>CM055841.1:5925786-6383286 GCA_029490765.1 Euthynnus affinis
TGGACTTTGATTTGTCTATGAAGACGTTTCGCCTCTTATCCAAGCAGCTTCATCAATTCTTAACGCATCGGTCTGACCAGTCCTTACCCGTCTGACACACAGTGGAGATAGGAGATGGGTGGGTGGTCACTTTCGCAGAGGTTAAATACCTGGGTCTAAGACAATAGTTCGTTAGTGGAGTTTCACCTGGCCATTATTTATTTTTCGTGAGTCATCCCAGTGAACAACATTTGTTAGGAGTGAATGGGGCTACTGGCTAACTGCAGTTGTTAGGCATGATGTGCGGTTGCCTGAGAACGACAGCCGTTCTGTTCGTTAGAGTCACTTGTGGTTGGTTTCAGGCAGCTTTTGTTCTTCTTTTTCCTGGCTGTGGCTGAATGTGCAGCATTGTAAATTGGAGATAAATGGTGTCTCAGACCCCTTTCCTGTTAAGGGATATTTTTTTTCAACTTTTACATAAATGGCTTCTTTTACCCCTCTTTCAAACCATCTGTCTTCTCTGTCCAAGACCTGACCTGACCTGTCTGACCTTACTGTCTTCAAAGGAGTGAACCTTCTCCTTTCAATGTAAATAGACAGCTGAAACTGGGACAAGTGTTTTGTAAATTTAAACCCAAGAATTACAGGCATTTACTGAACACATCAACTCAATGGACAAAAACATCAATTTCACTCGAGAAGACCGAGGTATGTTTGAACCGTTTGTTTTTTCAGTACAATTGACACAGTCAAAAACCAGAAACAGGTCTTTTTTAATTTTGGGCAAAACACAAAACACAAATTCAGCTTCATTTCTTGTTTTTCTGTTCCTACTAACAGGACAAATCTACCACTCAATATTTCCTTTTCATTGGCGAGTGGACCTTCAGCACCTCCTTGTTTCTGATTGGCCAGTGTGCTGTAGCAGTTATGTTTGCGTTCTACTCTTCAAAATAAAAGCTCCACTTCTTTGCCTACCTGTCAACACAAAATATATAGACAGACCTTTAGCCTTTAATAATTTATTATAGTATAGTTTATTATGACATACAATGACAATAAAATGTTTTTCATATCAAATGAATGCGCTGTCTTTCATTTTCAATTATTCAGAAAGTAATGGCACAGCGTTTTATTGTACTGCTGGTTCATGTGCAGCTGAGTGACCATAACACATTTTAGACCAAATCCACAAAGAATGGATTGCACCCACTAATATCATCATGAATTGCACAACATTTGCACCTGCAATCTGCCTCGTTTTAAGATCCATTTACAAAAGATACCGCTGAGTGCAATTTGTCCTCACATGTGATTGAGTGAGTGTTTCAGCACACGGATCACTTCATAATGAAAAAGAGCACACAAGCCTCAATTTGCATGTCTTTAATTAGCAGAGATGCGCACGAACAGAGCTCTCCACAATCACAAAATTAACTTTCATGTATTGTGCGTCTTCTACTTCTCTAGTATTTCACATAATTTAATCTATTCAAATGTCAAAATACAGCTACTAATGTGACTCAGGCAGGTCTGAGACGTGTTATCTTACAAAAATGTACTTCAGGTGTCACTGAATATATCCAGGATGTTGCAGTAACATCATTACTAATGTTCTGTTTGTCGTCCACAGCTGGCTGTGTGTCAGAGCTGGCTGCTGCATCACACAGGCAGCTGGAACGATAAGTGCGTCTCCGAACTGAGAAAGTGGCTGTGCAAATTTACGCACGTGGCGCAGCAGCAGTAACGTCATTAACACCGGATCAGTCAGGATCTGACAGCAAATAATGTTCTGAATGTTCTGTGCTCTGTTACACATCTACACAGGTCAGCTGTGAGACACTGATTCCAGGTTCATACGGTGTTTGTAATAAAGAAGCCCTTTTAATTTTAAATCCGAGATAACCTCACAACCCCACTTGATATCCCCTATGTCTGACTGTAGATCTCGCCATTAATATCATTCAATATCAATGCAATATCATTCAAGCCTCACAAGCTTGAATATTTGAAGAGCGAGAGTGTGAGTGAGAAGTCAGTGTGCGTGCAGTTAACACGATCTGAAGACGCTAAAAACCCCACTCTAATTGCATGTGGCTACTAGCACTAGTTTCTGTGAATTAGACTGTTTTTGTATCAAGGCTTATTTGCATAAAAAGGGGCCACTATTGCACTGAATGTATCAATATTACCTCAATTACATCCATGTTTCCTACATTTTTTAAACCCAACAAAATCTGTAATTCTAAGTAAGTAACAGACTGTTTCATTTGGTCACATGTCAATGGCGTCTACTAAAAAGTAGAGGATGCATGCGTTTGGCGCTGTTTGTTGCTACTATGGCTACAGAACCCTTTATAAAAGGTGTTTCTTTTAGTAAATGTGACATTGCAAACCGCATATGTGCCATCAGAGAATGGAAAAGCACGGAATGTAAGAGCACGGCTTAGCAAATGGTCAATAATTTTGAAAAAGCAGTCATGGACACTTTCCAACGAAACTACTAACCACATGCTGTGTTCCCTCTCACTGAGGGAACATTGTGTCACTGTGCAGTCCCATGCGGGTCTTGAAGGTCAATGTGAACATTACAATGGAAGAACAAAGAAAAGGACCTGAGGAAAAGAATAGTAGGGGGTAAAGTGAGTTGTAGAGGATGAGGAATATAAGGAGGAGATGGAGAGCAAAGAGAGAGAAAAAAAAACTGTTTTGGGAAGGAAACAAGAAGTGTAGCAAGAGTTAGAAGTTATTAAGAAGAAGCAAGTTTGTGTGCGAATTTCACACAGACATTTTGTCAAGTCTGGAAAGACAAGTTTCCTTCCTCATTTTTTCCCCTCCTTCCAGCTTTGGTGAATAAACACAAATGGCTTATTATTTATTTTATTTCTCCTGGAGGATATTATGAGGCTTATCAAGACTTTCAGAGTCAGGTAGAAGGGCAATGTTCACAACTGAATGCAGAAAAAAGGGAAAAAAATAATTATGGCGGTGCTGTTCAAAGAGCAAAAGTTCAAAGGGACAGCATATTGCTTTCCCTCCCAATTAATATGATGTGAGAGGGAAAGGTTATTATTAAATTCAGCAGTGAAGATGGTTGCATAGAGTGTGCTGGAGATGCGTAATGATTTGTCGTGACCTGGCGGATGAGGCGTCTTTAGCCAAACGGAGCTTAGCGTAAATTCAGACAGACTATCTTAACCATTCATCATTTCCCACTCATTCACTCTCTCTTGCTAGTCCCACCTTCACATCAGCTGTTAAAGGGGCGTCACCCCTTGTTGTCAAATCAGATTGTGCCACAATCTCTAACCACCAATCAGGGCTCAGCTGTCAAACTTTTAAAAATCTGTTTTTCCCTCTCTGCCGTTGTCAACTGTCATTTCAGAGCAATCATCGTGACCCTCCTCCACCCCGTCCGCCCCCATGGCGTGTCCGGAGCTCGCTCCTCTCCTCCTCATCCCCGATCACCATCTCGTCTTCTCCACCACATACTTCAGCACCAGGCCTGAGTTCACCAGAAGCAGTGAGCTACACCATGCCATTCATCACCACCACCACCACCACCACCAGTGTCTAGACTCCATCAGAGGGGTTATCCTATTCTACTCTTGCATTCTCCTCCCTCTTTCATATCCAGTGGAATCACCATGGGGTCTAATCGCCAAAGACTTTTCCATTTCATCTTTCATGCTGTTCAAATAAACACTTCATGGAATTGGGTCTCTCCTGATTGAAATATAATCTTTCCATAACACACCACCTCACTGATCCTCTATATCTTTGTTAATAATTCCTTTCAAACATTTATGATCTAATTCAATTTACTTTGCAAGTATATGGGGGTAGAGAGCAGAGCGCAGAGTAGAGTGTTCCAACATGTCATTTCCATTGACTTTTTTTTGCACTGCTATAAAATGAAAGCTCTGGGGGAAAAAAGGGAACGCTGCACTGAACCTCATAAAACTAATGAACATGACGAAAATAGTTAAAGTAAATGGAACAGAAAGAAAAACATAATCGTCCTGCACCACGTCTTCTTCCTTAAAAAGTATTATTTTCATGTCTATTATGATAACAAACGCTTCAGACGTCGTGTTTTATGGAAGCTGTTCTCCCTCCCCTGCTGATGCTTAACACGGGTGTGAAGGTGTCCGAGCTGAGACAACAAGCACGAGGCATCATAGTGATTATCAGATTAACAGATGTCATTGTCACAGTGAAGCATTGACTATTTTCAATGCTACTGATATAAAAGGAACACTTGAAAGTACAAATCTGTGTTTTCATTCTTTATCCTGGTTACTCTACTTTCCCAACTGCCTCTGATACATAAATGTATAGGAAACATAAAATTGTGGTTTCATAATGCCACTTCATTCATTATAGAGATCATGGATTTATGGAGATTTGGTGAAAATGTGCGCTACATTTCGGATGGAAACTTCAATAAGAACATGGAAATGGATCCTGAAATAAAACAACACACAATTCCCCATCCTTCTGTCCGTTCACAATGGAGTGGAAGGCTAACTTCAGTGTCGTGGACCGCTAATGGCTGTTCTGTGAGCTATCCACATTTCACCTCATTTCTTTTGTCATTTCCACCATTTACTTTAGATGTCCGTCTATCGTCTGCCACCTTTTCTAAATTGAGGAAAACTAGCGCATCTGCCTTGAGGGTAATCACAAGGTCTTTAACATGTCTTCATACATCGATAGTTGATGCCACACACACACACACCAATTCAAACAAGTTTTGAACCATGAAATTGAATGATCAAGGTTTATGTTCTTCTTGTGAAACACGTATCAGTTTATTGGCCTGCCTTCTGTTCAACTTATTCTGCAATCCAGCTTTCATGTAAACCGTTCCCCCCCGCCCCCCCCCCAGCGGGGATGATAAATAGAAAGAGAGAAGAGAGAGAAACCAGAGCAACCTGTCAGTCTGCTCAGTACACAGCTAACCAATGTTGACAGTCTGGTGGTAGGGCACACTCGAGGAACACTTTTAAGCCTCATTTCTGCATCGATATATAACCATGAACCATGAAAGCTGTCATGTCCGCCACCTTTTGCTCACTTCCTGTTTTATTTTGATATCTTCACTTCCTGTCTTTTTGGTTTCTTCGCTTCCTGTCTCTGTCCTGTCTCACCTGTGTCCTGATTGTTCTCCCCACCTGTTTCCCATCTGCCCTCGTTACCTTATGCATTTAGCCTTGTGTCTCTCACTGTCCTGTTGCCAGTTCGTTGTTCTTGCGTCCCAGCCGTATTCATCTTGTCGTCTTTTTTTCGACCTTGCCAGTTTTTGACCTGAT
This sequence comes from Euthynnus affinis, assembly GCA_029490765.1. Lineage (NCBI taxonomy): Eukaryota > Metazoa > Chordata > Actinopteri > Scombriformes > Scombridae > Euthynnus > Euthynnus affinis. The sequence goes on from CM055841.1 coordinate 5,931,081, forward strand.
TTTTGCCTGCCAACTTGGTTACCTTTGCTTTAATAAACCTGTGACTTGGATTCTGTGATCTAGCATTTGTGTCCTCCGCCTCTGTTCATGACAACAGCAGGTAGAAAAACAAGAAAACACAACAGAGAGAGGGTCAAATACAATAAATTGACCTGGTCTGATCTTGCAAACAGACATAAATTAACCAGATGTATTCAGTGGCACTTCTACATTTACCATTTATTCTACTGAAATACTACATTCTACTATTTTTAGACTTCCAGCACTTACCTTTTGGCTTTCAACACTTCTCTACCACTAATAATCAACTTGCTACCAATTCGTCATTTTGATTTTGAGTGAAGTAACACCAGGTCAGTCTGAGCGGGATATTTTGACATTCATTCATCCCACACTTGAGCAAGGCTAAGAGTGTCAGAAGAAGAGGAGAGCTTGATGGTTATGAGAAAAAATGAGTCCAAAAAAAAAAAAAAAAGGTGAAAGAAAAATATCAGAAGGGACAAAACAATGTGATGAAAATGGAGGGTTTGGAGCATCAAAATGACTGAAAACAGCCTAGCATGTAAAAGTTGAAGAAAAGAGAAGCATAGAAAATATAACTGAATGTCAAATGATTTTTTTTTAAAGGGGATAATGGGACAGCAGGAAGGATGACTGAGCTGTTGAGAGACTGTCTTGGAGAAGCTGTTCATATAAGCTCAGACACTGAAACTCTAATGTGAGGGGGATGTTTCTCTCTCTCTCTGCATGTTTATGATGAGCATGCTTTATCAAGAGTGAAGTGTGTCCTCTGAGCTCTGAGCCATTACTGGAAAACTATAATTGGTCAAAATGTACAGCTACACGGGCAAATCCTCAGGAAGGCTGGAATGAATATAATACACTGAAGGAAATTAGATTGTGCAGACAGGCGGATCACAGTAGCAATGTCAAATATTTAAAACTATAATAAACTTACATTGTTTGTTTAATTTTGAACTTCAGTAACTCTGAGCTATAAACCAAGGCAACAACCCAAATGTTTCAACGTATTAGTGATCAGAGGTATTTTCTGTATTTGCTACTGTTGAGTATTTGCTTGTGTAATTCTGTCTTTGAGATTTTCTATAGTTGCTTGTATTTTATGTACTTGCAGTTTTGCACGTACTTACATTTTTGTGCATTTCTGTATATCTATGTCTAGTCTTACACCAGCTCATGTCACTCCCCTTTTCATTACTCCCTACCAGCTCCTTGTTGCGGTTAGGTTCAAGTCTCTTGGGGTTCACCCACAGAGTGGCCACTAGCACAACACCCACCTACTTGAACTCTCTTATTCAGGTTTGTGTGCCTTATCATTCCCTACAATCTGCAAAAAAAAAACATCTAGTCCTACCATTACTACAAGACAGGAAATCAAAAGCCAAACTCTTCTCCTGTCGCTGAACTCGTTTCAGTCCGCAGAATCCCTCCCTGTCCACAGAAATCCCTTCCAATACTTAGGGCCCTGTTTTAACAATCTAAGCGCACGGTCTGAAGAGCATGGCGGAAGTGCATCTCTGTGTAGGTGCGCCATGCAGCTGCCTATATAAGTGTATATTAATATCTTGATAATGTGCTCTTAAAATAACAGTGAGATACTGTGCCATTGACTTCAGACCAGGTTTTTGGCAGGCAATCATTTTCGGCTGCCTCAAGATAGCAATGCGCCAACAATACACCTGACCAAACAACATTTTAAGACTCAGATAGGTGCAAGTGCATTTGCTAATTCAACAGCGTGGGCACTAGACAGGAAAATGATAACTGCGTCAGTCTCAAACTAGTCAAGACACTTGAGTCGAGCTTGGTGCTGCTTTACGCCCTTAGTCTCTTAGTCCACTTAGACTCTTAGGCCATCTCTCAATCCTTCACAGGCTCTCTCTCTCTCATCAACAACAACAAAAAAAAGTTTTCTGTTAGGCTTAGCCAGTACCAGTGTCCAAACGTGGAACTGAGTAGAGAGGTGTTCATGGGAACCAAGACTCGACCCACGACTCCTTTTTATTGCCACGTCTCTGTGTGTATGTGAATACCTGAGTGGGTCTGAATGGACCCGAGTGTGGTACATTACAATCACTGGAAATGAGGAAAACAGGATTTTATGAGGCGAGAGGAGAATGCAATCTGTGAAGTGAAGAGAAAAATTAAGGTGTTCTTTGTCAACATGAGAAACAAGTTAAAGAAAAAGGAGAACAATGAGGTAAAACCAGCTGGTGCATCAGCTGTTTGCTCCTGTTTCATATATCCTAGTTGACAAAGAAGAAGAAAAAAAAAAAAGAAACAAGGGAACTGAAGCTGAGTTTATTTTGGAAAAATCAGTAGACCTAAACAACCAGATTTATGCTGTTAAATGAATTTAGCAATTTTGTAATTGAATTCAAAGATATTACATTTGTTATCTATTTATAGGCTATTGATAAAAAATAAAGATTAAATAGATTAGTACATTGTCTTGACTATCACTCAGTTGGCTTCAGAAGGTTTAATTATTGGTACGAGAGGTGGAAAAGAACTTTCACTTATTTTTATTTATTTATATATATATATATATATATATATATATATATATAAAAAGTCTTTACCAAATACAAATTATTTTCTCACCACGGTTGCTTGTTAATTAATCAAATGGCACCATGTCTGTGTTTGTGCTCATGAATTGACTGTGCTCAGGTCCCCCACTGATCAGGTCTTTTTTTTTTTTTGAAAATGAATCTATGCACATTTGGTTTAGGTAGGCTGTCCACAGGTCAGTTTTGGATCAGGTCCATAATTTTGGACTCTTGAAGACCTCTAGAACTGAATGTTCTAGGCACTTATTCTCGAAGGCTTCTCCTTGATCTACTGTAGCTTGGATTGCAGCTCATTCATATTCCACTTTGGACAACAGCATCTCCCAAATGAACGAATGCAAACAAAATATTTGCTTGTATTTTCCATGTTTGCAGCTTGATTTTGTAGTTTTCTGTGTGTTAGTATTTGCAGCACATTTTTGGACCTGCTTGTGTTTTCTGTATGAAGCTGTGTTTCCAGTATTTTCAGCACACCTCCATATTTGATTGTGTTTTGTAGTGCCTTTGTGTTGTCCGATTGAGAAACATGATTTCTTCTTTGTCTTTTGTCTATTTGCATGAGTTTGTAATGTGCCGTAATGCCACTGCATTTTATTATGTGTGACATTACACTTGACTTGGCTGCTAATGCTAACAAGGGGCATTCCAAACTAACTGCTGTTCTAAACTAATCACTGTTGATGTGGCAAAATGCAAAACATTTGAGAGAGCTATGAGTCTGTGATGAGCCTAGATTGAATAAAACAAAGTGGCATAATGAGCACACATTTATTACTTTAAAAGTAAAAAAAAAACAAAGAGAAATGTATTCTCAGGATATGGATTTGGGATTTATGAATAATGTGTGGCCCAACTAATAAACAGAACTTGCACAACATAAGACATTTAGAAGGACCAGATGGAAGACAACAAGCTTTTGTTATCCTCAGAAGATCTGCCAGAGAACAAAGACAGCACGCACGCTTCAGGAAACAACATCACAGAGTACTTTACATGCATTCAGCAAGTACAGACTAAAACTGAAAGTGAAAACTTCAAAGATAGGGAAAACTTCAAAGTAAGGAGAAAAAAAAAATGTTTTCTTTCACAGTGCAGATGTCCAAGCTAAATTGAGCCTCCTCATATCCAATTCCCTTTTTGGAGAACCACTGTAGTTACTGTAGGCCCTAGCTGTCCACTGTTACTGTATCAGCTAATGGAAATACGCACATTCTGTCATTGTGGCTGCATCTTGATTGTCTCTATAAAGTGGTGCTGTTTTGCATACAGGTTTTTTTGTTTGTTTTGTTTTGTATTTTTTTTAACAACTGCTAATACTCATATCTCAATATTGATTGCACTTTTTCAAACTGCCGTCAATGAGGACTAAACTGTGTGTCATTGCTTTGATGCAAAAATGCATTAAATGACCGACTCTGTCAAAATCCATGAACTGTTTTTCACTCAAACTCAACCACCACCAAACCTGTGTATTTACATTACATTTTGCTCATGTTTACATATTATTGTAAAAACTGTTAAATTTACATTCAAAACCTAGAACACACAATTACTACTACATCTACATCTAAAAAATATAGATAAAACTTCCAAAATGCATAAACTCCTAATTGTGAGATACATCACTGAGTGCCTCATGTCATTTCTTGGCAATTCACCTTCTCTTCTCCAGTCACAGAGTGGTTTAGCCCAGGATGGTGTCACTTTTCCTTCCACCTCACTCACCTCCAACTCTACAGAAGACAAAATTGCCGGGAATGGATCACACATACAAAAAGAGGACATATGGTGAGATGTAGATGAGAACCTATGGCCAAATGCATGTCAATTTGTGTTTCTATCTATGTATGTATAGTGAATATGTAGTGTATGTTTTGCACTACATTGCTGTAATTACTTTAGTTTAATTTTATGCACTTGTGCACAAATGGCAAAAAATCCTGTAAATTGCATAGAAGTATATTGCGGAATGTCTGATTACTTCCATTTCTTTAACATATTCTGTAATGTAAGACAATTGATGCAGTGAAGAACTGTCATTCTTTTTGTTTTAATGCTACCTGTGTTTATAGATCCATGTGTTATGAATGGCAGTTTTACTGTTTTGAGTGTTCTTGTAAATGAGTTGAACCGCAACATATGGATGAGGTGATGAGTTTGCATTAATGTGGGATGTGAGATTAACTGCCATGCTGAGCTGTAAGTGGGTAAAGAGAACTGTGTAAACAGTTTTGGAAGATTGAGCACTAGTATAACAAGTAGGGATGTGCACAGGGCCAAACATTTGTATTTGTATCTATATTTGTTGAGGCAGCAAAATTATTTGTATTTGTACTCTAATAAAGTGGACAGTCTCAAAAATCCTGTTTTTTTTGTTTGTTTGTTTTTTTACACTTTAAATTTTAGAAAATTTAAAAAATACCTAACTAAGGAGGTCCACACTGGGTTTCGAAATGGGGTCTCCTGGCTGTGCAGACTAATGAGCTAAAACTTTAATCATCAACTCAATGCAAACAGACCTACCTATTTATACACCCATAACACAGAGACAGCACACTGTGTAACATGTAGGGAAAAAGGTGACTTTTGCTTTGCACTTTTCATTTATTGCCTTTTTTTTTTTTACAATCTAACTTTGTGGGAAGGAGAACAACAGGTTTTGAGAGTCCCTTGGGAACACTTTGCATGTGTCAGGAGCATAGCTTCATCTCTGGGAAACACCCCCAACTGCAGGAGTGATGTATGTTTAGGAAATGTGCATCATGTAGCAGGTGGAAGTGACTCCTCTTGTTGAGACCTGCTGATAGATGTAACACTGGAGCAGAGGAGAGTGACTGAGATAGTGTTGTAACTGACCTGTGTGCTGGTATTTTTTTCTTCTTGAAAACAAATAAATAACTGTATTATGCGTTTGTGACTCTTTGGAGTTGTTTTGTAATAGTCTAATAAAGTCATTTGTTGTTAAGAAACTTTCAGGAATTCAACACAAACCGGCTTATATAGTTGACAAGAAATACTTCAAAGGTCTTGCTAAATTTGCAGGCACAGAGTCTACTGAATATTTGACAGCTTTGTTATGATTAATACTAAAATGTGTGTGTTTCTGCTGAAGTGTAATCCTACTTGCTGACAAATAATGTTTTAAGAAAGGAATACCCTAGACTGTACTTTGTTGTAAGAAGTGTATTTCTGATTGTAAAGATTATTGAATGTCCCTTATTTTTTTCCAGGGACTATGAAAGATATGAAAGGGTGGTCAACTTTAGGAATGGAACACAGGGAAAGATATGAACAGGAGGCTGCAGCTCTGACAGCCTCACAGGCACAGGACCTTTGTCCTGAAATGAGGGCCAAGAAAATTAAAAAAACACTTAAAGCAGCTTAAGTTAGAGGTTTGTTAGAGCCACTGCATTTCTTTAAAGTGCCCATGGAGTTGCATTAAGCCAAGATTTGCTTCAGTGAGTTGACATGATCTTGTTTAATGGTGAAATGGGCTGTGACAGTAAGTTAGTCAAAATTCCAATGGTCAAGTATCACCAGTTTTCAGGAGTAAACTTTATTACAGATCCGCATACTCCATGAAAGCATAACAAAATTGTTTAGTATTAACTTTCTTCTTTTCTTAACTTAACTTCTTGGGCACTTTGATTTCTATTAGATTTTTCCATGCAACATTTTTCTGACATTATATAATTAATAACATTTCATATTCATATTTCATATCATACCAGTCAAATTAATTTCTGATTTCATTATATTAACATTTTTCAAAGGTGTCCAAACTGGAGGAGCTTGGCGTTGAAATGGCAGCATTATCAGTCGACTGCCTAAACCAAGTGGCATTAGTGTTTCAGGTGCCCAGCAAAAACGCTGCAGCCTTTCTGGAGTCGACAGACACCACAAACAGGTTTGCTCTTCATTTTGCAGGTAATATCTTTAAAAGAGCAAAACAGCCTATTTACATGTCTTTCAGCTGAGCAGCAGTTATACATATTGACTGGGTGGGTGACATGTACATGAGTTGTGCAAGGCTGCTGTAGAATCAGACTTTCCAAACTTACCACAAGTTGCGTCCTGATATTTTTCATGTTATGTCTTTACAGTAGCACTGCCCTGGTCAATGGTTCTTTAGTTCCAGCTTTCCATTGTTTTACTATGCAGTGTAATCCAGGTTATTGGCAATGATCTTGTTTGCTCTGAACTACTCTTACTTACTCAGTTCATTCCTAGTTAATGGCAATTGCAACAAACTACAGGTACTTCAGCCGATAGAAATTAGTATTGTCAGAGTAGTCTGTAATGTTAGTTCAAACAGAGTGTTGTGGAACTTTCTTTCAGTAGATTCTCCGGAAGTTGTGTCATGGAATATTTATAATCCAGACCATGACATACGAGGCATCGCTGATGCTACAGATATTGTTGTTTGCAACTATTGCTTTTATTTTGTTGTTGACATTTTGCTTTTTTAAGTAACTAACAGCAAGCACTAAGTCACTCACCTGCTTTCATCCACATCCACGATGATACCCACGGTCCTTGCCATTCACGGTATTTTTTTTCCTAGGAGGGTAAAGCACAACCCGCCCTACTCTACTTCTGATTGGTTTACCTGATATTCTTACCCTAATCATAAACAATTTTACTTCCAAAGACTTCCGCCATTCTCAACCTTAAGTAATTCGCCATTACATCATCAATAACATTTCACCATCAGTCATTCATAACTTCTAATATGCCATTGTGAACATTTATTCTGTTGGCACTGACTTTTATTCACTGTTCATCATTTAGTTCAATAAATATCTTTATTAGCATGTTGTCTGTTGCTTCAATTCAAGCAGACTTCAGATTGATAAAGTTGTTCTGTGTTTCTTCCCGGCACAGTTCAATTAGACTGATAATAGGAAGTGGTGCCCCTGATCAATTGAGGATTTTATATTAACCAAGATGATGTTCCCACACAATTGTAAAAAGAAAACAGCAGCTCTGGCAGATTTTGTGCAGCAGCAGGCAGCTTCCCTCTCACTGTTCTGACAGATACTGTAGTACCGAGTCACACAGATGCTCAACAGCAGTTAAATGTTCTGCTACAATAAGCTATTCCCTAGTTATCTGGGAGAATCATCAGTAAAGTTGGCAAACAACCGTTGACACAGTTGAGATTGGACAAGGCTATCTGTTCCTGGGTAGAACACATATCAGGTACAAATGTACTGAAAATATTTCACAGTATGTACCTTTAATAATTACAGAAAAGATGTGATGCAGAGTGAAATGAGGCATCCTGACTTCAAGTGGTGTCTCTGCAGCTGGCATCGTCCTGATGTGTAGTTAAATAAATGCAGAGACATATGTCAGCTAAGGTGTATGCTCAACCTTACATTTGTGAGCTTGTGTGCCCATATGTACCTGCACTCAACCTCAGATCCTGGAACAAAACTCCTCCTGTCACACCGTGGTGAAGTTTAGTTGGGGTTTTCGTCCTGTCTCCATGTTTTGTCTCGTCACTTCCGGTTTTATTTTGAAAATTATTCCTCCTCGTCTCCTCCTGCTCACATTGTTTTTCCACAGCCTGCTGTTACCGTCACACCTGCCCTGTTCGTTAAGTTTCCCCTCAGCCTATCAGCTCGTTCACCGCTCTCAGCTTGCTCACCTGTTCCCCATTCCCTCATTACTCAAATTTGTATTTTAGCCTGGGTTTTTAGTTTAGTCTTAGTTGGATCCTCTGTTTTGTTCACTTCAGTTTCTTCAGTCTTGTCCTTTTGTTGAGTTTTGCTTAGCTAGCTTCTTGTGTTTGCCTGCAGTCCCAAAATAAAGAACTTTTTCATCAGCCTCAATCAGCCTGCAGTCCCTGCATTTGTGTCTTACCTGCTGTGCTGCTTGTAACACATACAGCAGCACGAAACAACACACTGGCCAAAACTCATTACATCAAACTCTCAATAAGCTCCTTACTGACTTTAAAGGACTCTAGTTTCCTGAGGAAAAAATAAATCAGAATTGTTTCTTTTAAACACAACATTAACATTTTCTGACAATCTCCAATTTTTAATCCGTATGAATATGATCAATTTTCTTATTAGTCAGGGAACGGATCCAACCAGAGCTCACAGTGATCAATCTATTCATCATCTTCACTCTCATTCAGGAACGCCGGAAGATTGAACCTGTCCTAGCACGCAGAAAGCAGCAAAAGACCCTTGACAAGTCACCAGTCAATACGAGGATAAAAGACACTCACTCCCGTAGAGTCTTCGAAACATCTGATCTGCCTGTCTTTGGACTGCAGGAGGAAATCCATATGAACATGGTGGCTATTCACACATTTGTCACTGATGGAAATGAGTCTTCAGAGAGATCATCTGCACCACTCAGACAAGAAAAATGTTTTGTATTACATATGGTAGTAAAGGAGGGTAATGTTAAAAATGTCCTTGTCCACTAACCTCAGAGAAATGTCTTCACTAAATGTCTGATAGTGCTGTAGCTAAATTTTAAGGAAGCAATTCCATCAGTGCTGAATTCAATTCCATGTCTCAATACTTCAGAGGACTCCTACGATTTTTAGTCCCTCGCAAATTGATTTTGTGACTGCGAATAACACTCGACTCCATTGCCCCTTTTTTAAAAATAATAGAAAACAAGAAGTCAGCTCCATGGTATAACTCTGAAACCTGTAAGTCTGAAAGGATATGGCGTTCCACCAAAGTAGTAGAATCATGCTTAAGCTGGCAAGAAAATCTTAACATATGTGACGCGTTCCATTAAAATGAGTCGGAAGTCGCAGCCGCCCGTTCTTGTAGAAATACGTTTTTTTCATGAAAAACATGATTTTGGGCTGTTTTGGCCTTTCTGAATAAATAAAGTCTCACCTTTTAATACAGTGCCAAAATTAATGTAAAATTCAGATTAGTATTGAAGCTCCTAAAAATAACGTTAGGTTTTTTTTTTCCCGAACACCTTCTCACTGACAAGCTGAATAACGTTTACTAAGTTTATTGACAGTGAGACAGATTGTGGTTGACAAAGGTAGCTAGCTAGCTAGATATAATGAATTCGCGAGAGGAAGAAATCGCTCGAATCCTAAATTCAATTCCTGTTAGAGGTGCTACCTCCAACGACAAATGGACCGAGCTAATTTCAGATTATTTCACCGCACCGGGGGGGGGGGGGGGATAGTGGATCGAAGTCTGATGGCAGCCCGACGTCCGAGGCGGACTCGGGCGTCCCGCCAGCTAACATTAGCGCTTTCACTGACAGTGAACATGAGATGGAGGAAGAGGAGGGGGAAGATATTCCTCTCATGGGTGACCCGATGGTGGCATACAATGTAACGGATTACAGTTTCGTTAATGAGGACAGCATTAAAGAGCTGAAGATGGCTCAGGAGTATAAATGTAGCTGCAAACTGTTGAACAGTGGCGCTTGCTACAAGCTCTTCACACCGGAGGAGATGGTGAGAAGACGCGACCAAATAAAAGAAATGACTAATGGTAAGTGTTTAGTTTAGCTAAATGATGAACTGTTCAGGACATCCAGCGGATCAAACACTTAATCACTAATTTTGCTGATGTCCACGCCATGCCACTTCCTGGGCGCATCCCTGGTTTTGAAAGATCGGACATCCAGGTGCTTCCCACAACGGAGACAATGACATCAGTGTGGCGAAGGTACAGGAGTCAGACACAGGAACATGGTATGTATTATATTTTTTGCTCATTAGAATTAGCACTTTTTAAAAAAAATCAATTCAAGATTTCAAATGATCAATTCAAGTATTAATCTCTCTCTTAAACATTGGTGTAGGCCACCGTGCTGCTGGCACCAGCACATTTCGGAAGCTGTGGAGGCAGCTAACCCCCAACATTGTCATTGGGAAACCAATGACAGACTTGTGCTGGGTCTGCCAAAAAAATAACATTGCCATCTGCCGCAGCTCCAACCTACCGGACTGTGTGAAGTCGGCCAAAGGAAGCAGGAACAACATCTCAGTATTGTCGGCATAGAGCGTCAGGCATACCAGGACATGGTTGCAAACTGCAGGGCAACAATTGGTATGCTGGGTATCAAGCTTGGAACAAATCCACCCTGTAGCCAAGACCTCACCATCCACTACAGCTTTGATTATGAAAACTTTGACCACTGAAAACATTTACATTTTACATTTACTGTCAGGCAGCACCTCAGAATAGTATATGGGTTGGACATTTGGACTGCACATGGAACAATTACACCTGCCTTTTTGAATAAAGCATCAAAAACTGGCGTAATGCCTTCAACTGCTTCCTTTTTTGAGTCGATATTGTGGTTGGCAGGGCCTGTAATGAGATTTCGGTGTTGTCACAACTGGCTGCATGCCTTTGATCAGACCAACATCATGTTTGCCTTGGGCAAACAAACATTGTGACGTCACAGGTGCCATGAAAATATGCAGATGTGTGTTGTGTGTCTGGTATCAGTTGAACAGATCTGAGTGTGTGAACAGCAGGTGTATTTTTGTTGATAAACCTGCAAAACAGGATTGTACTGAACATAAGGATCAGATGTTTGCTCCCACATTTGACCACTTATACTGTCTCACCTATGGACCCAAATCTCCTCAATTTGCTTTAGTTTTGTTTGTTCAGGTATCTGTGTTTTATTTCCGAAACGTGTAACTTAATGTTGGTGTGTGTGTGTGTGTGTGCGCACGCCTCTTCAACAAGACCAGTGTCTATGGAAGTCACAGCTGATGTGCAGAACTTCCATTCGTACACAAAGCGGCGTGTCAGAGCTGTATTTCACAAATATGTGAGTGTTGAACATAAAGTTCAAATAACAAGACAAATATCCAATTAGATTAATTGGGTAACAGTTTGACAGCAACAGTAAATGCTGAAATTCGCTTATAACATCGTCAATACAGGACAATGGATTATGTATTTTTCCAGAACTGTCACCTAACACCCCTACAAACTTCACATATCTATCTTCACATAGTGCATTGCTCCAGAAACATCAGCTGATCAGTTTAAGAATCTCATGGCTATAAATACTCGTACTGTAGGGAGCTCTAACAGGTTAACATGACAAAACCGGTTTACGTGACTTAGATTTTGCTGACAAAAAGAGTGTGAAATCTGTTTCCTGTCCTTTGACCCAGGACTCGGTTTGTTAGACAACATTGGTTATGAAGCCACCGGTTTTCTCGGAAAAATATTTTGCTTCCCTTTTTTCATAAGCCATCTGTGCCCGCACAACTTCCTCTGTCCAAGAAGGTCCCTGTTCCCTGGAAACCTGAGCTCTTTTAAGTAGTGGGTTGAATGTGTTGAAGATATAAATAACTCATTGTACAACATTTTACTCCAACTTAAATGGGGTGGGGGTAGAGGAGGATATTGTTGTTGGTGCTCTGCAGCAGGAAATCCAGTGTGATGTTTAACCTCTTTACCTGAAATGGACATCTGGGTGAGCCACCAGAGCCAGCTGCACAAACTGTCTTTTACAGTCCAAAAAAAAAAAAAAAAAATTACAGGAGAAACTTAGACAAAGGAGTGGAGACAATGAAGGACAAGGCATGAAAAAGAACTTAACAAAAATCCCTTTTTTTTTTAAAATTAAATTTGCCATAAAGAGTGAGATGAGCTGCCATTTAAAGGCTTACCAGACACCAAATGTTATCACAGCAGCAACTATGATCTCTTGTCATGGCCAGTGTGAGGTCAGTGGTAGTGTAATACTTGTATAATTTGGACACTTGAAGCTTGATATTGGCTAATACATTTTTGCACAGGAGGAGTGATTGACGATTAATTTTTGGCACTAACATGCGTCTTGGGTGATCCGATCACAAGTGGACAGCTCTACTGTTCACACCTGGTATTAACTTGTTTCCACATGCATCACTACCCACTCTATATGCAAATAAACGCATCATTTCCTCTTGCAAAGACCAAATTAATTCATCCCTTCGTCCAAAGGTGTGGTCTAAACTTGTTCGATAACAGGATAAACAAAATACAATGCATTGTGTGCCCCCTCACATTAGTATACATCACACATTAGTATACACCACAGTCTATTCTAGTGCTAATAACCCAAAGATTTATTCATTTTCTGTGGCAGTAAGACAACACATGGACCAATAACTAAGATATTTAGCGCTGGTGATGAGCTAAAGACAGTAAGTCAGAATAACGAGTTAGTGTGAAACAAACTGAGAAGTGTACTCATCACCCAGTTAATACAGTCTGTGAATATGCTTCACAGTGCTCTCATTTCATCGTTTGCTTCTTATCTGTCATTTAGTAGCACATGTACTCATTGGGGACAACGTTAGCTTATTGTCCAACACAAGTAGTGTTTTCCCCATTTTCAATGTATTAATTGATAACGGTTTTAATTTTACATTTATTATTTATTTTGCTATGTTTATCCATGCCAGCTTAGGCTCCCAGCATCTTAGGACATAGCATAATGTGTGACAGGGGTATGTCACTGTGTCGTGTAGCTCTTATTTTCTTAATGTTGCTGCTGTTTCTCCAGCTATGAGCGAGGTCCTGCGTTTATCTTCATCCTAAAGTGACTGGGTAATAGGTTTCACCATGTGCCATTGATGGCTGTGGGAGTATGCAGGTTTTCATTACAATCAAAGACTACAAAAGTTGATTTTCACTGAATAGCTACTTGTCTCTGACTGCAAGAAAACAGAATAAGATGTCAAAATGTCTGTGTTTGAACAGTAAAAGCTGCTTGTTTGTCCTTTTTATTGTCCAGATTGAAAACGATGTCCAAAAATGTTTGACATTTATAATATAAATCTTTTTTCTCAATATTATTTTTTATTTTGTGGCTCAAACTACTGTTACTGGCTCTTCTCTCGTCTTGCGGACCTTGTCCTGGCTCTTCTTCATATTTTGTTTGACATCCATGTAGGTTGCCTGCTGTCTTTTCAGCCCCTTGGGAATCTCCTTGTTTTCAGTGATGCTTGTGACTCTGTCTTCCGTTACCTGCCACAAACCACAGATAGAATGTAGAGAATATAGGTGGAATAGCATTCAAATCTAAATTACTAAAATAATAAAAGAAATACATAAGAGAATCTTACGTTATACTCCTCTGGCACCTCACAGGGATACCTTGCTTCCCTCCTAAACATGAGGAAATATGGGCTGTAATTTGTGGTCCACTGCTTTTTAGAATTTGGGTTCCCTGGTACAGTATGACAACCTATTTTCAAAAATTGTTACTGATTGCATGTTCAAATAACAACAGAATCTCATAACGAGAGCTAGAATTCATTCACATATGTATGACAGAATATACTTCAGTTTCGTTCCATTTAATTTTTTCACAAGGCCATTTGTCTGTGGTTGGTACGGGGATGACAAGCTCCTTTTTTATGTCCAGCCTCTCATAAAGGCCATAGTTGACCTAGAAAGGATTAGTTGGACAAGAATGGAAGTAGTCAGCACAGCAACAGTTACATATTGGGGATTCATATTGACTCAGTACTGTACCTTGTTGCAGAACTCAGTGCCCTGGTCTGTTAGCAGTCTTTTAGGTGCACCAAATTTGTAAAAGAAGACAAGAATACAGTTTGTTACCTCATCTGCTTTTTTGCTCTTAAGCGGGGAGGCTTTTGTCCTTTTGGTGAAATAATCAACCGTGACCCATATGTGTCTGCGTGAGTTCCATTTCCACAAGCTCTTTTTTTTTTCCTATCCTCTGCATTGGCCTGTATTGCAGAAAATGATGGTTTTGTGAATCCTTGGATCTGCGGAGATGTTGCTGTACCAAGTCCGGATAGTATCGGGGTGGTCAAAACTTTCACGCACATTAGCATAAGCTTTGGCAGAATATAAGTGTAGAGTCATTGCAAATGACCGCAATTCCTCTGACACTCTGGACTTCTTCCCTTGTTCCACTCTGGTGAGGATTTCCTTTGGCACTCCACTAAAGGAATTCTCCAGCATCTCTGCACATCCAGAAGAAATGAGGCTTTTCTTCTTCTGCTTGCTGATGACTTCAGTGAATTTATTCTCATCATCAGCCTCTTACTCTTTTCCTTTTTCCAATTTCAATATTTTTCCACAACTGTCAAGTTTTTCTTCTACTGAAAGCATCTGTGTGATTTTGGTGATTCCATCACTATGTAGTTGTGCTCCATGGTGGACGCTGTTGCCTCTGATGCGCTGTCATCTGGTATCTGCTGTGTCTCTTCATCCTCTGATGTTGTTTCACTATCTGATGGTTTGGCAGTGTAATTGTGATACAGAACATCAGACACAAAATGGCTGTCACATGACTCCTGCATCACAATAACTGTCGTTATCCAAGACCTCGGCCTCATTCTGTGTTTCCTTTTTTTGAGTATTTGTGAGCCTGTGAAACTGGTAACGCTTACCTCTGCATCACTGGTTCCTGCCTGGGCTGTCAAACACTTACCATCAAGCGAGAAGTCAAAAATGGTGTTGATGTGAGCCACTTTCTCCCTCCTCACAGTGTAAAGCACACAGCCTGGAGTTCTCATATTGGGTCCAATTCTTGCACCTCACATTGTCCACCCAGCGTCGCAGCCTCTTGTCACCAAATGGGTTAAACCAGAATATGCGAGTATGTTTGTAATTATCTCATCTATAACATTGAAACTGCCTGTAGAAAAGCCTATTAAGTATGGTAAGTATTAGGGTTAGGGTTAGTAAGTATGTATGATTTTTTTTTTTTTTAATTAAAAAAAATCATACATACTATGAAATTTTTTAATATATTTAATTTTTTTCATATTATGTATGTATGATTTTTGATGAAACAAGACTATGAATGAAATGAACCGACAAGACAGAACTGAAAACCAGGGCTTAAATACACAGACAGAACTGATGAGGGAATGGGCGACAGGTGGTAACACTTGGGGTTATAAGACAGACACATGAGGAAGGGCAAGTGACCAGAAACGAGGAGGAATAATTTTCAAAATAAAACAGGAAGTGACAAGGCAAAACATGGAGACAGGACAAAAACCCCAACTAAATTTCACCACAACGTGACAGAACCCCCCCCCCCCAAGGGACGAATCCCAGGCGTCCCTAGCTACATGTAACACATAGGGTGGGGGGAGACAAGACAAAACAAGATTGGGCAGATTGGATCCAGCACATATCAGTTGGTGCTTTTTTGTTGTGGAGGAGGGGGAGGAAGGAGGGAGGGTGGCGGAGGAGGGAGATGAGGACTCTGTGGCCATCGTCGAGGGGGGGGAGAGGGCGGGCGGGCGGGCGCCGTAACTGTGATGAAGCTGTTGGGACTGGGCTGAAAGTCATTGGTGGAGGTGGATGCCGAGGGGGGTTTAGGGGAGAGAAAATGGGGAGTAGGGCGAGGTGTGAGTTTGGTCCCTGCAGTGACCAGCTCTTTCATCTGGTCAGTGAACTCCAAGAGGAGGGAAGTGGGAGAAAGGGTGACTAGAGAAGAGGATGACCTGGATGGGGTTCGGGGGGCTGAAGGTGGTGAGTCCTCGAAAGAGGGAGTTGGTGAGGGGGGCGAAGACTCCTCCTCTTGACTCTGTTGAAGGCACTCTTCAGGCGGAGGTGGCTCTCTTTCAAGGTCTTTGACGTGTTTAGTTATATCTTCTTTTTGTTTTGATCTCTCTTGTCGCTCCACCTTGGCAGAGAGAGCAGATTGGTGACGTAGGAAGTAAAATAGGTTGGTTGAACAATTTTACTCCAGGCTTGTTGAGGAAAAGTCCATCTGCCTTAAAAAGATGTCTACGGTCCCAGAAAAAGCTAAAATTGTCAATGAAGTGCAGTGAATGGACAGTACATGCAGTTGAAAGCCATGTGTTCAGTGCCAACAATCTGCTGAATCTCTCAACTCCTTTTCTGACTGGCGGTAGAGGGCCACTGATAAACACCTCAGCATTCAACAAGCTGGCTGTGTTCAACAGATCACAAAAGTCTTGTTTCAGCACTTCAGACTGTTGTTTCACAACATCATTGGCCCCTATGTGCGTAGTGTGTAGCCTTTTACTCTCAGTTCTTACCCTGCTATGTGAAGATGAGTGGTTATCCAGGTCATCAGATGGAGATCCAGGGTCCTTCAGGAGTGGAGCAAATCTGTTCTCCAGTCGTACACTTGGTTGTTGGGGAGGTTTGTTGTTGTTTCTCCCTTTCACAGCTATCTGCCGCTGTGTCCTACTAAGAACAGGGGTTGAGGAAGCAGTCTGCCTGGATAGTGCAGGCCAGCCAGTCGCATCACAAATCTCAGGGCGCTGGGCTCTGCCTGTTACTCGTCCTCCCGTTTTCCCAGGAAATGATTTACTCTTAGGCTTTGCTCCTAGAGAGTTCCAGGGAGGACTATCACTTGTAGATTTTTTATCCAGTTCACAGCCCTCCTGTTTCTTGGTAGTCTTGGTGGTGCTAATTAGCCGTGTGTTAGCATGCTCTTGTCCGCTGCTCTAAGTCCATGGTAAGGTGGTGTCATTCCCACATAGTCCATTCACTTCCAAGTTCACTTCTATCCGGTGAATTTTGTTTTCCAGCTCTGCAATCTTCTGCAGAAGTTTGTGGTAGTCGTCCGTGGAGAAGGGAAGCATCTTGCTGCTAATTAGCTTTGGCTAAGTGCTACTGCAGTAGCTATAGCCTTGTGCTGCTGGTAGGCCTCACTTGCGTCGTATTGAGGAGGTTATAAAAATGTTGAATAGCATGTTCTATCTAAAAATGTTTTAGTCTCAGTGAT
The DNA here is from genome assembly GCA_029490765.1 of Euthynnus affinis. Classification (NCBI taxonomy): domain Eukaryota; kingdom Metazoa; phylum Chordata; class Actinopteri; order Scombriformes; family Scombridae; genus Euthynnus; species Euthynnus affinis. Next base: position 5,948,384 of record CM055841.1, read on the forward strand.
TTACAAGTATCTAGGAGTTACTGCTCATATTTTATTGCAGAGGAAAACAAGAATATAAACAGAAAATCCTCGGGAGGTCGGGCAGGGGACCGGCTCAGGCAATGGCGGCGGCAGTGGCAGGAACATAGAATGGTGCCGAGGAGCTTGGGGCCTCGCAGCGGCCCGCCATCAGCTTTGCCACCCAAGCCAGATCCTCATGGTGAACAGACCAGAAAAAGTCCTCCAGTAGCTCATCGTCGTCTGAATCGTTGGGATGGACAAGATAGACAAAATCCGGCCTCACCTCTGCTGGGTTCCTTTTTGGTCGGTTCATTGGTCAAAGTCCTTTATTCTTTCCAGATGCAGGCAAAGAACTAGAAAAAGGCAAGACTGTGACAATGACTGTGAAACAAAACAAGACTATGAATGAAATGAACCGACAAGATAGAACTTCACCACGACGTGACAAATTTTACATTTCATCAGTTGTAGTAATAATAATAATAATAATAATAATAATAATAATAATGATGAATATCTTTATTTATATAGCACCTTTTTTAAAAACAAAGTTTACAAAGTGCTTTGACAGACAAAGCAAAAGCAGACAATGCCAAGCAAAGACATAAAACAGAAAACAATAAAATGGTCAAAAAGAGAGGACAATCAAGAAATTATAAAAGGTTTAAAACACAGATGATTAAAAGACAACATCACATAAAAGCCAGTCTGTACAAATGGGTTTTAAGAAGTGATTTAAAAGAAGTAACTGAATCTGCAAGCCTTATCTCCTCAGGCAGGTCGTTCCAAAGTCGAGGGGCTCTGATCGAAAAAGCTTGGTCACGTTTAGATTTAAGCCTCGACTTTGGAACGACCAGAAGGGCCCCACCTGAGGATCTAAGGCTGCGGGCTGGCTGGTATGGGGGTCAACATATCTGTTATATAGCTTGGAGCCAGACCCAGATGTGCTTTAAAAGTGATCAGTAAAATCTTAAAATCAATTCTAAAACGAACAGGGAGCCAATGGAGTGAAGCCAAAATCGGAGTGATGTGCTGCTGTCTGTTAAAACTAGTAAGAAGCCTAGCTGCTGCGTTCTGGACTAGTTGGAGGCGAAACAGGGATCTTTGTGTAATGCCGGAAAGGAGGGAGTTACAGTAATCAAGTCTGGAGAAAATGAATGAGTGGATGATTTTTTTTCAAGGTCAGACTGGTAGAGCATTGGCTTGATTCTGGATATGATTCTGATGTGGAGGAAGCAGGACTGGACAACTTTGTTGATGTGTGGTTTGAAACTTAAATGGGGGTCAAACAGTACTCCCAGAGGAGGGGACCGAGACTGATGGGGTTATTTGGGTTAGGGGGACTGAACAGGATGACTTCTGTTTTTGAATTGTTGAGTTGAAGGAAATTTTGTGCCATCCAACAGTTGATATCACTGAGACAATCTATAGCAGCAGCTAGGCTTCTTGGGTCACCGGGTTTCAGGGGAAGGTATATCTGTGTGTCTTCTGCATAGCAATGAAAAGAAACATTGTGTTGTTGAATGATTTGACCAAGTGGCAGCATATAGATAGAAAATTGGACCTTGTGGTACACCACTGGTAATGTGGGCTGAGAAGGAAGTAAAATTACCAATGGTGACCAAGAAGGTTCTTTCTAAAAGGTAAGAATAAAACCAATCAGGTGCAGTGTCCTTGATGCCCACCCAGGTTTTAAGACGGTCAATTAAAATGGTGTGGTCTACTGTATCAAAAGCAGCACTTAAATCTAAAAGAATTAAAATTGCGCTCTCTCCTCTGTCGGCTGCTAAAAGGAGGTCATTAGTTACCTTGAGGAGGGCAGTTTCTGTGCTATGTAAAGCTCTAAAACCACACTGAAATTTCTCAAAGATATTGTTTTGACACATAAAAGCTAAGAGTTGGGTTGAAACAACCTTTTCTAAAACTTTGCTTAAAAAGGAAAGTTTAGAAATTGGTCTAAAATGATTAAAAAGAGAGGGATCAAGATTGGGTTTCTTTAAAAGGGGTTGCAGAACAGCATGTTTAAAAATAGAGGGATAAAATCCATTTATGAGGGAGCTGTTGATAATTGATAAAATACTGGGGCCATGTGTCAATAACCTCTTTGAGAAATTTTGTGGGGATAGCATCAAGACTGCACGTGGTGGGCTTCATATGGGCTATAATATCAAATAAAAATGACAGTGAAATAGGATTTAAATGACTTATGTAGCTGTTATTAGGTATGTTGTTACATTAGGTTGTTGTAATGCATCAAATATAATATGAAATATCCCTAAAATATGTAATTTAGTCAGGGGTCGTCAGTTTAATCTGTGGCAATTTTGAAATAGTAAAGCTGTGTGTGTAATATTACCCAGCAATCAAATACATCATCAATTAATCAAATCTATCGGATTAGTTACAGAGGTTACACAAACACCCAGTCAATTTTATGGTTGAGTAACTTTATTTGACTTTTAATCCTCCACCCTACTGTCCTTACTGTAACGACACAGAGCCCACCAAGAGGGATTTAAAATGAAAACATACCTTCAAGAGATCTATTTATTTATAGAAACAATAACTTGGATTGTGATGGATATTTATTATTTGGATTCTAGACTGGATGAAGAGATACTTAAATCTTATAACTTATATCAGTGTCAAATAAAATAATGTTAACCGGCCAAAAGTGAAAATGATATAGGCTTGCTGACTCACATAATGAAGACACATAACAAATAACATACTATGGACTTTCAGTGTTGACTGAAAAATGGAAACGGAGGTCAATGGATCCCAGAGCCAGACTACACAAAAGCCACGTAAGTCGGCATCAATCATTCAAATTGAGTTTTAAGCATAAGAGAACCCAAAATGGCCTACTTCTACTGTCTGAATTTTGAGTATTTTTTAGTAAAAATGTTTGTGAATACTTCATATGGGGGCCAAAAAGCTGTAAATTTCCTTTTGTTATTGACAGGGGAAACTGTGTGGATAATCGGGGACAGCTATGTCCGACGTGGGGAGGAGACAGCCGGGGAGAGAGTGGGCGCCAACCTCGGCCTGGAGGCGAACATGAAGTGGTTCGGCTGGGGTGGCCTCAGGTGGGGCAACCTGCTCCCCTTCCTGTGGCAGTGTTTAAGGGGAAGAACCGCCCCGGAGGCCGTGGTCATAGTCTGCGGCAGCAACGATCTGGGAAAGGTCAAAGGAGTCGAGCTTGTCGCAGACATGAAGCGGGACCTGCAGTCCCTCCACTGGCAGTTCCCAGGGATGAAGATTGTCATCTCTTCGATAACCCACAGACGCCGGTGGAGGGCTACGAAGCCGGGGCGGTTAGACAAAGCCAGGAAATGGGTGAACAGTGTGATGAGCACCTTTATTAGGGATTTAGGTGGGCACTCAACAAGTCATCCTCACAAAGTTTTACAGCCCTGGTCTATTTTTGCGCGATGGAGGTATTTTTGAGACCCTTAAAACCCACTATCAGGGAAGGTAAAGCTCTAAAAAAATCATTGTTTTTTGTTTGGTCTAATTGGAGTCAACAGTTTTTCCTCCCTGATTGTGGGTTTTATTGTTTAAAGTTTTTCTATTCAGCTCAGAAATAGACCAGGGAAATCTTATCTATGTGAGGATCACATTTTTGTTAATAGGGTTTATATGCTTTTGTTTTTTCGTTTGTTTGTTTTTCATCACACTAATTATTGGTTGCTGCTCCCATATCTATACATCCATGGTTTCAAACCATAGACTGTATAAAAGTTACAGCAAAGTCCCTTATCCACTATCATAACACTCATGGATGCGATCTAGAACGCGGTTTGCTCGTTCACTTAGCCCAAAGGCATGATGGGATGAGTACTACTGCGCATATTCCCTGGGCCCATAACGCGGAAGTAAACCCAGAAGCCAGAAATTTTTTCCGCGTATGCGCCAGGCGAGCAATTCCTATTGGACTGAATGGGCGCCATTTTTAGTCCGGTATCCAGCTCTTATATTACATCCATGGTCATTGGTCTGCTTTGGTGACCGTGCAGGAGATGGGGGGTTCCTTATCTGATCCTTTTGTTTGCAGGAGGTTGTTCAGATGGTCTGGTTCTGGCTCGCACTTTGTGGGCCAGCATTCCTTGAGTGTCGAAGAAAAGGCTGGTCTGTTGTTGTGAGGCTTGTGCTGGCTGCTTTCGAAACATGCAGGGACATTATCCTACATAATAGATCCAGGAGCTCAGCTCCAGTCCTGAATGTAGCATATAGCTGTGGAGAACAGTGAAAAATAGAAGTATAACGCAGGAAATGATGCATAACTTCACGTTACTGCACATCTTTTGAAAATTAGACATTCCATATCAATATGCCTTTCAATATAAAAAGGTGAGAAATTAATTAAGCCGTATATATATGTCTACCTGCCAGGTTGTAGTTATATGTCACATACATAATCCATTGCTCATTTCAAAAATGCCAAAATCCCAAAAACTGTTAAAACAAAGTTTATTTTTATTAGGATTGAGTGTGCAGCGCTAATATGATTTAAGCTAACGTTATAACATGAATAAACTTCCAATTGCATGATGCTCGTTGTCCCTGTAACATCACAAATACATTAACGGTCAACACAAGTTAATCACGATACCAGCATTTAATAATTACCCTTACTTTTCGGGAAATTATCTTCATTGTTTAGTTGCTGCTCCCATTTCTATACATCCATGGGTTCAAACCATAGACTGTATAAAAGTTACAAAGCCCCTTGTTCGCTACCATAACACTCATGGACGCCATCTAGAACGTGGTTTGCTTGTTCACTTTGTCCAAAGGCATGATGGTATCAACACTACTGCGCATATTCTGTGAACCCACAATGCGGAAGCAAACCCGGAAGTCAGAAACTTTTTCCGCATATGCACCAGGTGAGCAATTCCTGTGGGACTGAAGGGATGCCATTTTTAGTATCCAGCTCTTATAATACATCCATGGTATATAGTCATTCTGTGTGTATATTTCTGTGTGTATAGAAACTTTTTTTTTTTTTTTCGGTGAGCAATATCATAGGACTGAATGGGTGCCATTTTTTTTTTATCCAGCTCTCATAATGCATCCATGCCTGTAACTCAATCTCATCAAAAGAGCAGAAGACAGTTAAATTGCAAGTTCATCGTCTTTTGCATTATTGGTTAATATATTTTAAGCCAGTTGAATTACTAATGATAATGAACCCATCAGTGAGTCATTAACATCCCTAATTTATATTATCTATTTTTTCTGTACCAGTAGGCCCAATTTGCAACATAGCCTATTTGAAATTTCCCAATAACTTAAACGTGGGTGAGTGTGAATGTCTTTCCAGGCACCACAGTTGAAAAAGGACAAAATAAATCTTGTTTTATCAGAATTAAACACATTATCATTACACTCACAACATACTACTGTATTCTAATCTGTTTTTTATCACGAAATAATTTTATGTGTACAATAATAATTAATGGGAAAAATAGAAATATGCAGTGGGGGAAAAAAGTATTCCTTGTATATACTAATAAGTTCTCTTACCTTTGCTATTTAGAACCTGCTGGTTAGTGCATGCGGCGATTAGTACTTCCACTCTTTTAAAAAGGCTTAGACATTGTGAATACCTTCTTTGTTAACAGGCTGTCATGCAAGAACCATCTCATGATGATTAGAGGCAAAAAGCTCTCCCTGAATCTTCACAAAAAGATTGTTGAGCAACAGAATGGAACAGGTTACAGACTGATTTCTCAACTCCTAAATGTTTCTATAAGCACCACTGGGGCCAACATCTCTTGTATCATTTGTTTAGTGGTCATCAAGTAATGTAACTTGTAATGTTTTACAAATTACAGATGGAGAATATGACCTTGCTGCAGCTTGAAAAAAAATTCATTTCATTTTTTTTTTCTTTAATCCATGAAGACATCTTTTCCAACACTATGTACTATGAATACTTGCTGCATTGCATGCTGTATTGCATGCAGCAAGTATTCGTAACACATAGTTATCCCTGTAGGAGCCGTTAACAAAACACAAATATTGTCAGAATGACAACACGCTGTTGATGCTGCACACACGAATCACACTCAAACAAAAAATGAACATTGGGTGAGTTGGCTGATCTTCAGGGGCTTTATTTGTTTACTGCCAACTACTCCAATCAGCTAGAACAATACAACAATGCAAACAATAACAATATAATACAAAAACTCAATATTTTAAAATACAGCAATCATGCACAAACCAGCCATTTCCATCCACAGTCAATAGACGAACAGAATCACAATAAAGTACATGCATCCTCTGCGTTGACGCATGATGTATGCAACCCATGAACACAGCGCTGCTAATCAGCTGTTCGGGCTCCGACTCTAACTGTCCACGTTCTACAACAGTTGTAAACAAACTGAAAATAAACATTATTAACTGTTAGTGTTTTGTGGTTTACATTTTCTTTGTTTTTTTCATTTTCTTCTAACATTAAATCTTACACATACATACATATCAGTTGTTAAATTTAAGCTAGTGCCAACTTGCCCCACCTAGCTAGTGCATATGCACTAATAACATACAAACTACATGCTACAATACATAAAGCAGTATAATTACAATAAAAACAACAATAAAACAATGAAATCAGTACATTAAATAGAAAAACTGGATACACGCTTACATGACGTTTACCAAAAAACAAACACTGTGTGAGTTGGCTGATCTTCAGTGGCTTTACTCGTTGACTGCCAACTGAAGGATGCAACAGCTCATACCTTATATACCCCCAGGTGGTCTAGCGCCTTTTCCCTTCCAACTACCAGTATGTGAAATTAAATAGGGGAGGGGGATCTGTTAAAGTTTATGAATATAAAAAAATAACATATTTAAATCAGTGGCAATTTCCTATGCGCCACATCGACAGTAACCTCATTGCCTCATATTGAATGGCTTTTATTAAATGGCTTTTTCCTGTCCCTGCACCAGCTGTAATAAATGCATAGAGTGGATCTGGGTTGTCTTCTATTCCAGCTCACACTGTAAGTGCTCTAACTCTTGCTCTGGGCACAGCTCACACCAGGCATCCTCTATTACACCATCTGTATCAATCATATTCTGGATAGTATCCAATTCATCTGCTTCTGTTTTAAATTGACAACTGACTTGACTGAATGTCTTGACTCATCACTATGGCTGTTCTTGTAAAACTGTTCAAATGTTTCACAGTTTGGAGATTTTGGCTGCACATCTACATGATATGGAAACAACTGCATTATATTTTGGTATATTTAAAATAGTTTTTTTTGTCGTCTCAGAAAGGCGCACATAATGAACTGCAGGTTCTGTTCATGTTCTTTTAGTGATTAAACCACAATCATTTAATTTAATCAGGGTCTGGGATTTTAGATTTTTACTCAAAACACGATATTCTGATGCAGATGTTAACATACATGTCATTAAAAGCGCTATTATTTGGCCTATTCTTATAATGATCAACACAGCTAGTCATCCAAATGTCTTCTGTGGTACAGTCATGTGATGTTGCCTTTTGCTTCAACACACTTAAAGGCAAACTCATTTTAAATATATTGTCTCCTGTCGGAACAAATACAGCTTACCTTGAACATTCCTTCAGATGTATATTCGTTAACCTGCACATCTCTGTTATGTAGACAAACACGGCCTCGATTTTTCAGTGCATCTTTTGCACTTCATTTGAACCTCTCTGACACTGATTAACACATAGTGAAGATTCATCTGTCTCATCTACGTGACATTCATCAGTTTTGCTGTGACATAAATGTTCGAGTGGATGCTGGCCCTAGAAAAATGGAACGACAGCATTTTTGCAAAAGCTCATCTTCAACAACATCTGTAGATGCTTCACCACTTTCTACATTGCTTTAAGTCTCCTTGTTCCCTACGAAACTCATCTTTATAATACACATTTGTTTTAAATATTGCAACGCTTGTCTTATGAACATAATGACAACAGACTGATATTCACAATGCCCTTTGTTGTGTGTAAAACTGAAGCATAAGATTAACTTACAAAGATCCTTCCATATTTGGACGGGGAAGCAAATTGCTAGTCTGCACAATATTTGCTGGAACATATGTCACCGGTCCATGTACTCCACATCTTTAGGTAATACTAACATTTTCATAAATGGTATATGTAAAGCAATCAAATGTTCTAAGCTTTTCAAACATGCCAATTCTGGTGGAATGGAATGAACTCTCAAGTTGTTCATTGTTTGTTCAGTCGGCATTTCACCTTTATTGATCTTATTATGACATGTATAAGAAATCCACATCTGACCTCTAGCTGTATCCAACCATTGACACTGCATTACACAGTCCTTATTACATTTGTGTAAATACTCTTCAGTTATACATTTATCTGCATTGAAGCTATTGCTTTTGTCTTATAATAATCTCTTTTACAATTTTTAAAACCTGATGTCTAAACAACCTATAGCAGTGGCAACACACAAAATCTGGCCCATCTTTCACTTTAGCCAAAAACGGCTCCATCACAAATCAAACTGCTCTGCCTTTTCTGTCATTTGTTGCCTCTTCAATTTGTTTCCTGCCTGTGACACGCTTCTTATGCTCTGAATTTCCATGATGCTTTCTTTTACTCATGGCTTTTACGTTCTGCCTGCGCAATTCATTTTGTTGTGTTGTCCTTTTACTCATTGTCTTAACTTTCAACCTATACAACAAATTTTTCTGAGATTTATATATATTGCAATTTCTCTTTTTACAGTAGTATATGCCTGAATCCCTCCTATTCATGTGCTCTGTCTCAGAATAATAATCCCCTTTGGACACAACCTACTGGCTCAAAATGATTATTCTCATAATGTTTCAAGTAAATGCCTCTATTTGTCAACATTGAACTAATGCTACTGTACTTGAGCCATCTGTCACCACTGGAAGTCAATATGTCCACTCCAAAAGCATTTCCCTTCACTTGAATTTATATTTCAGTTGCTCTTTAGCCAGCATACATCATCTGTGACTTGTTAATGTTCTCTGCCACTGAAACATATTCTTTATTCAAAAACTCCATGGGCCCTATCTTACGCCTGGACTCAAAGCGCTGCCAAGCACGATGCAAGTGTCTTTGTTAGTTTAACCCTTTGAACTCTGCAATAGAAATGGGCCGCCAGTGCCTACATTGGTATTTTTGCTTACTGTGATGTCATTTTTTGGAGTATTTTCAACTGCTTCATATTCCTAGAAACTGCACAACCTAAGCTAAAAGGTTATGTAGGTCAAAAAACCACAATGATTGATATAAGTATCAATCATTGGTGTCATAAATTAAAAAAAAACTGACTTCTTTTCAAATTTGAACAAACATACAAAACATACTGATCCAGTATCATTCTGAATTTAATGTGTTCTGAATGAAAATATTTCTCAATATAACTAGAACTATGTACATTTTTTAGTTAAGACATGCTATATGCTATCTCTCACTGTTGGAAAGAACCCTGCATCTTCCTCTGAATCGCTGGAAAGAGGTGGTGATATGTGGTGATGATTAGAGGGTGGGAAAGATGGTGGTAGTGAAGTGCTGGTATGCTGTGTCGTGTTAGGATGCTGTAACTCTAGGTGGTCCTCTGTTTTAGCCCCACTGGAGCAACAAAGATAAATGAAAATGAAATTAGAAAAAAACAGAAAAAATATATCACTAAAAATAACATGAAACTGAAAATATAACGTCTGAGACTTCCCACACACAAACATGCAGATTACAAATAAAAGGACTACAGAGTGAAAGATTATTGTGTACATCAACACATTTAAAAAAAAATACATGTCATAATATTCATCAGAATGAACTAATCCCAGTAACGAGATAAAATTGTTTAATAATTTGACCAAATTGTGGCAAAACACTTAAACGGACGGACAACAAGGGATCAGACACAGATTGACTTTCCTGCTGCATCAGTACATGATGACATGAGGAACACATGAAGAAATAAATGAGGTAAATGATGATTAAACTAAAGAAGGAAATCTGCACAGCTTCTAACTGCTGCCAGCAGCAGGCTCAGCACCTGGGAGAGTCCTGACAGCTGTGTTGATGATTCTTAACATGTAAATTATGTACAGTACAAGAGAATGCTCTAGACCTGCTCAACATTTTTTACTCTGACTGAGCAAAAAATGATTTTAAAGAGAAACAAAGCTGTAATTAAAAAATAAACCTTTTTCAGAAACCAAAAAGGGTTCAGGAGCAGCAGGGGCCAGTGTACTCGTTATGGATGGTGTGTTTTCCCTTTGCACACGAGCAGATCCACGAATTTCCTCTGCAGAGAAGCGTTCCCTCTTACTACTTAACAAATGCACCATCATATTAGCAAACCGCCCAGGTGCGAGCACACCAGGCTTATAAAGGGAATTGGAGATGACATTGATTTGTTTATTGCATGTTACAGCGAAAACACACCCCAAAATGCACTTGCGTCACACGCTTCAGACCCTGTGCTTTAGATCGTTAAAATAGGGCCCCATATGTTCCGCTCTATGAATTTCCATGTATTTAACAACGGCAATTTTTGCATCACTTTTTTGAGAACCACAGATAAAAACTTATCTGTGGATACTGATCTTAAAAACCTATTACCATCCTCTATGGTTTCATTTGTTTTACACACAAAACCTAAAGACCCATGTTCTGTCTCTCAAATTCCACATTACATTTATTTACTACTGTTTTTGTAACCTCAGTGCACACAGTGTACTCACCTCATCCACAACATCACAATCTGCTTGCTGTTCTGTTACACCATCCTCAATATACACTCCTCCTTCATTCCCACAACATAAAGTTACAACTGGAGTTGTGCACTCAACTGTTTTTATTCTCTCTTTAGGCTCTGAACTTGTCCATGAACCTTTCTCACTTTGGAATAGGACTTATTCAACTTGCAGAAACCATAACAATAGTTACAGAAGTTATAGTCTCTGGCAAGGCCACCCACTCTGCTAGAGAACATAGCAGGAAATAGGTGGGAATGTGGGGTTTCAGCTGGTATGTGTTACATCTAAAACACATACCTTCTGATGTATTTCTGCTATAGTAAACGCTAGCAGCTGTGCACAATGCTGTATACAGCTGCTTAAACAGTTTTGGCCTGTGCATTTATCAACCCTGACCCAGACCCGCCCTGATAAATGCACAGGCCGAAATATGTTGGACATATAGCCCATAACAGTGTGATTACCTGGAAAAAAAAATATGGCCTGTCATATTATCCAATTCTCTCAAAATTTCAGACTACCAAACAAAATTGAATTTCCAAGAACAATGTAGTTACCTAATAACACAAACTGATGCTCCGTATGTTTTTGTCTTACCTGCCATTTTTCAGACCTGATGGAGGAGCTTAAACAGAAAACATGATTATGACAACTGACATGTTATCATCATAGCAGAAGGGAGACCTTGGTGTTCAGCAGTGTGATATTCTCTCAGCAACAAGGAGGCTTTTGTAAGTCAATTTCTCTTCGGTACGTTACAACGGTCATATTAAGTTTTGAGGAGGGGATCCTCTGGTCCACCCTCCCTCCCTCGCAGGCTCGGAGAGACTGAAGCAGCCTGGCAGGGTGCTGAAACCAAGCTGCACAGAGGATACTCCCACTCTGTAATATACTCTTTTTGATTTCATCATTGCACTTGAAATAATTCAGTGTTTTTAAATCAAACTGTTATCAATATAAAATCTGTCTGTACTTTTTTTTGCACAAACTTCTACAACTGTTTTCAATTGATCACAAGTCCTTTGCATTTTTCATTATCTTTAAAACTCAGCTGACTTCTTTATGAAGTGTTTGAGGACAATACACTATATACAGGATAATGATAACTGTAATAGGTTTTCATGACACCAGAATGGAGACAATGTGGCTGCTGTAGTTGAGAGATGAAAATTAGGTCCAGCGGTGTGTTCTTCTCTGTGGTTGCAGCAGCGATGAGTTGGACAGCGACCCCTAGACTGAAACACTTCCAGTATCGGCTTACTTGCGTTGGATAAGAGATTCCCGTTGAAATCGCCACAGACAATGACGGGGTGACAATCCATGATCTCCAGTGACTCCAAAAGGCTTCCCAGGTTTGACCCAGGAATGATGTGAGGCTGTAGTCTGGACGTCTGTATACAGGTGCAATCAATGCACTCACTGGGGCTTCAACCTTCAAAGCCAAAAACTCGAGGTCAGTTACATTATGCATGTACTGTTTTTCACACACTTGAAAGTAGTTTTTCACATAAACAGCAACTCCACCGCCACCACCACCACCTCTGTTGGCCATCTGTGGAAAATTTGTCAGGTGTCTGCTGCGTTTGAACATTGTTGTAGCCTTCTAAGTGGAGACTCTCAACAACAAAGGAGCCGAAGGAGCAGGTGAGTTTCTGTGAGGCACAAAACATCTGAACAGTTCGTTCAGATTCGTTCATTCGACACAGTTCGTGATCGCTCTTGATGTTGTTTACATGAGATGGTGAACAACGGTCAGAGTGTCATGCCCGCTTATTGTTTGTTTGATATGAAGAAAAGGCATCATGTCATCCAATTTGACTTGTCTCATGGGCTGCAGTGATTTCTGGGTTGCCGTACATTTTACTCTCATCCATAAGGACGGAGGTCACTGTACTTACAGCTAGCAAGCAGCTGATGTTTTTGTCATAAAAGGCCAGCTCAATGGGAAACTGTCTGCACCACTCCTTTCTGTTTCACATTCTCCTCTGCTCTCTCCATGATTGTCAGGTGCCCCTGGTGCTCTATTACTGCAATTCCTTCCAGCTGTTTCATCATCCATCTTGAGCCCAAGCCTAGTGACGTGCAGATCCATCACGTTCAGAGGTTATCAACCTGACTAGATTAGCAAATGAACCATTCACTTATCTTGAAAAACATCTATGTTTCTGATGAGCGTAACACAAGCACCTTCAGCGACTTGTAGCGTATCTGGTAGCTCGTTTCTCCTTCGTTTAAATGGTTGGGCCTGTCTTGACATTTTGCCAGTTTGTGGGTCCTTTCTATAGTTAGAAGTTCAGTTTATATTGCTGAGTTGTGGGCAGCTACTTGTTTATTAGTTGCAAAAATGTGCAGGACATCAGTCGGGCGGAGTGCTTGTTCAGTGACAGCTTGTGACAGCAAAGCTCTGTGTGCTTCAGACAACTCGTCTGACTTTTCTTTCACACAGATCTGGTTCAACATCTCTGCAAAGACAACGTCATCCTTTTGACGCATAATCTCAGTCAGACTGATCATCTGAAAGTGTTCCCGCCACAAGTCAATCTCTACTGGGTCATGCATACAGAGAGGTTTAGCAGAGGTTTAGCCTGCCGCACTGGTGGTAACTGATACAAGTCTCCAACAGCTATTACTGATATTCCTCCAAAGGGTGTCTGACTGCCTTTTGATTTGTTTGAGTCTCGCATCAACATAGGCAAAAAGGGCCTTTGACGCCGTGGACACTTAATCGATGATAATGATCTCCTCATTGAAAAGCTCACATCTGACTTGAACCAATTTGTTGCCAAGTCCTTGAAATGGGGGTTTAAGGCTTCTGGGTAGTTTGAGGAGAGAGTGCAGCGTTGTGCCTGAGATGTTAAAGGCTGCTGTTCCAGTGAAAGCAGTCAAAAGGACAGTGAATTTTGAAATGTCAGCATCCTCAGCATGTCTTGGCAGTTTGTACAGTATCTTAGACGCCTCTGGGTAGATGTGTTTGATAAGATGTGACTTCCCTGCTGCAGCACTGCTGTTCATGTAAAAGATATACTGATCTGGATTTAGGCCACATCGCTTTATGCACCAGTCTCGAACTGCGTAGAATACAGAGGTTTGCTTCCTTGTAAACAGCATTACCCTGAAGGCTGTGGTCTGGCACGTTTTCTTGTTCATTTACACAGTCTGGTTCTCTTGCCTCAAGTTCTTTAATACACTCCAAAACTCACTAGTTCAGATTCAGGTGCAAGGTTAAGACCATTCAATCACACCTCTGTTCTGTTCGTACTCTTCAACAGCATCCTCAGTCTGCTCGCTGTTTTTCCTCATATTTCTCTGTTTTGTTTGACAGTGTGTTGGACAGGACACAGGACGGTTAGAACCTGGTAGCTGGGCTCTTTTCAGTTCCTGGTCTGAGCGGTTATGGGAGGTAAAAAATTTCAGCAATATGCCACAGTATTGCTCTGGATACTTTTTCTCTGAGGGTCGGTGAAATGTGATCATGGCAGGCATATCTTTACTTCTCCTTTGAACAAATCTCATGTCATTTAACAGCAGAAAAAAACATTTCTGCCCTTTTGTCTGTTCACCACAGACAATCCTGCAAGTAGCTGCAAAATCTGCAACATCTCCTCAAACTCTGTCAGTGTGAGATGTCATCCACACATTTTCACTTACTGGCGCAGTGCTTTCTAGGTATGACAGTGGACGACTCATTCTTAGTGCATTTATCATCTGTCGGTATGAATATGACACCGCATGTTAATACCACATGCACGAGTCACACACTCCTGAGCACTGACAAGCATGATTTCCCTCATTTCATCATATTCATTGACACTGTCCATGTAGGAGCTCTGAGGTACTCAGAAAGCCCCGCCTCCTTCTTTGTAATATAACCAGTCAGATTTAAAAAAATGGCACCGTATGCATTCAGTATAAATGGGACATCAAAGTTACTGTTCCAGGCTTGATGGGGATTATGTCCATTTACCCAGCAGTCCTTTGGATCACACTTCAGTATCACTGCATCGGATTTGTTTATTATACTCAAGCATCGCTCATTCTCTTCGAATGTTAAATTACATCGAGCCAGGAGCTGCTGCAAACTTAGTGTGGCCGTGGAAGGTTCGTTTAACAACTGGTTCAGCTTTTCTTCTTCCACTTAGTTGTTCATCGTCTTCACTTACTTATTATCATTGTCCGTCTGCATGGTTGTTTGAGAAATACAAACCTGGAACCAGAGCCAAGGCTTTTGGAAACATGTCCTCCAATTTTGCTGCATATTTGCCCTTCTGTGACTTTCTTGTACAGGGTCAGGTTGAGTATGTGGGTCAGGTAGTTGAGCGCTGATGTATTTGGACATGAAAACAAACACAGTCTGATCATCGTCTTCATCAAACACAGGTGCACCTTCTACCCATAACAAGCAGTGTATATGTGGGCTTCCTCTGTGCTCAAACTCTGCTCTGTAAAAGTAGTCAACAACTTCGCCGATTGGTTGTGCAGGAGACGAGATTAAATCTCTGAATAACGCTTCAACATGTTTATCAAACATGCACATTGCTGTGACAGGATGGCTTCACAGTATATCACAGCTGCAGAAAATGTACAAAAGAATGCTCCCAGCTGTCTGATCATGGCAAAAAGATCTTTTGTTGTTTTCTCCCAATAGGCTGGTGCCCCTCTCAGTGGCTGAGTGAATCTGACTGCATCTTTATTTCTCACCAGTTTCTCAACCTCTCTTTTATCTCGCAACGTTCCTGAGGTTATTTTGTGTCCATCTCTGGTCAGAGCTTTTCCTCTATGTAGTTGTATTGTCATGCTTGAAGTGGTCAAGTGTATTTCAGTCACAAACTGTGCAAAGAGAAAGGAGTTTGTGTCTCTTGCAAAGTGATCATCAATACAGAAAAGCCTCGTTTTGAAATAGTGTTACTTAAATGCGTCTCTTCTCATCCAGTGTAGGATCCAGTTTAGGTGTTCTGAAGAAGTTAACTGGACTGTTTCTTTCTTTCAGCGGGGGCAACAGAGTAGAGACCCTCACTGAAACACAATATCTCCTCTGCAACATCAGCGCATACATGAACATACTTGACTCCTGTCAGGCATGTTGCAACCACCTCTGGATCTCTGACATAATTTGAACTTTTGCAGGGCCGTACTTGGTTTGGAAACGATGTCACACAGTGCACATGTAACTCTAACCTCTGTGCTCCTGTCACTTTAAGACAGTTAAATATGTATCAAAAGATGAGGGTTATTTCTATTCTAGATTCGATGAGGAGACTGCTGATATCTATCTTGCCAGTTATTGTTGCAGACGATATCGAGTTCTTAGGGAAAGTATATTGGACCCAGAGAAGAATTTTCACAGTGCAGTATCTCATGAAAATTAAATAATTAAACAAAAAAATAGATTAAGGCAACACAAGATGAGTATGGGTACCTATACCAACTGTATTCACAATACACACTCTTAATTACTTTGTTTCACCGCAAGTTACTTTTGCTTTAAATAAAAATTAAATAAATAAAATAAAACCTCTGAGATCTCAGGTATGTAAAAAAAAAAAAAAAAAAAAGGTCCAGAAGTTCAATCGAGTTGAAAGAATGAAAAAAAAACGAGTGCACTCAGAAAGTCCTACCGCCCTCTTTCACATTGAATGTCCAAGGTGAGTATTTCGATGCAGGAGGGGGGGATGGGGGATATTGAGATGTGAGCTAATAAAGTGCAGATACTAGGCACAGGACTGATGACTAACTGAAGGGTAGAGGAAGGATCCTGATGCTACACACTACATGTGAAAACCACACACTGTCGACTGACACCCAAGTGCACTACTGTACAGGAAGTGAAGGGACCGTCACCGCAGAGATCAGTCAGCCACTCGCTACGCTGGCCCAACAGCTCCTGTCTGAAGCAAAGAGGCACAAAATGTAATTTTAAAAAAAAACTGCCCTGACACCCCGGCCCAGATGGTCACCACCAAGGTTAATTGTGCTTTAAGTACCACTCACACACACACACTCACACACACTCAGGCACACAGTTGACCAAAATTAACCAAAAGAAAAAAGAAAGAAATACAAAATCTCCAAAAAATAAATGAATAACTAGACACAAAACCTACAGAAACCTCCTCTGCAAAGGGATGCAGCTTAATAACCACCAACAGCACCCAGAGACCAGAGTCATATTTTACGTGCAGCAGAATAACAAATACAATGTGGTGCAACTTTTACTTATTTGCACTAGTTGAGTAAACACAAGCTGACTGTGTGCAGTCAACTGTGAGGATATCTGCAATCAAAACAAACCTACAGCGCTCCACACTAACAAAGTTCAGGAACAGTACAGTCGTTTCCTAGTATAAATATGGATTTTCACTCAAATATATATAGATAGAGAGAGAGAGAGAGAGAGAGTTATTGTCTTTACAGTCCAATGTTTGTGATGAAAATGAATTCTCTTTATCACTTAGAAGGTATTGGTGTTTTTCCATCCAATAAAATAACTATTTTGATATAATTAGTTTCATAATGGCTAAAGATTATATTACAAATCAAACCCTTGATATTGACTGTCCTACTGCTCTTAAGACTGTTAGATATGTAGAGGTTTCTACTGAAAAGGAACAGTTGTATTTACTATGTAAAAAAAAAAAAAGTTCTTTAAAAAGTCAAATCTGTTGAAAATATCTTCAGTGTAAGAACTGAAGTTTAACACTGACACACTAAAGAAAACTTCTGCTGGTTACAACACTACTGACAATTTAAGATTTCATTCCAACTAAATTTCAATAAAGCTTTTCAGCTTTTTTAGTAATCTACTGCACTTGGACTGGTGAATTGAAACTGTAAAGACTCACTACAGTAACTACAGATTTAAAAGTGCCTCGATTTATAGCTACTAACTGAGGTAAAAGTATTTACAGTATTTACTTCATGCTATGGTGCTTGTGTTTTCAGTATTTGATAAATAATCAGAATATATATCCAAGTTTCTTCTCAAAATCAGGAACACACTTGTGGCAGTCTGATGACAGATGAGCTTCTGGTAGCTGAAAAACAGCCACACCAAATAAATGTACTTCCTCCTTAGAGATTTAATCATTTAATATCTGGTTAAACAACAACAAAACACTTATACACATTGAATGAGTGACACCGATAATAATTAAACTTAATAATAATAATTCATGTTTGTAATGGTATTCCTTTTACACTAGTCAAGTAAACAAAAACTGACAACAAACCATTAGGTGCAAACCTACAGAGCCCCACAGCAACAAACTAAAATTCTTATTCAGTTTTGAATTACAGTTTATTTTTTACAGTCCAATGTCTGTGATAAAAGTGTCATTTACTTCAGTTAGACCAGAATAATTTGTATGTTGTATATTGTTGTATGTTGTCTTGGGAATGAACATTTTTCAGTTTAATTTTATGCCAATTTTGTGAAAATAATTTTCTTAATAATTTAGTTAATTTTAAGTTGTTTTATCTATACAAATAAAATATATCAATAGCTGACAAATGCTTTGAAAAATAAGACCAATTACAAAAATTAGGTTAATGTCTATATGAAAGATCAAATCACAGAACCCAAAAAAAGGATCAAACAGTTCAAGAAGATTGATCAAGTTCTGGTAACTTAAGCAGAGAAGAGCGTGACAGCAGAGAAACTCTCAGAGGGCCAATCAAACAGATCAAGTAGTGGTAACATGAAGCCGTACAAGACTTGTGCAACCATACAAATTAGGTAGTCAAACAAGATTTGTACCAAAAATCAGATAGAGAAACCTCTAGAGATTAGAGGGATAGAAAGGTAGAAAATTCAAAAATTAGACAGAGCTTGGTAGATGGGACAGGAAAGATAGAAAAGCCATAAATAAGACAGAGTTGATACAAAGAATAGGCCAGACAGAGCTTTATAGACAGGAGACACCTGTAAGGCAAAATGAAAAGATCCATTAGCCTGCTGTTTCAATATCAGAAAACAATTGAAGTAGCTTCTACCCTAAGCTAAAGTCTCATTCATGAGTCAGAATTCTCCAGGAAGTTAGTCTTACATAAACATCTTTAAATTGCTTTAGAGAAAATGATAACAAATAAATCACATACACACAATCACATTTTCTTTAACCCCACCTCCCGACCACACAGGCTTGGACTCGCTCACATTAACGACAGTGCGTAGCATTTGGTGTTCATGAGCTTGCTTGCTCATACCATACAAATACAAGGTAATAGTAGCTAGCAGCTGCAGCACCTAGTATTTGATATGGAGGCAGCGGCGCACCATGAATTATTGATATTATTATATTGATATATATCGATCGTTATGTACTAACAATATGTCGGACGTATTGCTAATGTCCATACAACAGAGTAAAGTTAATATTATTAATATTATAATATATTATATTATATATATTGGAAGCCATCCCCTAACTCCTGCATATGTGCACTACATTTCAACAAGGAGTGTTTTCACATTGGCAGTGGGAGAAGACTTCTCAATTCAACTGCTGTTCCAACCATTTTTGCCTTCCCCTGTGTCAACACAACACCCGGGACACAGGTGGTAAGTATGGACGCAGAGGTGAGTGACACTCTTTACTTAGATCACCTGTACTACAACGCAGGGGTGACTATACAACAGGAAAGTCAAAGTGTCAGTGTATCAGATGGTAATGAGGGCATTGTGATGGAGGAAGTGCATGATGACACACATTTGGTGTCAGATGCAATCCTTCATCACAATGATGTGACACTAGAAGATCATGTTGAGGGATTCAATGGTACAACATATCGCAGTAAATAAGTAATGGCATTTCAGCCAGTTCTGAAGTTATGGAGGAGTTTCTCCCAATACGCTGAAGCACAAATTAAATATTAAAATTCAGAAAGTGGGAAAAAAATTGGTAACTTGCCACAAAAGATTAAGATTGGAAAAACAGAAGAACAGACGATTGAAAAGGAAGATTTCGTGAGCTGAGCATTGGTTCTCATGGTTGTTGCCATCAACGACTCCTAAAATCCCAGTAGCCTACTTCTTCATCAATGGATTGACTGGGGAAAAGCACGCTAATATCATCAAGGAGTGCCTTCTTTGACTCCTTGACATCGGAGCATTTGTAATGTTATTGACATGTGATGGTCCATCATGCCACTTTGCCATGTTGAGAGGCCTCGGAGCAAGCTTGGATGTGCATGACATGAGACCTTCATTTCCACATCCAGCAGATCCCTTCAAAGTGGTCCATGCATTACTTGATGTGTGCCACATGCCGAAACTGCTGAGAAATGCATTGGCTGAAGGAAGAACATTGCAAACTCAAACAAGATCAGTTGGAAGTATCTCCAGGAGCTGAACAAACTTCAGGAGACACAAGGACTGCTCCACAGTTCAGAGGGTGTGAAGAGATGGTGGAGTTCCTGAGGACCATTGATGCTGCCTTCGATGTCCTCAACAGCAGGAATCACCCAGGGAAAGGATACAAAGAACCAATGAGGACATCTAACAGATCGTCCTGAAGAAATCCTGCTGAAGGCACAAAAGTCTCTCCTGGAACTGAAAGATCAGGGAGGCATACCACTGCATACTGGAAAACGAAAAACTTGTGTAGTTGGCTTCATTGTCAGTCGCACAAGCGTTTGGAATGTTTTCCAGGAAGCAGTGTGTAAGCCAGATGCTCAATGCCGTTACCTCCTCACCTACAAGCTGAGCCAAGATCACCTTGATCTGTTCTTCTCTTCTGTCAGAGCACGTGGTGGATTTAACAACAACAGTTCACAGCTGTATACAAGCGTCTTCTCGTGAAGTTGCAAGTGAAGACTGGGACAGGCAATCGCATTCACCGTGACAACACCCACCATCTTTGGAAGCGACACCTGCAGCAGCAAACACCTCACGCAGGTATGACTTGAAGCCTACGGAGCATGCAGAGCCAGAGCATGATTACCACCTATGCCCGAATGTGGATGCTGTCTCTGAGTACAAGGAAGCTGCTATCAACTACATTGCTGGCTTTGTTGTCAAAAAGATCAAAGCAAAGCACAAGTGCATGCCTTGTGCTGACTTCAGATTCCACTGTGCATCCCTTCGTTCTCCTGAAGACTCGTGGAGGTTTGCAAAAACCATCACCTGGGATAGTTGCTGTTTGCAAAGAGTTAGCTACCCCAAGCTACCCCAAGGACATGGCTTAACATCAGCCATCACAAATCAAGTTCTGCAATACAGTGTAAACAAGATGTTGTTCCCAGAGTTGCAGGACCACATGTTTGAAACCACTGTTGAAGACAATCATGTACATCTACTGGTGAAAATGGCATCCTCCATATACTGTACAGTAGAGATGCACCACTTAGCCAGATGGGAAACTGAGAAAATGACATTGAAAAGGACATTGTCAGACACTTGATCTCAGACACTGGATTCTTACCTTCTTAGACGTGGTTCATATGGAACTGCTCGTGTTCATGGTGCCGCTGAAAAAACGGTGCACTCATGGCAGACAACAGCGGAATCTTTAAAAAACATATTGAGGCAACCCTTTCTGTCAATACTCCCTCTGTCTTTAATTGAAATGCCACCTTCCCCTGCAGCTCTGTGTGTATGTGTGTTTTTTTGTGTTAGTGTATATGTGTATACGTGCATGTATGCGTTATCTGGCCTTTGTCTTTGTTTTTTGTGTGTTTTGGATGCATCCGTCTGCATACAGGCAGGCGTGCATGGGGTTGTTTCTCTTTTTGTTTTCTTTCCTTAATACTTATTGTTATTGGTTTGTATTGTAGCGAGGTGGGTGGGTTGGGTGTTACTTCAGTTAGTCAAACTAAAAGTGCCCATTTATGCCTGAGCTTTTTTTTCTTTTCTTTTTTTTTATTGTTTCAGAATGGCTCTAAAGAAGCTGCTGTGGACCAAGCCAGACACTCCATATTTCAAACCGCATTGATACATGTGCGTGTTTTTGGACTGGAAGATCAGCCAAGGGTGGTAGCCTGGGATTTCCAGGACAGCACTGCATGGGCAGCCACCATTAAAAAACAATAATGGCTGTCATCTCTAATGGCCTGCCCATCACTAAATTAACTGTCTTTGAAGAATTCAGGACAAATTCAAGAGGGGAGGAGTTCTATTATCAGAGGCCAGAATGTGAGGGGGCAGTCTCCCCCGTTCTTCGTTAATATTGGCAGAAACTGGCAGATATCCCGAACCTCAGACCTTGATGTGTCTGAGCAGCTTTGTGCAGAGGCGGAGGCACCGCTGCGTCCGGGTTCACCCCCAACCCATCTGAGTGGCTGCAAAGACGTCAAGGGTCTCATGGCTGCGGAGGGGCAGGGGGTTGAAGTAAGTCTTTTACTTGATTTCTAGAACTAAGATGAATAAGAAGAATAAAGGTTCAAGGCAAGTCCATCAGCCATATTTAATGTGTGAGCAGGGAAATATAATTTGTTTGTGATATAGTTATTTAATTCCTGCCCATCCTTCATTATACTATTTATTTATTATACTGAGTATATGTATTGGATTATTTTTTATTGTGCACTGTTAAAAATGTATGTACAAATGTATTTATTAACTATTATTATATATTATTAACTGTATTTATTACACTGATATTGTATTATATTATTTATTGTGCACTGTTAAAATGTATTCATTAAATTGTCATGTTTCTCCTCAGTTTCTTAAAAAAAAGCTCTTAAATTCACTTTGCATGCTTATGTATGTTTAAATGTGTTTTTGCAGGCTATTTTAAAAAAAATAAATTTGTTTGTATTCTATAAAAGTGGGTCGCGACGTAATGACCATGGAAAAATGTGCGTCCCGGGTTAAGACCAGTTGAGAACCCCTACTCTAGGTGACCCAGAGAGACTGGACCTGTGGATACTCAACATGAGAAGACAGAACTGGGCTGCAAACAAGACATCCTGTCTGTGCAGTGAACACTTTGAGAACCATCAAAGTGACAGCCCTGTTTCTGCTGTAAATATCATTGAGGAGGTTGCAGGTGAAGACAACGGGAGCAGTGCCAACAACCTTGCTGCCGATCAAAGCGATGTCATTATGATGGAAGACACACCTGAATGGGCCTTTGTTGCTCATGATGTCTTGCATGACGACATTGCTCTGACAGAGAATGTGTGTGATGATGTTTGTTTCGGTAGCAGCTTTCAGCAAGAAAATCTGAGTGGAAAACAGGCCAGCTCAGCATCAGATCACTGTTAGAGCATGCCAACACCGCAGCCTAGCTGCTCTCTGAGTGATCACTGCTACAGTGTTTCAGAGTCTCTAAGAACACTGAAAAGGAAAGCCTATGCAATAGACGAAAAGCTATGTGCAGCTCTTAAAAGGTTGAGGTTGCAAAGCCGATGGACAAGAAGACTGAAGGCAAGAGTTTCTTCCTGATAAAAGTGCTTCACAAGAAACTTCAACTGAGTGTGCCACTCTTCTTGATGGTCTTGATGATGTTCCCCGAGACATCTTTCAGAGAATATAAAAGAAGGAAAGTCAGTGTTTTCTGAAAAATTGAAGCAATTCGCCACTACACTGCATCTCTATTCTCCAACAGCCTATGACTACGTCAGAGAAAATTTTCAGGAAAATCTCTGCAGATCCTGGATTTACTGTTGCTTAATTCACAGCTTTAAAAAGTCATGTTGCTGAACAGAAGAAAGAAGGAAAATACATAGTTTTCTTATCGACGATGGATGAAATGTACATTCATAAGCAGACTGAGTTCAGTGAGGACCAAATTCATGGCTATGTTGACCTCGGTGCTGGTGAAATGGAAAATGTTGTGACAACACAAGCAGCCCCATTGCCTACTACTTTCTTATCAACAGCATGACTAGAGAAGAGAGAGCAAACATCATCCAAGAGAACCTTGTTAGGCTTCATGCAGTCGGATTAAGGGTTGTTTCCTTGACATGTGATGGATCGTCCCAGTAAAGCTCAGTGGCAAATTACACGTCATGGACATGACGTCTTACTTTCTCCATCCTGAGGATCACACACACATTAAGTCCATGTACTCTTGGATCTGTGTCACATGCTCAAGCTTCTTGGGAATGTGTATTCAACACTTGAGGTCATCCCATTAAGTATTGCAACAATAGATTTTGATACTGTGTGTTTGATACCATTGTATATAGATTATGTCTTATGTCTTGTGCCTGTGCTTTTTAGTTTCTTGTATGTTTGTCCCGTGTTATGTGTTCCCACTCCTGGCCTGTATCTTGTCGTGATGAGTGGGCTTTTAACCAAGAGAGGCTGTACTCAATGTTTTCAATCAATAATAAATAACAAAAGAAATAAACCATTATAAATCTCAGCAATGTATTTCATTTTTTTCATGCTTATCTGTGATTGGCCATGACGAGTAACATGGCGCTCCAAGGTAATATGGATAAAATCCATAACTGACCAGAACAACAAAATGTCAAGCTGTTCTCTTCTGTTCTCTCAGACAGAAGATAACATGCATTGTTTAATAAACCTGGAGCCTCATGGTGAACGAAGGCCAGATGCAGGCGTCACCAGACGAGACGAGGCGACAACAAGGATACGAATTCAGGTCAAAGGCTTTTCATCTAAATGCATTGACGCTTAAAGACTGTGTTTTGGACTGTCAGAGATTCAGATGAGTTTGGGACATCGTCTGATCAACAGAGGATGTTCCACAGTCTATCTCCCTTATAAGATTTCATTAAAGCGTTCCAGATAAAAATCCAAGCAGACTCCTCTCTGATTCTTCTCTCTTCTTCAACCTGAAAACTGCCAGTGAGATCAGCTCCAAAATTCCGCAACACAAGGGAGGATGTCCTCCCTTACCAATCAACAACCAGAATGCAATATTGACATCAAGTTGTTAGTTTCCAGATTTCATCATCTCCACTGTAAGGCAGAGTAGCAGCGGTAGATAACTCCTTGATAGCCAATCATAGACTGTATAAAAATATGGATGTAGTTACCGTGACGTCACCCGTTCGTTTCTGAAGAGTGGTTTTGACACTACCTAACTCCCAGCCAATCAAAAACGGGCAAAGAGGTGGGCCGAATGGCTGAAACAAGCCAGCTAGCAGCTAACGCACTTGTCACTCAAAGTGGCCTTATGCAGAATTTTACAGCATAAAAATTTAAACGAGTGAGTTGTAAAAAGAAGATCACCAATCTTCGGTGATCCGGGTAATTTTATGCGTGGAAGTCAAACTTTTTTAGTTTCATGCACCACTGAGCAACTTTCATAGGAATGAACAAGGCCCCGACTGTGCAGTGCAGCAGGACGCCGTAGGGAGGCTGGAAAGAGAAGCAACCAGAGAAACAACCAGGAGAGTTAACGTTAGCTTGTTTGTCGTTGTTGCTAATGACATCAGACTGGTTAAGCAGCAGCCATAAAGTTCTGTTAACTAACAAAGAAGCTTATCAGCAGCTGCAAATGACGGAAGAAAGAAGACGTCAGATCCAGCTTCTCTGTCTCTTGGGTCGCTAATTTCATCTCTGATGGTTAAATGTCTCTTTGTGGCTTTTTTGTGAATTTATTTCAACAATAATGCAGCAAAGATCATAATATGTTGTGGGTAACGTTAGTTTGCTTGTTGAAGTTACAGTGAGCTGTCTGGACTCATTCATTGGTTTAGTGTGCAGGTCTGTCTCTTGCTTCTCACAGTTTCTTTAGTTCATTTTAAAGCTGAGCCATAACTATATTAAGTAATAAGTTTTAAGTGTTAACTAATGGTGTAGGGCCTAGGTCAGTAACTGGCGGACTGCGGATCTATAATCGATTTATTGTTACGATAGATTCATTTGACAGGATACTGAGATTGTTCAGTCAAGATATGAGACAGTTAAAGAAAAATGAGAAAAGCTGTTGCTAAACTAATTCACTCATACAAATAACTATTTTAAAATGCTACAAAATTTTCCAGAGCCATTTTATTTTCTCTTTTTTAAAAAATGCAGAACTTCTTGAGAGGGATTGTGCATCTGTGCACCCTAATGCTAAGTGACAAATATTGTCAAAATGTTAATGTTTTATAAAATGTTTATTTACTTGTTATTTACATGCAGACGTTGATACAGCTACTTAAACATAACACACTAATGCAAGTTGGACATGATGTTCCGGACCTTTACTTGAATAAATTTTCTCTGACTGGACCTCTTTGCGTTTTAGTTGAATAACCCTGATGTAGGGGATCATAGTTGACATGTCATGGACAGACAGCGTGTCACTAACAGGGATTTAAAAGAGTAAGGATTAAAAACATTGCTGCAGAGTAATTTGCTTGATATAACTGTTTTAACAGGTTTGAGTAGGAATAAGTTTACAATGATGCCCTATGTCAATTATACTATGCATAATCATTATGAGAGAGAATGTGAGGAGCGCTATCGTGTGGTAGCAATCACTCCAGGGTGTCTGATCAGAACACTGGTTTTAGTTCAGGTGAGTGTTAAAGAGGAGGCAGAGTCCACGTTTCAGTTTAGACCATTTATCTAGAAGTTGTGTGGTTCTGTAACACAGCAACACAATACAGATGAATTAGGAATCAAGAATCTAGCAATCAACATAAACTAGAACAACAACAGAATAAATGACATATTAGCTACCTTTATATTAGCAAACAGTGAATAAACAAACTACAACCTATACATATACAGTCACTGTAATATTACTAATAAACAAAGGAGCATTTAGTGTATAACAATATAATAAAAAATAATGACAGAATACACTAAATGATAGTTAAATATCGCAACACAACTCTCTCTGCTTATTACACGCTAACGCTTAACTATGTCGTGTACACCCATAGCCAAACACAAACACTGACCATGTGTAACAACAACATGAAAGGAACACTAAACTCACGCTTTATAGACGCACACACTCACACAAATGCTGCCAAACGTCACCGTGATCCGCTGCAGGGCAGGCTCCGCTGTCATCATCTCGTTACCGCTGCGCCTGCATGGGCAACACAGGCACACAGAGCTCACATGCCCAGAGCATGATCAGATACCTGGCCTTTTTTTTACAATCATGTTATGTATGCCTCACACTGATCTGTAGTAGTAGGCTGAGCAGAGGCAGTCACTTACTATGTAAGAGCGTGTAACCTCACTTTAAAACTTTGTTATTTTTGTAATCTCACATTAAAACCTTATTATTCTCAAAAAAAAAAAAAAAATAGAGCAGGCATGGAAATAATGGTAAAAAATAAAAAATGAAAAGGTCATGCAGGTATTGTGAGACAAAAAGTAGTGGAAAAATACAAAATGAGGAGTGAAGCAACAGATAAGACAAAACCTATTTTTGGGTTCACGGCCCAGCAACAGTCAGCTGAATAACCTTATAATAATATAATTGGTCAAAACAGGTAGTAGGTGACCACACCAGGCGTGACCAGAGATAGTCGAAGTTATATAAGCCACGCCCTGTCCGAAAGCTAGTCGGGACATGTTTGGTGTTTTTTTTTTTTAACACTGTAACTGTTCCCCTTTTTAATGTCGACATTAGAAGTAAAACTTTGCTGCTCAGAACTTTGTCCTGCTGATATTTTTGAACATCTGTTTTTATCTAATTGGCACTGTTAACGAATTAGATACAACACTAGCTGCTAACTAACGTTAGCGGAGAATGTTTTGATGATGTGGACCGAGGCTGTTTCATTCACTGCAGTGTTTAAAAGAGGAAGGTGTCATGCCTCATATTGCACTAACTGAACATTGAATATTTTACATATTTTCTTTTATTTAAAACACTGGACATCTTAAATGTTGTTTTCATTTAAGACCACGAGCAAAGGTCCTTGCTATTTCTGGCTGTAATTGTGTTACAGAATAAAACAAGGTTTTATTGTCTCCCCCTTTTATTTGTCACGGATTCTAAAAATGATCTGTGACTCAAATCCGTGATCCGAAACCTGACTTCTATGTCCATGTTAACACATGGCAGCTTTGTAGATCATATTTTGTATGTCGTGCACATAGATCAGAGTGTTTAAGTCATGTATTTGATACATGCGTTAATACGTTTTGATGTGAACCTTCACGTTTAGATCTGTGAATGTTTTTAGTGTTCAGCACTGATCTGTTCCTGTATCACATTATAAGCTGTGCAGGGCACAGTTGCGTGAAAGAAAATGAACCCTATAGTGACAGTCCATAGAGGGCCACGCCTATACTTATAGGATCTGGAGTTACGGTACGTAACGAGTGTTTGCAGCTACACCCAGGCCATCGTCAGCTCCTTAACTGTGAAGGACTGAAACTGCCAAAATTTAAAAAATAAATAAAAGATTGCTCAATAAATAAATAAATAATACAATAAAGAAAGAACTGTAGAAATTAAATGTCCAATTATCAAATAACTTTGCAGGTTAATTTGAAAATAAATATGCACAGAAATATAAAAATAAATACAATTAATTTACTTGACAAATTACCTATTTTCCTTATTCATTTATTTTCATATTTATTTCCTCATTTGTTCTTTTACACGTTTTTTTTTATCTTTTATTTCTGTTTTCATTCATTTCACTATTTATTTATTTCTTATGATTACTGCCTTTTCGGCTGAGTGTCACTACTCTCTGTGTCCGTCATTTCAACTTTAAAGTGTTTCATATAGTTTTATGGTTGTAATTTGTTATTTTTCCAGTTTGCGCACATCGATTTTTAGGAGCAAATGCGAGTGAAGTACTTGCACTGTAGAGTCCTGCCTCTACTGTTCATGTCCACTCTGTTAGTCTTTAAAAAGAAATATAAAGATGGACAAAAGTTTGAACGTTCTTTGTTTATGTACCGGTTTCCTGTACAGATCTTGCTCTGATTCCTCTCTTCTTTTTCTTCACTATTGGTGAAAAGTAAACCCCATGTTACACATCTAATTGTTTGAATGTAATGTACAGTAACAACATTAAAGCAAATGTAATACGAGGCCAGTAGACTTGTCATCATGGATTATTATTACATTTTTGACTGATATGGACACTTAGTAACAGAAACATAAACAGCATTGGATAATTTTCAGTAAACTGTTCCAAATAATAATAATTTTAACACAAACTGTACTCATAAGTTATATATGTTTATACATAAGTACATATAATGTATAATATGAAGGAAAAATCACTATATCAGAATTGTATAGAATAAAATTGTTACTTTATATAAAAAAAAAAGATCATGTGAAGGATTACACTAATATCCAGCAGGCAAAGCATAACCTTTGGATGCTTCTTTCTGAAATAACCGAACAAGCCGATGTTCCCATCAACCCACCGACACAGGCACCATCATTCTGTTTCTGCAGGCTGTGAGGATGATATTCATCTAAGGAACAATTTGTGGATGTCCTGCAGCTTCTGCTTCAGTCCTACATCAAGTTTCAACTAATTCCGTCATCCCATGTTGCTGCTGTGTTCTTCATCACTCACTGTGATGATGCTCTGCCCCCTCGTGTAACATGAAATGTTCCAAAGTTTAAATATGACATATTTCAAATAGTCAGACATTTAAGAACGCCATATATTTTAGAAAGCTAACGTTATAGTAACGGATGTAACCTCAGAGTAAATTGCCTGGCATAAAAACGGTTTAACGTTACTGTGAGACAAAAAGGCAGATGTGTTTGAGTTACTAAGAAGCAGCTACTAATAGCAAACTGGTAGCAGCAACTGGGATAAGCTAACGTTAAATCATAGCCAGTTAGCTTGAGTGTATTACACATTCACGTTCTCTATATTTGATACTGATCATAAATTTTCCATGCGGTGGTCAAAACAAGTAGAGTTACCGAAATATTAAATAAATAAATGTTTGTGTCACACCGTGGTGAGGTTTAATTTGGGTTTTTTTTGTCTTGTCAGTTCCTGTCAGCTCCTCTTGTTTCGGGTCACTTGCCCTTCCTCATGTGTCCCAGTCTGATTGTCCTAAGTGTTTCCACCTGTTCCCCTTACCCAGCGTATTTATTGTCTGCGTCTTCCCTTGTCTTGTGCCAGTGCGTTCGCGTTCATGGACCTTGCCAGTCTTGCATCTCAGCCACAGTCAAGTTTGCTTTGCTTTGTTCCGTTCCCTCCATGTGGAGTGTTTTTTTTTTGTTTGTTTGGTTTCTTTATTTTTCTGTCCTTTTTTCCTCCCTTTTTGGAGTGATTTTTATTTTTTGAGAAAACTTCCATTGCCTTTGTTTTTCCCCCATTCGTGGAGATTTTGGGTTTTTTATTAAAGACAATTTGAACTCTGCATCTGCGTCCTGACAATTGACATTACACACTGGCCAGAATGGACGCAGCAGAGTCTAAGCAGCTATCTCAGCCCTTCGTGCTCAGGGAAAATGCCTCATGTGTCATGAGGAACAGATGGCCATGCTAAGGCAGGGCGTTCAGGGCCTTGCCCATAGCCAGGAGGACTTTAAGGCTGCTGTTACTACTCAGGTGTCTCAGCTCACTGAACAGGTGAACAGGCTCCTCCTGACTATTTCTCAGGGGACCCAGGACAACGTAAGATTTTTTTTTAAATTTTTTTATCATAGACTGTGAAATGCATTTTGAACTGTCACCCCATGCATTTCCCACAGACCGAGCCAAGGTGTGTTTCATGATGTCCTACCTGAAGGAAAGGGCAAGAGTGTGGGCCAGGGCTGAATGGGCAAGGGATTCTCCCATCTGCAGCTCCCTTAAGGATTTTACTGAGGCCCTCCGTAAGACCTTCGACCCTGTCTCTTCGGAACGGGAAAAGGCAAGGGAACTGAGTGGGCTGAGGCAAGGTGGAGAATCGGTCTCGGACTATGCCGTACACTTCCGGACCTTGGCTGCAGAGAGTGGTTGGAATGAAATGGCGCTCTATGATGTCTTCCTGAAGGGCTTGGCAGGCCATGTTCAGGAACGACTGTTGCCCCTAGACCTACCCTCGGACCCAGACTCCCTCATCGCCCTCGCGATCCGGACGGATAACCGACTTCGGGAATTCAAGGTATCCAGGGGAAGTCACCAGCAGAGGTCGGACCACCTGCAGCAGCCCCCAGCTTTCTCCGGATTTGCTCCCTGCCTATCACCCTCCTCTTCCTGCGCGGAGTGAGGAACCCATGCAGCTGGGCAGGGCCCAGCCGACTCAGGCGGAACGTCGGCGACGCTTCAAGGAAGGACGGTGCTTCTACTGTGGAGAATCCGGATACCTAGTGGCCACCTGCCCTACCAAGACAGCTCGGGTGGTGAGCCAGTCCTCAACCTCAGGTTCTACTGCACGCAGTCTGACCTCCATCAAGGTAACACACAACACCACAGTTACTGAACTGAAAGTTCTAATTGACTCAGGAGCGGATGAGAGCTTAATGTATTGGGGGTTAGCCAAAAGGTTGAGGGTGAAAACTGAAGCAATCTCTCATCCCATCAGAGCCAGAGCACTTAAGGGGAACCTGCTGTTCACGATCACCCATATCACAGAACCTATTGCTCTTACTATAGACAATCAAAATGAACTAATGAACTTTTACCTATTTCACTCACCTGCATACACCCTGATACAGGGACATCCATGGCTCACCCGCCACAACCCCCACAGACTGGCCGACAGGCAGAATTCTGGGGTGGGGGGAGGACTGTGGCAGAGAGTGTTTCCAGTCTAGGACCCAGGGGATGACTACCACTGTTATAAATTCTGTTTCTGCTCACCTTGCCACAGAATCCCAGTACCCGGATTTGACCTCTGTTCCCACCTGCTACCACCATCTCAAGGAGGTCTTTAATAAAGTCAAGGCGACGTCACTCCCACCGCATCGACCAAATGATTGATTGAGTGTCAGTCCCAGAACCCCTGTGCATCCAGTACGAGTGATCAGAGAAGGCATATGCCATTGCCAATTATGTGTCTTGGTTCAGTCGCCAAGAGAGGGTCTGCAGCCAACATATTCACCCTCTTCATCAGGATACTCCTGTTGGATTCTGACCTCTTTTGTCTCTCTAAATAGCCCCAGCAGCGGCTTGCCAGACATGTATTGTTTTGAGGGTGTAACCTATCTCTTCTTCCTCCCTCCTTCCTTCTCTGTTTTGTCTTGTATTAAGTCACCCCATAGGCTGCTGGAGGATGGATCACTACTCATCAGCCCTGCTGCATATGAAGTCCATCTCCCATTCTACAAGTAGCTAATTAGTTTTCTGGCAGAAAGCAGGGCTTTTGTGTGTAAATGTTTAGCAAACTTGTAACCTGTCTTTCCTTTGTGTTGTTATGATTCTGGCCTTCTCAAAAAAACTCTCAATGACTTTAACACACTCTTTGGTCAAATCTATTAATTATTTGACACTATTTGATTAAAGCCTAACTTTTTTCATTTTATGCTGTGTGGGTGTTTGTGCAAACATGATTTAAAAAAAAAAAAAAAAAAAAAAAAAAGTGATACTGCAGTATCAATTCATGAACAATAGAATGTCAGACATTTAGTTATCTAACTTGCTCTAGCAAGTCTATAAAGACTCTCCAGCTGGTCCAGAATGCAGCTGCAGTGTTCTGACTAAGACTAGAAAAAAAGAGATCGTATTTCCCCCCATCTTAGCTTTGCTGCACTGGCTTCTAGTAAAATCAAGAACAGAATTTAAAATCCTTCTCCTCGCCTACAAAGCCCTTAATGGTCAGGCACCGTCATATCTGAAAGAGCTCATAGTACCTTATTATTCCACTAGAGCCCTGTGCTCCTAGAATGCAGCTTACTGGTGGTTCCTATCCACCTAATGACAGTGAACATATCATCTCACATAAAGCTTGTCCAGCAAACAAGGTATATGCAAAATGTAGTGAATACTAGCTTCTAGTGTGTTCAATGACTTGTAACTAGTCTGGGTATGTTTTATGTTGCATGCTAAACTGCATGTCTCATGTTTGGCAGATGACAGGCCCTGTGATGCAGAGGATGACCAGACTGATCCACTGTCAGTGTCACCACAGCATAAAGACGCTGACACCCAGTGGGAGGTTCAGGCGCTGGTGGACCATACATACGCATCAGGAGAAGAGAGAATAATAATAATAACAATAAATTAGATTTGTATAGCGCCTTTCAGAACACCCAAGGACGCTTAGAGAGGAAACTCTTATGCGATAGGGAAACACAATGTGGTGGTGAAGAACCCACTGCCCATACAATCCTGAAGAATGACACTAGCTCTTTGTTATACATAGGCCTTTCTCTCACTGTCTTCTTTAATCATGTCAGCAGTTCTACACAGCAAACTTTAAAATGCACATAACTGATCAACCCTTTATTTAAGCAATGTAAGTTATGTGTAGAAGTTCACAATTACTATTAAATGTAAAACACAGCTTTATATCTACACAACTGAAGTGGAAGCAATACAAATATCTATCTATGAGGTATTTATGAATTAAAAAAAGATTTGTTGAAAAAATTGGTATAGAAACTAATTAAATGATTTTGTGAAGGGCCAGAATATGAACAGTATGTAAAAGTTAAAACTATTACCTTAGTCTAGTTACACAGCTGTACATATTTATTGCACAGAGTGAGTCTGCCTGACAGGAACTCATCTACAATCTTTGGCAGCGTATGGGTGAAATAGAAGGACTTGAGCCTAGGTAGGACTTGAGAACAAAAACTCAAATCAAATGGCACATCAATGACGACTGTCTCAGATGGAGCCCAGACAAGCAGCTTGCATCTCTCTGGTCCTGTACAAAACATACCTAGCTGGACTTGAAGGATCCATTTGGTTGCATTACTGTGGAATCCCGTCCACCAGCTTCACATCTGTGAGCTTGCTGGAGAACAGTTCAGTCACAGATGTACAGTTCTTGTTCAAAACAACACTCCATCTGGGCTTGCAGAAAGCCATGGTTCGGTGACACTTACTACTCTGCCTCTCTTCTCAACTCTGAACCTGCTGCTCTCCATCCATGCACGGGCTACTTCCTCATTCTCCTGGCCATACATGGTTGCAAAGTTCCCATGGAACCACGGAAAAAGGTGCTCTCTAATAAAATTGTCGGGGCTGGTAGATGCACGCACAGGGACCTTTTTTGCAGTGCTAGCCGTTACTCTCAATTTTCGAGCATCAAACCATAAGTGGGAGGCATTACTGGCCTCCTCCAAGCTGGTACATTTATACTTATCTGGTTTATCTAGTTTATTGTAAAACAACATGCATTTCTGGCACTGCATGTCAGTGCCATGTAAACTATGAGGCTGCTGGAGCTGTGAGGGCTGCTTTGGAATTTGTTCTGGTGCAGCAGAGATGCATTTTGTGCAGGAGGCTGCCTACTGGAACATGGGCCTCTCCTAAGCTCATCTTCAGTGCTTCATGTGAGCTGTAGGCAGGGGTTGGCGGTAGAGGTTGAGAAATAGGCGGTATGTTCTCAGATATGTCAGGATTTGCCTTGTGGTGCTTGAAACATGTATTGTTTAACTTTTTTGGGACTAAGTTGCGCTGTGTCCCTGAGTTCCAGTGGCGCTGCTCATCTGTGCAGGATATTGTCATTCGAGATGCTGAAGTTTGGGAGGCAATGGAGTTTGTGGTTGAGGGCTGTTGGCTGTTGTTGCAAGGAAAAAAAGAGGAGAGAGTAGAAGAAGCCTGGAGAGGTACAGGTAGGACTTAG
This sequence comes from Euthynnus affinis, assembly GCA_029490765.1. NCBI lineage: Eukaryota > Metazoa > Chordata > Actinopteri > Scombriformes > Scombridae > Euthynnus > Euthynnus affinis. The sequence continues at coordinate 5,982,735 of CM055841.1, forward strand.
TTCTTAGCTTCGGTCTCAGTAGTTCATCCAGTCCAGCAGCAGAGTCCAAGCATGTCCTGGCAAAGACAGATACTTTCCTCCAGACAGGCTCCAAAGACCAGCATTCGCTCTTCAGACTAGCACGGGCACCACTTTCTGACAGAGCTTCTTTTTCTCATTTCACTGACTTTTTTATAGCTCATTATCTTTGCTTTATTTCTGTCCTTTCCCTCTCACTCCTTTCTCTTCTCTTCCATGCTGCATTGTTAGGTTTTCCCCCTTCCCCCAGCTCACAGGTGTGTATCATTTATCACCTCAGCCTCTCCTGAACCACTCCCCTTCCCTGTACTTCCAGGTGGAAATGGGCTGTACTGATCTATCCCCTCCTTCTTTCTGCCACACCCTTTCCTCTCTCTGCCACAATATTTTCGTCAACTCTTTAGCGCTCATGTAAAAAACAGTGAAAATAAATAAAAACTAAACAGCTTCACTATTAATCTAACTTGAACATTATGAGGTAGGCAACAGTTCAGTTCACGTTTTGATGACATTAAGCACAGCTATCTATGTGAAATAAACAGACTAGCAATCATAGTAACCATCGCAAGGATGCAGCAGATGCTATGTTACAGCTTTGAATAGATAATTAATTAGCCTACCCTCCATATAATCGCCGCTGTGTGGCTGCAGGACTTCCCCTGACCCGCGACACAGGAGCACGCGGCTGTTTCAATAATGCCGGTTGATGTGGAAAGGACCCAGGCAGAGTGGCTATCAGCCTTACTTAAACTCGGTTGGACATCCGCTTTCATGAAGACAAGGTCATCGATGTGGGGTGGATTAATACTTCTCCGACCTTCCCACTGTGGAGGTACTGGTATGCGTCTGTGCTTTTATAATTACGCATTGTAGAGCCATCCACCCCGAGAGACAACACAAAATAATTGAAAATAAGTAATATGAGGCCACTTTTTCATGTCATCCTTCCACTCATTTGCTGGGTGTCTCTGCATGGGGCACTGTGGTGTGCAGTAGGTTTCAGAATGCAGCTCTGATGGATGCATGGATGCTCCCTCTCACTTTTTCTTTGGGTTGGAGCAAAAATTGACAGAAAAGGCACGTGATGTTATTACGTTCACATCCTGGGCAGCTGCTGCAAGAGTCCGCTGACATCTGCAGGTTTGCAGTGAGTTTTTACGCTCTCTCTTTCTCTCTCTCTCTCTCCGTCTCTCTCTCTCTGTGCCCAAACTACATGGATATGATTGTGCCACAAAACAGAAAAAAAGTCTGGAGGGTATCTGGTGGATAATGGCAACCAAGGAATTCAAAGGCACACAAGAGTAAGCAGGCTGAGGCTGTCCAGATTTTTCTTAATATCTGTACTGTATTCCCTGACATAAGAGAATCAGTAGCATTATATGAACACTCCCAGTTCCTTAAACAAGGCAGATGTAGATGGGCTCTCATTATGGCAGTGTTCCACCATGTCTGTGAAATACAAAAGACCTTTTTGAGCTAATGAAAATATAATGACACCCCTCAAGCATCCTTTCAGTGGTCTGTTGATTGTTTTTATTGACTATTGCCTCATGCACTACAAACAAACAAAGCTTTTCATTATTCCAAACAGTTTCCCTTGGTGGCTGCAGACTGAAAATTTGAAATACAGAGAGAATCAATCAATAGAAATCTCCTGCTTCTATCTAGGGCTCAGGATTGTTGTGTGCCAGTGTGAGATTAAGTTCTCCTTTTCAATGTCAACAGTTCCTTATCCTTGCTTCCGAGAAAGTCATTACCCATAAGAAACGCTTATTTCCCATATTCAATTTGTTTGTTGCCAGTATGAGAAGTGTCTGGACTGACTGCTTCACCTTCATAGCTTCAAGGTTCACCACACACATTCCTGAGATACATCAGTGTTGTTGGCACGAATGCACACAGGTGTTAATTCACTGAGCAACTTAATGGGTATAATCATCTTCTCTCGTAATTACATACATGGTATACATTCAAATATGAGCCTTGACTTAACGAAATTACTCTCCTCATGAGGGCAAAGTGTGATCAATTAGAGCATTAAGCAAACAACTGAGGCAGTCACTTCATTAACGCAGCGTGTAGAGCAAGCTGCAGAGAGGTAGGATTCAATAGCGTTACTCAGAGCACCACTGCGTATGATGATGATGATGATGATGATTTACTCACGGCTGATCTTCTCCACCAAGAGACACCAGGAGCATATATAAATCACTGTCAGTGGTCGTGACTCCTCCGGTCACACACCCCATCTCTCCCAGGTCCTGTCACCTTTTGTCTGCTAAATTATTACAAGCAGCACAAGCTTTGCAGGTGATTTCCTATAATATTGTTGTTAGTGTCTGATAATGTAGCATTTTGTCTGTAAATGTAGTTTTCAATCAGCAGCAGCCCCATAAAAGTGTAGTATTGTTATGAGTGGCAACCAGGCATCAACTATGGTTAAAGTCTGACGCCAATGTGGAAATAGCTTTTAAAGTGTAACGCTACCAATGGCTCCAAGATGCTGGCTCCAACTGACTCACATTCAAAAAGCATCAATGTCTCTCTAAAAATACTCAAGTCATTTTTTTAAACAAGTCATTATGAAATCTCAGCCTTTAAGGTTGCGGTCAATTATTGCTTTGTCTATTTGTAGATGTAGACGTAAAAGAAAACTTGAATGCAACAACTTGTGCAAAGTTGTGTAGTAAAGTGTTCTCATTAGTAGAGGGGAAACAAGCATTGTCTTTGAATTTTGATTAAGTCAAAAAACTGTATAATACCATGCCTACACAGAAAGCGTTTCAGGTGTGTTTTTCACATGCGTCTGACAGAACAGCTACAATGATTACGTGTTGGGCTCTGAGTGCTTCCAAAACATGGGTGACCCTCCACTCGACATTGTATCCGAATGCTATATAGACACACTACACCTGACCGAGACCTTTCCCTGCCCTGACATTACACCTGCCCCTGTTATAATTTCCCGTGCCACCCAGAATCTATCCCATCAAATTAGCTGCCTGTTTGTTTGACGAAAATCAACTTAAGAATCTACCGCCGAAGTATAAGCTACACTGCCGAAGTGCATAATAACAAATGACCCCGAACCCTGACCTTCCCATATGTGTCAGTTCCAACTTTGACATTTCTTTAAATCCCTTAAACCTCTCTGTCTCATCCAATTTCACAGCACACTTGAATCAATAGCCCGCAACCTCAGGGTGTTCCCAGTACACCATGGATGAAATATGAAACACCCTAGTCAGAACACACACAGCTGTACCAATGGCCAAATCAATAATGCGAATGGGAGGAGAGGAGTCTTCTCATGAGGAGTAAATTGGAACACTATCTCAGTTGAAGCAGTACTTGTCATTTCTTGATGAAGCCCACAATCCTGTTTCTGCTGAGTGAGTTCCTCGCCAGTGTTTCTGGTGCTACTTTGGTAATGCTAGCAGACATTTGCTAACAGAAAGCTACATTACTGTTCTATTCTGGGTACATAAAGCAGCCATCTTTTACTTGAAAATATGCATGTAGACAATGGTGTCACCTTACAATAACAGCAAACTAACTGCAGGGTAAACACACACAACACGTTAATGTTTAACATTACGCCATCTTCCAGTACAATTACCTGGGTCGCAGGAGAGCCTGTGTTGTCGTCCATCTTAAAAATCAGGACCTGGAGGGAGATGAATGCAACAGAACCATCTGCCCTCTGATTGGACAGACCAATCGAATTCAGCTGTTAAAAACAGGGTCAAAATTTGTACTCTGACTTATAGTTTAAAGCTTGTAATTTCAGTGTCTCACGGTAGGAAATTTGTGTGTCCATCTTTCAGACTTTGTGAAACCTCACTGAAAATCCTGCACATATTTTAATTATTTACACAAAATATTTCTACAGCTGCAAAACTTTCTTACACATTCACAATCCATTTCGCAAGCTCAGAACATTAATGACAGTCATTTGATTCCATACACAGTGTGTATGCAGTTGACTTCGACAGAAGTCATACTGGCAAAAGGTTTTGACCCTTACACAAATAATGAACAAATATTATTGCATATCTCATGGAGGGAGAATGATATCCTTGCCTACACTGCTCCCTGCAGCAAAAACTGACATGAGGAACTCTTTCATTGCTGGGAGAGGCTGCACATGCACATGCTCATTAACACACCACACTTTTGTAAAAAATTGTAACATGTTCCACAGAAATTATTCTCCTTTTTTCTAAGAAGTTACAATCTCCTCTTAAATCAACATGATATTAAGAAAAGAGTCATACTCAAGAGCAACATTTGGTGCACAAGGCAGATTCCTGTCTGCCCCAATGTTCATCAAAGCTCTGTCCTTCAAATTGTAACTTTTTGCATGCAAATGGTAAGCTATTTGTCTGCTAAGTGAAAGTGGTAGTCCACTTTGGTTCAGACTGAAATGTCAAATGAAGAAGCATCTCAACCCCATCAAATTGATGCTGGTGGTCTTGGAAAACATAACTGCTTGAAGAGTTCATCTGAAATTGAGACACAAATGCCTCAACTACTATGTATTGCCATGAAACTGCGTACATGTTCATGGTTTCAAAAGGATGAATCTTCCCTTATCCAGTCAAATATCGTAACATCTAGTAGATGGACTGCCATGCAGTTTGGTTCAGACATCCCTATTCCCCTCAGGACAAATGGTGATCCTTCACTCTCCATCTAGCATTATTGTCAGGTCAAAATTTTTTTAAAAAAATAAAAAAAAATCAATATTGGTTTGTGAACAAATACCTGCAGTTTGGAGGGTTTATTTTGACCCCACATGATGACCACATGACCTATCAACACAGGACAAAATCCATTTGTCTTTTGTGTACTTGCATAACTTTTTCTCTGAAGATAGTAATAAAGGTCATTCCTAAATGAGATAAATGGGCTCAGCAAGATGATTTTGAAGTATTTCAAAAGTAATTCAAATTATTTAGAATATGTGACTTGACTACTTGAGTAATCTAATGAAATATGTTACTGTTACAACCTTTACTGTCTAGGGGGAAACACAAGGAGTTATATCATTAGGTAACCAAAAGCCCCATGCAAAAACAGTAAGAAAGAGGCCACTAAAACAATTGCAAAGTGTAACATTTATTAACAAAAAGGATTATTAACAGATAAACTGACTGTAAAAAAGGAAGCAACTTAGGTGTCAAAAATCCCTCTCCAACTACAAAAGAAAAGTCTCACTTGTGCTACAGAATGTAAAAAAGGACAATACTATGCTCCCTAGCTACCCACAAAAAAGGAGAAAAAAGGAGAGGGAAAAAAAAAAAAGCAGAGAACCCCTTCCTGAAAATCATCAGCAGGTCACACAGAACTGTATCCAAGGTGCTGACAGAAACACAATATGAACAGCAAACTCGACAGCACCAGTCCATCAGCAAGTCAGTGGCAAAATGGCCAAAGCACTGGTTCAGGGGGGGGGGTTAATATACAGCATATGTGTCAAACTCAAGGCCCGCTGGCCACATGTGGCCTGCTTTGTCATTTTATGTGGCCCACAAGAGAAAAAGGTCTGATTGTAAAAAAAATAAATAAATAACTAAGTCAAAAGCGTGCATTGATCGAAAACTACATTTCCCACGATGCATGTGGATTATGTTACCTGTAAAGTGACGGTATCCTGCCACTAGACTGCAATGTATCCAGTGCAATTTTCCCAGCAAGTGGACATGAGAAATATAAATAATGACCCCAAAATGTCCATGAAGAGAAAACTGATGTAGATGGAAGGCTGTTTTAAGAAAGATGGGACGGAGAATACATGTTTGTGCTTCAAGGAGAAAAACCGGTATATCTTTTGTGTTATGGGGCAGTGTCTGTGGTCAAAGAGTAACGTACAATCTACGTCGGCATTTTGACACCAAACACGGGGCTAAGTATGCCAAAAACAGCCTTCAAGAAAAACAACAAACTGTCCAAGAATTAAAAGGCAAACTGCGATCGCAGCAGAATTTGTTCACGAAAGCCACAACCAAAATTAGTGCGTCTGTGAAAAGCTCCTCTCAACCATGACAAAAACGTTTTGAACAAAGTGAATGTCATAACTTATGTTTGATGTTATTTTTCTTTATTCACTTGGATAGTTTGATTATTGATTGATGGACTAATGTGGGTTTCATAACCTGACAAATTAAACAGATTTGTTATAATTACAAAGCAACAAGCATACATATTTTTTTTTACATCTATGCAAATATATATATAATATTTGTAACTTATAAGTAATAAATTCAGAGTTATTTTATATTTATATTATATTACATTACATTTAGTTACATTTAAAAGTCACATCCGGCCCTTTGAGGGCAACAATTTTTAGCCCGTGGTGAAAATGAGTTTGACACCCCTGATTACAATATATTCACTGACAATCAGACACAGTTCAGGTTCAGGCAATCCAAACATGCAGAGAGGAGTGTGGCAGACCTGAAACACAAAGACACTTTCAAAAAAAAAAGAGGCAGGGAGAAAAGTCAGTGGCAGTAACACTTACAAATGACATTTCAGGGCATGTATTCAGTCACTGGAGGAGTCTGATGGGAACTCAATAAAATTGGCTGCCTTCTGTAACAAAAAGGAAAGTCTCACTCAGCTTACTCAACATCTCCACAGCACCAATGTTTGTGAGAGTACTGCACAAAGGCACTATGATATTATGTAAACTATCATGGATTCTTTTTAAGATGAAGCTAGATATACATTAAATATACTGCTTAGATTTAAGCCATTTTAGTAATGGCAATGTCGGTCTGTCAGTCCATCACTTTGGTCAAGAATGAAATATCTCAACTCTTTGATAAAATGTCACGACCCTTTGTACAGGTCTTCACTGAGGATCAATCCTACTACTACTGACTTTTCATCTAGTGCACCATGAGCTTCACATTAGTGGTTTTGAGTGAAATGTCTCCATCAGCTATTTCCATGAAACATTTCATATAGAGCTATCATTAGGTCAAACTTTTTCTGCAAAACTAAGATTTTCCCATCAGCCTCAGCTGTACTTTGTGTTTAATGGCAATTGTCAAATGTTACCTTAGCTCCTACCAACTCCACTCCTCCACCACAGCACCCCCCCAACCCCCAACCCCCACCCCCCCCCAGGCAGGGCTCCCACTTGGAGCAAACCAACAGCGCAGAAATGACTATGGGAGAAAGTGTCCTAACGGCAAAGGCTGTGTTCACCCCACAACATGATGGCGAAATAACTTTTTTTCACCCACCCTACCCCCTGAAACATTTCTTACAGGAGGTTAGGAGACGATGCCTGGTGAGACGTGTCTCTGCCTCCAAGTGGAAACTACTGTTGGTTCTGGAGGCCCTAGTGAGTGATTCCTATGAACCTCTGGAGCACTCCTCTCTGAAGGTGTTATCAATCAAGACAGCTTTGCCGCTTGCGCTGACAAGAAAAGCAATTTCTTTTGGAGAAGAGGAGACCTCTGTGGATAATTCGGTTCCTGGTAAAATTCTCCTGAATGATGAACACTGAAGGAATCCTAACCAGTAAAAGCTGACTGTAATGATGGCAGCGGTGGTTGTTTAACATTGAAGACAACAACTCCCATGATCCCATGAGCTACCTCACAACATCAAAGTCCATCTTTTGTTACTGTTTTGATTGAGAGACCCCTAGCAACAGGAAATGATATATTACGCTTTTAATACTGATGTTATATTTTATGGTTGTGACATCAGTGTAAATTAATTCTTATTCTTTAAACAGATTGCATTTTAGCAGAAAAGATACAATGTCATTAAGTAAGATGTAAAACAGCTGAAAAATATCCCCTCTCCAAAAAACATGTTGTATGTATAAGGGTAGAAACAAAACAAAACAACACCCTGATGATGTCATCAGGATATTGTTGTAGGCTTCAGATTATTATTAAGATTATTATTGTGAGTACAATAATAAATCACTGCAGTAACCTGATTGTTAATTGTTCCTCTGTTCAGCACATACAGTATAAATATAAATAAATACATCCAATGTATGCAACAATTAATAATAGTATCACAAACAACAGAACTGGTAAGTGTTTGGCTAACAACCATAATAGCCTCCTTTTGTTTAATCTTAGTCAGTAATTTGGCTTTTGGCTTATTTAGTTTAACCTTCTTTCTGAGTTTTCCCTCCAGAAGTGTACATTAAGCGTAAATGTACTGGGTCGGGCATGTTTGCTTTAAGCTGCAAAGGAAATGGCTGCAAATGAGGAATTCAGATTAGATAGCAGATCTTCAGTCTCTTGGCCAAAGAGCCATTTATCTCCCATTGCTGCTGTCAGGTGAAAACCAAGCAAAGGAATTCTCATTGTTTGTCACACGGAAAGTTATATATGGACAGCCTGGCTGTCCGAGCCATTTCCCAGCTGTTTAGTTTATAAATAGGTTATATTTTATGATGCCAAGTTCATTTAAATCCTGTTAGCTACAAACCCTGACAAAATAAGAGAATACCGGCTAGAAAATCCTGTTATTTCCTCAAGACCAAAGGAATTTGGGTTGAGGTGTATTTTATGTAACACTACTGAAATGTTAGCCTGTGTATTCCCCAAACTTGCAACAAATTACATTTTGGCACTCGAGGCACACAAAGAGAAGAGCTTTAATTTTCATGTTGAGTGACTGGTCAAATGCTTACATCAAGTTTGCAGCTGATGTAAGTCTGTTTATGTCAGGAAAGGAACATCACAAAAGCAGTTGAATCAGGAGAGACAAGTGAATGAAGCAAAAAGAACTGTTTATTATACAGATGATATTGATGATTAAGTAATGACAAGAGTCTTTGGTACTTAGACTCTACCGGGAGGTTTTTGAAGGACATCAGTCCTGAGCAGCACCAAGATAGATCCCTCCATGGAGTCCAGACACTGGTGGTGGTGGCTGATGACTTCTGCTGAGACTGATAAGGCTGATGAGGTTGATGAGGCAATGCACTGATGAATCTGTGAAGATTGGGCGGCGATGGGGAAGTGGTGGGGTGTGCAAAACGACATCGTGAAAGCACAGAAAATATATTTGTAAAGACAGCCGAATTATGCTGTTGGTTAGATATGATCAGCTGATGTCTTAATTGACACCCAGTGGAATGACAGCAAGGAAATTACAAGTGAGCATGTGCGAGAGACAGGAATGACAGATAGTTTGAGATATAATACTAACGACCTGGTCGTGCAAAAGATAGTCTGCCTGAATGAACTTTCACTGAGCTTCATTACAGTCAGTGTGAAATTAGATTAGCCAAAATTAAAGCCATATGTATCTATTATATTCAATGTAAAATATGCTGACTTATAGCAACATATGTTGTCTGATTGGGTGTTGATGATGATCTAATGTATATTTGAATGAAAAACATTCAGAAATTCCACATGAATGTGCTGAAAGGCTATACGTCTGAGGTTTTTACCAGCACCTAAATGCATTTATTCATTTGGAGGATGTGAAAATAAACTCGAAAATCCACAAACAAATATGACCCAACCCACATATGCCAGATGATCAATGTCAACCCCGTCTGATAGAAATGACCTTTATATATTACCAAATTGTTTTCCCAATTATGTTGCACCGACAAACATAATCACTGAAATATGTTATGTATTTTCAAATGAATGAAGGGCTACATTTATGAATCACATTTCAAACTTTGTCACTTGAGTCTGAGATTCACATCCTGAGGCCTGTGTGATTAGGGAAACATCATGGTTTTGATTCAATCTTAATAAACACATTGTGCTTCAAGTCACTGCTGACTTTTTTTTCTGTATTAAACCAAGATCATGGTCTTTCCCTACCATTAAAGATCCCCTCCAGACATGTATTAACTCTGCAAGGAGCAGTAATGTGTGTCTCATGTTTTTCCATAAAAAAAAAGTATAATTTAAATCCTAACAATGGCATTTACACAAAAAAAATTCCAGAATCTATTAATATGCAAATATATTTCATTTCGTTTAAGTGCTGGACACAAGATGTCTCATATTTTACTGAAACTTACTTGGCGTATGCACTGGAGGCTTCAGGTTTCCACATCCCACTGGTGTAAGTTGCATACTGGACCATGACAGTGGCTTCCAAACTACCTGTGATATCACAAATCATGCTTGTGAGTACACCTCTTAAAATCAGATTGCTAATGAGCACAGAGAAAGTTTTAGTGTCAATCTCACATACACCATTCTGCACAGTGAAGCTCAAACAGTCAACCGTAGGAACAAAAGGAAAAACTTTAACCAAGTCCTGCCAGTGCCTGAAATAACCATTGTGCATTGTAACCATAACCATTCTTGGTGGGTCACAGGTTAGTTGTGTAAATAGATAGACTTTAATTCTCATATTACTTTTGTCTTACTTCATTATTTATTATTACCTTACTTTTACTCTGTTTTTATTCTTTATCCTTTTATGTTGCATTTGTGGGAACAAACACCAAGACGCATTCTTTGTATGCTTGCATACTTGGCTAATAAAAACAGATTGTGATTCTGGTTACTACCAGTGGATACTGTACTGCAAGGTCGGCTGTTTTGGTGGGGAAAAAAATTAAATACATTGTCAGTGAACACTTTATTCTTATGTCAGTATCAACATTTTTGCAACCACAATAAATCAACAACATTTTCTCATAATATTGACAGAAAACTTAATTTGGGCTGCAATTATGTCTGACACGCACAGATTTGCCAAAATGGGTAAAAAGACTTAACAAAATAACTTTTAGACATTAGACAGTATGCACAGAATGCTTTTGTTATTACAGGAACATGCATTTGCAAACACCATCATTTATTCACAAATCACTGTACACATTCGGAAATTTTGATTTTTTTCTGTGGATCGTGAAACATGTGTTTGTCACTAATATTGACATGAACATCACTGAACAAAGGTGGACATTGAAACAGAACAAAAGACACCTACACACTGGGTGCACATTTAACAATGTTTCACCAAAACATAACCCTTCAATATACTTGAACGAGAGTAGTAACGTCAGTAAATGTGTGAATACTTTTTTGTGTTCTCATTTCTAACCTAACCATCAGCTGTCCCTTTTGACCCCATCTGAGGGAAGTGAATGAGATAAGGGAAAAACCATTAGAAAAAAAAGACATCCTGTCCCACAGTAAACATCATATTTAACGTTCTGCAGATATACTGTACATCCACTTATCCCACTCTGACTCCTGGAAACAGGCCACACAACAGCTGAGAGTTATTATAAGTAATGCTATATGTTTTTATTCCTCAATGACAGCCTGTCAGCTAAACACATTCTATTCAGTAAGAGCCATGGGAAGGAAAGAGATTTCCTATTTAAGAAGAAGAGCATTTCCTCACAGTCTGATGAGCATCATCATCATGTTGTGTAGAATGACACTGCTGCACATAAACACACACATGCTTTAATGTACTACGTGCCATGTAGCACATGCACAGGATTGAACTTCTCTAGATGTACCACTATCTGTCTGGCTACATTGGGTCCAGCAGTGGCAGCTGTGCCAGTGATTATATTTCTACTCAGTGAGATTGGATCTCTAGTACTGAAGACACAATTTTAACTGTAGCCTCTAACACAATCAGATATACTGTGATGGGGCTCAAGCTGTTGTCTAACATCATTTCTTTGCACTTTTATGTCTGTGTAAGAGAGGAGAAAAGAGGAGAGTGTGATGGAGTTTGGGGTGTAAAGGATACACACAAAACAGAAATTTAAAAAACGTCTCTGAAAGTGTGCTTGAATTTAATCGCTTGTGATTTTTCGACGTGTAGATGCTTCACGTTATTTTTGGTTTCCAAGGTTAAAACATGAACGGACACAATAGCCAAAGCTCCACTCACTGAATGGCCGTGCGTCACCGCAGCGGCGGCAATAGCGAGCACGCCTCCTGTCGTGCCGAATATAAAAGCTCCTCTCCTTTCAGACACTGAAGTCATTTCACTCCGTTTGATGTACAAGGGAGAAATAGCCAATGTCCACTCAGTTTAAACAACTCCACTCACAGTTTATATGTGTCCGCACATAAAGGCATCATGGATTTAAACTTCACGCTCTCGGAGCGCGATTTGTCCGGCTTGGGCGCACTGGCGCAGAGAATCTTTGGGAATAACTCACACTTTCCATTTGAAAACAGCAGCGCCGCTTCCAAAGCGGAGGAGGAAGACTTGGAAGTCAACACGGACGTTTACTCCAAGGTGATAGTCACAGTTATCTATGTGGCTCTGTTCGCTGTGGGCTCTCTGGGAAACTCCATCACCCTGTACACCCTGCTGACCAAAAAGACCCTGCAGAACCTCCAGAGCACCGTTCACTACCACCTGGCCAGCCTCGCCGTCTCCGACCTGCTGATCCTCATCCTCTCCATGCCCATCGAGCTCTACAATTTCATCTGGTTCCACCATCCGTGGGTGTTCGGGAATGCCGTGTGCAGGGGTTACTACTTCCTCCGGGACAGCTGTTCCTATGCCACCGCGCTCAACATTGCCAGCCTGAGCGTGGAACGCTACATGGCCATCTGCCACCCATTCAAAGCGAAGAGCATCATGTCCCGCAGCCGCACCAAGAAGCTCATCAGCGCCATGTGGGTGGCATCCTTCGCGCTCGCCACGCCAATGCTCTTCATCATGGGCCAGGTGATGCGCAAAGGCGAGAATATTTGCACCGCAATCGTCTCCCCTGTCACCATGAAGACTGTGCTTCAGGTGGGTGTCTCTTTATGTTTTCCCAGGTTGTCCCACTTCATGCAGATTCATATCTTCAGGAAATGAAGGAGGCAGAGTCTTTCCACAAACAACATTACGCTTGTTTTTACAAAATGAATCAAAAACCATATATATGAAATGATGTGATCCTTAGTTCTTCTAGATGATTTGTTGACCTCATTCATAACTGAAATTCAGAGAAAATATCAAAAAGTGAGCAGACCTGCATGCGGGATGCTACAGGTGTGATGCTTGTTGGCTCAGTCAGTGCGCATTTTGTTCAAGTAGAGCTGAAACAATTCAGTCAAGTGAAACTGACAACGATTTTATGGTTCCAGTTTCTCAAACGTGAGCATTTGTTGCTTTTGCTTTTTTTTCTCTCACTTTTCATGAAAAATAAATGATATTTCAAAAAAAAAAAAAAAACCAAAAGGTCGTTGTTGCACCTCCAGAACCGTCTCCTCCTCTCCTAACCATCTTCCTCTGCTGCAACATAACAACAGATTTTAATCCTGTCTCCCAAAATGGGATTTTTCCTAATCCAGACAAAGATGGTGGCCTGAAATCAAATATCTCCTTGCACAATTTGTACAAAATGAACCAATGATAACAATATTAAATACAATTTTATAAATAAAATAAAAATAATAGTTTTATATATTGATGTCACAATATTCATAGTCATACAAAATCCCTTCTCAATGTTGCACAAAAAGAACAAGGACATAGTTTATGTTATTTCCAGCTACCTGCACAAAAAACAGAGTTCCAATTTGGAAAAGGGTTAAAAAATCTTTTATTCTGAACTGACAGGATATTATACATTGTACATTATATGTACAATGTATAATGTTACAATGTAACATTATACATTGGTTACAAGAGTCTTTGAGGGTTCAAAACAACTGCAAGTGTTTCTCAAAGATCTTAGGTCATTTATATTCTGAAAATCTGATGCTTACTAGTTCTGTGACTCAAATGTATGGATAATGTCGCACATCCATTTTGTACAAATCATCCAACAGTAATTGCAACCCAAAATTATCATTCCAAAATATGACAAAGAGCTACAATTTAAATGCAAAGTAAATCCAAAACCACAGCAGTCTTTTGCTTTTCGATTTTTTTTTGTTTGTTTGTTTTTCCTTGGAATTCTCAGATTTTATTGGTCTTTATGGTCATTGTGCACGTTTTCTTTGAGTGATGAATCTGAGTGGCTCTGCTGCTCTTCTGTTGGTTCACTAAACTGCCAATCATATCTTTCTAGGAACTCACACAAATACTTTTTATTTAATTCAGTGGGTAATAATTGTTCTGGGTGGATTGTGATGATGTGGGCTGCTTTTTGTCCCATTTGGGCAAAGACTTGAAAAACCATCCCCTTCTCATCCAAGTAGACTGAGATTGACACTGATTCAACCGGTCCAGCTGACACTTCCTGTTTCAGTTATTATTCCATCATATTTCTGTGATAAGATTTTTAAAAATCTGTTCATATTTTATCAGTGAAAACTTAACGTTTAGTGTAACATTATTTAAAAGGTTTTTAATTTATTTTATAATTTCTGACATAAATTCTTTATTATTGTAACTGTGGTTTAGAGTTTGCCTAAATACACTGAAAAAACAGATGACAGGAGGTGACAGGACTGGTATATACAAAATAAAAACTTCACTAAATGAAATTAGTTAATTAGTTTATTAATACATTAATCATTTTGAGTCATTGTTAAGAATATCACCTTGAGCTTGGGGAAATAGTCACATTCCAGCTGACATTCACCATTTTCTGACATTTTATAGACCAAACAACTAATAAGTTAATCAGTAAAATAATCATCAGATTAATGAATAATTAAACCAATTGTTAATTGTAGTCCTATCTACTTTGATGACAACAGGTTCTAGGCTTTTCATAAACCAGATGATGAATCCATTAATCACAAAAATAACCATCAACCAATAAAATAATCGTTAGGTGTAGCCCTGTATTCATACTCTTCCATACTCTGAGCACAGAAGCCTCCTGTAACAAAATAGGCTATTTCTCAAGGCCATCCCTTCTCTCCCCGCCACTCCATAAAATAAATGGTGTAGCTCTGCAGGTCGTAGGTCATATAATATAAATGATCTCCATGGCTTTGTCTACAATGCACATACTTGGCATTGACTCAGAAGCCCAGCAGAGTTCATGCTGTTATGAAAGAAATAGGAAATGATTAAGGCGAGGTGTTCTGTGGATGCTCTGTCACTTCGCTGCAGCTTTACAGACACTTGGCACGAGACGAAAGCAGAAGGGAATGTGACATTAGCTTATGAGTATTCCAATTAACCCTTTTTGTAATTACTATGATCATCACATGGTTTCTCCTGCTTCTGAGTTTACTCACTGTCTCTCTCTCTCTGCTTTTCTATGCCGCACTGATTTGTTTCCCCATCTGTCTTGTCTGTTGTTTGTCCTTCCATGCATGTCTTGTATTTTTCTTTTCTCTCCTTTTCTCAGTGTTTTCTTGCCTCCTCTAGTCATCAATCCTGCATAACTATTAACTACTAACTAACTATGAAGCAGTGCCAAGGCTAACAGTTCTTATCTTCTGATGCCTTCATTGAGGATATTGACATTCGTGAGCCATGCTCTAGCAAATAGTTTGTACCCGTGAAGAAACATTTTCCCACACAAGGTCATACGCCATAAAAATCACATAAGACTTTGTGTTTTTTTTTCCACTTGATGTAAAGACAAGAACAACATATACTCCAGGACAGTGGAGTCTGGGGACATAATTTGATGCACACTAGACTGTGCAGGCAAAGAGGAAATGATCAAATTGCTCCCATAACATTTTATAAGCGTGTTTGTTTGTCTGTTCTGTGTGTATGTGTGCATGGAAGATTTAGTGCTAGCTGATTCAGTAGGTGCCCTGCTGCTACAGAGGGTCTCCAAACACTCTGGCTGTTTTGACAACAGTGAGTGACACAGAGGGGAAAGAAGGTGTGTGTGTGTGTATTTGTGTGGGAAAATTGAATTGATGGGGAGAGATGAGGAGGTTAGACAGCGACGGGGGGAGACAGAGGGCCCTCCTGTGGAGATCAATAGGTGGAGCATGGCGCAAACACTGCCAGGATAGGGAGTTCAATTCCCCATGCAGTTATCCAGAATAGAGCTTGGTATGCAGTGCTGTGTGTGTAAAACTTTATGTTAAATGGGAAATATAAATGATACAGAACATCTTCAAAACTGTTTTAACTTCTTAAAACTTTATAAGTCCCACTGAAATTTATATTGCATGATTTTTTCTGCTACAGCATACATATCTGCTCTGTAAATCACATATCCTGTTCTCCTTTGAGGAAGAAAAAAAAGGGAAAACCAAAAGGGAGAAATTCATATTTTATATTTCTTGAGACATTCAAGTTTAGTAATTTATTTCATTTATAAGGTGCAAAGTAGTGGAAGGCAGTTTTCCCAAGTTCGATATTTAGCTGAGGGGTGACTGTAGTTAAAGTCCAACTGAAAACACATTTAATCACCCCTCTTTGTAGTCAAAAATTACTTCTTTAAAATCCTTAAAATGGAATCTCCTTCTTCTCCCTCATTCAAAATTCCAGTTTAACTGCTGGACACATCGTGTGTCCTACTTCACAGTAAAGTCCATTTTCAGTGTATGTGCACTGGAGGCTTTAAGTTGCCACACCGCACTTATTTGATTTGCATACTGGGCCATGATTGGCTTCCAAACCAGTTGTAATGTCACAAATCCTGCTCATAGACCCTTTAAAATCTGATTTTTAATGAGCACAGAGAAACTTTCTCCCTTCAGTAAATGAATGTGAAAACAGCCTTCAACTGTCAACAAACTCATATTACATCATTCTGCACAGTGAAGCTCAAACATCCAACTGAAGGAATAAGAAATTATATTCTTGAGTGTATGGGGACTTTAAATATATCAGTAATGGTTTTGTTTTGTCGGAATGAAGAGAAGAGGTCTTCAAAAAAATAGAAATTAGAAATGCGCCTTTTAGTCTCAGCCAGCTGGAGGGGTGTAACAGAGGTTTGTTTGATTGACAGCAGCTGGCAGGATAGCTGTGGTACAGGAATGGAGATAAAGCAACATGTGCTGTAGCAACATGTCATGGGCAGTGTGTCACTAACAGGGATTTTGAAAAGCAACAACCAAACCTATATCTAACAGGTCCAAAGTGACATTTACAGGTATGATTACGTTCCGTTTAATGTGCTGCAGCTGAGCAGCTAATTAGATATCTAGCCCGTTAACTGGCGTTAGCGGTGCACTTTTCTGCGGTGAATGTTTGTTTGGTGACTTGTTCAGGTGCAGGACAAGACGTGTTCATGTTTGTAAGATAAAAAGTAGACTTTAGCAGGACAGCTAATTGTTCAGAGATTGTGGCTCTGTTGTGTAGCAGGATGCAATCAGGCTCAGTGTGACTGTCTTGGCTCTGGAGGTAGAGCAGGTCATCCATTAATTGGAAGATTAGTGGTTTGATTCCCTTGATTCCTTCAGTATACATGTCGATGTGTCCTTCCATCAATTTGTGATTGTGTGTGAATAATTAGATTCCTCTGATGGACAGGTTGGGACTTTTCATAGTAGCCCCTGTGCCCATTCAGCATAGGAATGTGTGTGAATGAGTGAATGCACTTCGTAGCGTAAAAGCGCTTTAAGTGGTTGGAAGACTAGGAAGGCACTATACAAGTACAGTCCATTTACCATTTACATAGATATGTCTTGTCCTGCATCACAGCTTGTTGTGAGCCAAAACACAATAAAACATTATTAAGACATTATTTTTGACAAAAACAAATGACTAAATGTGTCAATTGGACTATAAAGGCAGACTTCCTTGGGTTGCAAAACTACCCATGTCTGTATCTTCATGAAATGTTGTAAAGAAATCTTTTGAAAGGTATCCAGTGATTCACTACTGTGTTTGTATGAGTTGGGAGGCTAACAAAGAATATAAAAATTGCTAAAAAATCCCATAACACAAATGGATAGTGTTTCTCATTAGACCTCTTCTATCATGGTAAAATGAATATCTTTGTACTTTTGGTCAGATGAAAAAATACATGTGAATATTTGATGGTTATTTTTCACCCTAACAAAGAAAAGTGCTAAAAACTAAACGTGCAAGTTTTTAAATTATCTACCAAGAGGAAGGACGAGAGAATGAAGGAGGAAGAGGGAGAGGCTAAAGGAGCAAGAGAGGATTTGTTTTTAATTTCTTCAAGGCTGTAGGATGTGAGCAAACTGAAAGGGAAGTTATCAGATATTTCCAGTACATTTACATTTCACATGCTGTTTGTTTAGCTGGCACTTCTGTGTGCACTTACCTTGGCCTGTATACTGGCTACAGTCGGTTTGTTGTCATTGCACTGAGTGGTCTCCTGCTGTGCAGGAGTCTCTGCTTTGCTTGCACAGGGTCATGTAGTTTGTGCAAAAGGGCGAATTTGTACTACAAAACAGGTCTGCCAAGAGAGAACCAATGAAGAAGAAATGATACACTGTTTCATCTGCACACACTATAAGGCCAAGCTGGCACGCTCACATTTAGACACTCTGGAGGCTGTTTTGGGAAAGCTCCCTTTTCAGGAAGAAAAATGCTGTTGTAGTCCGTAGGAGGGCAAAAGAGAAGAAGAAGAAGATGCGTTTACAAATTTTGCCAGCTTCGCGTGGACGCAGTCTAATTCCTCCAGGGAAGAGGGAGGATGTTTTCCTATAGCTTCAAATGTTTTATTGGTTGTTGCAAACTTATTTCAGTTCCTCCTGATAGACAAAATTATTATTTTTTTGCCATCTAAAACTGTTGTTTACATTATTTTGTAATTCTGCCTTACAACAGCAGACAGGAGTAACTACAGAAACAGTGAAGTTTTTTTTTCTTGGATTGGAGAGATATTAATCAAATTCAGCTTGACCCAATACATCTTGTACAATTATGATTGTATATATTTTACTCTGATATTCCCTCCTGCTTCTCTATCAGATACAACAGCCCTGTGGATGCAGAGAGATGAGCTGTGGCTGAAAAATGAGAAATATCCTCTCTTGGTTATTAGGTTTCCATTCAGAGGTTCCCAAATGGTGGACTGAAAATAATCCCTCATTGTCATCATTCATAATTGTTATGGGAGCTTCTTGGTTCAACAAGTTTCATTATATTTGGACTTTTAAAGAATACACATGAATTCCAAATGATCAGTTTTATTTTTGTGCAATGAGTACCATTTTTATTAAAATTTTAACTCTTACCTATTTTAGTATAACACCTATATGAAACAATGAACAGCTCTGTACCTTAATGTGACAGTAGTCATGATGGTCGGTAGCTTCTAC
This sequence comes from Euthynnus affinis, assembly GCA_029490765.1. Lineage (NCBI taxonomy): Eukaryota > Metazoa > Chordata > Actinopteri > Scombriformes > Scombridae > Euthynnus > Euthynnus affinis. The sequence goes on from CM055841.1 coordinate 6,001,856, forward strand.
CTCACTGCAGTGGAATTGTACGTGCAAGTCGCCCAAATAAAGCTAAAACCTCATTTGAATTCTTTTGTTTCCTGAGGCGAGCATGTTGGAGGTGATTTTTCCACTAACCTTTGATTCATTTCACCACCTGCTATGGCCTGAAGTTTTGGACACTTAAGCTCAAAATTGAACTGGAAAGCATCAGCTTCCTCTTGATTTGCACCACAACCAAACCCTCTTTTTTTTGCCATGAGGCACTCCACCACATGTGCCACAAAAGTCAACCCAGCGGCACACAATGTATAATGCAGTATGTGAGTTGAAGCAGGCAGCAGATGTTGGTTACGGTTACTACACAGCTACAGTATACTCTTGAAATGAACATGGTGGTGATTCATTGATGGTTAAGACTCAATATCAAGGAAACAGACTTGTGCTTGATTCTGTATGTCTTCTGTGATGTAGCCAGCTGTGATGTGGTCTTGTGCATTATTTCAACCCCTCAGTCCAAAGCAGATGATGCTTCTTGTTCACAAATACCATAATAACTGTAAAGTGAGTGAATAAATGTCTTAATAACTTCAACTCAAACTCAGGGCTTCTGCTAAAACTCAGTCTTATATACATGAACCTATGAAGTGAAGTTTTTGTGTATTCGTTGTGAAACATTTATGAATTGTTCATTATTCTATAAGAAATTATTCATATTTTTAGAGAAGGTGGATGTGTTTATTTCAGTGCCTGCATTCTTCTTATCAGGTTGCATAATCCTGTGACAAGTTCACCCGCTGCTGCTGCTTATTAACCTTATTGTTATGAGCACATGTGCAGGAGCAGAGGGCCTTGGTAGCCATATGTGACCATACGTAGAAGACGTATAGATGGACGGTTGGATGTCAATGAATCAATTGAATCCTAAGGATTACAAAAAAAGGTTTTTACATCCTCACTGAACCCATTTTCTGTCCGCTTCCTCCCTCTCGATTTTTCCCCTTTCTGTGCCAGAGTGACATCTGAGTAAAAAGAACATGCGCTGCAATTGCTGCTGTCACAATATTTCAGAATGGAAAAGAACATTTCAGAATCTTTAGGGCTAACATAAGGTCATGCTACATAACTGTCAGATATGGCTCATAATAGGGCTGCTTGATCATGGCAAAAATTATAATTCCGATTATTCTGGTCAATATTAAGATCTAAATACAGTACAGCTGTTTCAAACGCAGTGTGCACACATTTTTGAAGCAGGGGGGTTCTGACTTTTGCCAATGACAAGTTCCTCATTTAACCATTGGCAGGACAGGTGAAGATAGCAGTGACTTAAACTTTTTATTGTCATAAGCTTTGAGGAGAGTACGTTTCTCATTGAGAGAAAATGACTTTCTGTCTCCATCATGATTTCGATGTGCACGCAGCAGCAGCTTCAGCCACTTATCATGGGAGTAAAGTAGAAACAATAGCTGTAGTTTAAAATGTTTTTACATAAATGTATGAAGAGACCCAAAATGAACACTAAGTGTAAAACTACGTGATTTCTATAGGCGGATTATTTAAATAGGAATGATTCTGTCCCAAAGCTTTTTGATCCATACAAGCGGCTGATCACTGTAACCACTGTATACATTTAAACACAGCAGAAGTTCATGGTTTGGACTTTTTTAATTTTCTTTTTGTCTTCACAGCTTCAACAAAATGAGTGACTGAATGAATACATAAATAACTTCAGAACAACATTGACACACTTTTATTTCTTGAATTTTAAATGCTAAGGGTTCACTCCAAAGAAAAAGTGACCGTGAATAAAATGGGGCTTAACTTAAGTATTTTTGTGAAAGTCCCTCACAGTTCTTCCATCTTTATGTTTCTGGGCAAGTGATGTAAGTGCAAAAATGCACTTGATGTTACCGTCTTTATGGAGTCTGTGTCCATCTGTCAGACATTCTTTGATACACAGCTAAATTAAGGTGACAGTTAGCCAGTCACAGAGCAGGCTAGTTCTGCTGAATAAGTCACCATGGTTACTGAGCTGGGAATCATATAAGCTGCAGTGATGGAACGGAGCTCTCAATTAAATGAGCGAGGCTTATCGAAGTAAGAAGCCAGACTTTTCCTTTAGCCAGCTTGATGGAGCACCTCTCAACTGTGTGTTTTTCTGCTGCTCAAAGCATGTTCCCAGTGATCAATAAACGTGTAATTTCCAACAGAAATCAGGGACAATTATTTAGACCTTTTTAGCATTGTTAACTATTATAAACAAAATCTTCAGGATTGCAACTGTAACACTACAGTGTGTGTGGGTTGTGTGGTAGAGAATATATGAGGGGAAGGGTTAGAGAGTAGCTTTGCCTGAAATTATTGTTCATTGCATTTTAAATACTTCACAGTTTGTATGTGCTGAAATGTCTGAACGTTTCAGGTCACTGTGAAAGCGTGTTTGGGTTCCTTGTGCTCTGTGGATGTGAGAGATGAGGCTAGACAGGAGCCATCGGTGATTGTGTGTCTATGCACTTCTAAAACACCACGTGACACATGGCATGTAGCTAGTGCAGAGACCGTTGTCTAAACAATGTCATATGATGCAAATATTTGGATTATTCCCTGCTGAAAGTGAGATAGGTGTTTATTTAGATATGAAGAACTGGGTTACAGCATTTATGAGAACAGTTTGCCAGACGAAAGGTATAAAGGTTATTGACTGCTTGTAAACAGCATGTAAACATTGACTAAAAGGCAATTAGTTAATTAAGGGTAATAAGTCTAATAAATGATTTGGTAGTAGATTTTTTTTTCCATTTCACATGGAAAAAAACATGTTTTGTAAAGCTGTGGGAAATTAGTCTTTTTGTGGGCAATAAATAAGCCAAAATAGTACAAATTTTATTCATCAGGGACAAGACCCTAAAACATGATCTTAATTTTAGGAGGACAGCTTTTCTCTTTCTTTCAGAATCAGTCATACCCTTCCTGTCAATCTCATTCCTTCCGTTCACACCTGTTACCTTTCACCTCATCAGCCCTGACCTGCTGTCTGCCTCCACAGCTGCACCTCAGTGGCTCATTAGAACAACCACCAAAATTTATGTTTGTTACTATGTTTTAATATAATATTCTTATTCCATATAGGCTTTGAGGTTTCCCAAAATAAAGTAGTGTAGCACCCCCAATGAAACCAGATTAAAAACACAGCCATTCATACAGTAGTCCTGACTGCCACAAGGCAAAATTTACCCGTATATGAAATGCATTTCCATGCGGTGTATGGTTTAAACATTCTAAGTTGCTAGGCAACAGTATTTGTTGGTGTGTGATCTGACAACTACGTCAAGTCATAATTAAATTGTAAAAAGAGCAGAGGAGAATGACCTGCAATAAAACCTTTGCCAAGTGCCTGAAGTGCAGGAAAGCTGTTTGTGGAAAATGGACAGTCATAGTGCTGAATGTCTCCTCAAAGTGTGTTTGAGCGACACGTCATGTCCATGTGTTAATGTTACACCCATAGAGGGGAAGCTCACTCGAGGGCTGACCTATTTTAGAAAAGAATTTATTCTGAAAGAACAAATTAAAACACAACTTGAGTCAGCTGATCTTCTGTGGCTTTACTGTTAGTACTTAACTGCCAGTTGAAATTTAGTTGGAAAAATACAACGATGCAAAACAAAACATATGATATTATTATCTAAAATTCTTAACAATTCTTATCATTTCCAGTATAAAATAATTATCTCATTCCCTCATAACTTAAGTCACACATCATCCTCTCTATCTACATGTGACGTTTTACCACCTAGAGCCTGTGAGCTGCTTGATCGCCTTGGCAACGGTAAACAACAGCTTTGCTAATCAGCTGTTTGGGCTGTTTACATTCTATAACCATTAGAAGAAAACAAATAAAACAAAGAAAATATAAACCACATAACACTATAACATTAAATCTCACACATACATACTTATCAGTGGAGTCAGGCAAACCTTACATCAGACTCCCTTTGGCATTTTGACAGATTTAATTTAAAGATAACCATCATCGTAACCAGCAAGCTAGTGGCAACTAGGGATGCATGATTTTGATATGCCGATATTTCCAACTCATTGTGGCCGATTGCCGATATATGCATATATTATTTTCCAGCTGGCTAAGGAGACTATTATGCATGCAAGCATAGATTGTACTAAGTGTGATCAAGAAAGTCAATATATGAAGGAACAGGAGGACTGGAGTTCAGGAACTCAGCATTAAAACTTTAATGAACCTGCCAAGTGCAGGCCTGGAATGAAGTCATTTTTAGGGCAAGGCCACTTTGGCCTTTGATAAATACAAATTTAATGGGTCATCACGGCCAAAATGTAGGGCACCAAGATGATGATGATGTTATCATTTTAATGATAAAAATAAGTTTGTAAACAGACTAAGGGGAATCAAAATTAATCAGAACAAGTTTTGACAGTTTCAACCCATGCAACGATTAGCATTTGAGTCTGAGAACATATAAGAAAAATGTCTTAAAAACACTTTTATGTGGTAAACATTAAACACACTGATGAGAAACTTTTCAAGGACAGACTAAGATGATAGCTACAAGTCATGTAACAGCTGACAGACTCTCCTGATGTGTCATAACGGAGAAGTGGCTGTTTGCTTACAGAAAAATGGACGTGTTATAGGAAATATTTGAGGTTCCCTATGTAGCTGATTAGCCTAACTGTTAAACTCCATCTCTGATTCAGAGGAATCCTCTTCAAGTGTTTCAGAACGACTGCATGGGCCATAAGGCTGAACATTTGGATGCCTCTTTATCTCGCAGCTCTGCTATCAAATACTTCAGGCCTAGGACCCTGAGTGGTGATGTGCAGCAGATCCTCAATTGTTGATGCCTTTAAGCTCAGGCCACAGTCACTCTGAAACCGCTTCATAGCAGAGGACTGACGCTCAATCTGTGATGTTAAGATGGGAAAGACCAGTAGAATGCGCACAAGGTGCAGTAGGTTGGCATACATTTCTTATTTCTCACAGAGCATTTTCTGCCAGAGAGGAAGGAACATCTCTTTTACTTTCCTCCATTCTCTCTTCACGTGTGCTGTATTGCATCCCTTTTGAATGAGCAATGGTTCAGAATGGTCACACAGGGTCTGATTTTCCTGTGTGCCATATACTAACAGTGCTGCATCGTCAGTGGAGAAGTTGACAGGGTCAAAGATTTCTGCCGCTAGAAGAACTGGATCACTGCTGAAAGTGGCAAACCGCTCTCCAACACATGAGATGATCTTCTCCACAATTGCTTTCATCTGCCTGTTGAATGCATCTGTGGGCTCAGCACAGACTTCTACACCATGGTAGGTGAAGGCTGACTTTTCTCCCAGGGCCTGGTTCACAGCAGCCAGTGCAGGTCGCAGGTGGGGGACCTGGGAATTGTGTCTGTCTTCTTAAACCAGCTTGGGCAAGGACCACTTTGACAGAGGATATGGGTTGATCGTCTTTCTGGAAATCCAAAGAGAGGTCTGCCAGGTCGTCAACCAAATCTTGGTATAATGCCAGATAGAGAAGGAACCTGCATGATGTCATTTGCTTCAGGTACGTCTTCAACGACGATGCGTCTGCAGCCTGGATGTCCTGACGTTGACCAGATGCGTATTCTTGAAATTGGGTTATCACACTTCTGTATTTGGTAGTAAGGCAGGTCAAGGCCTTCCTTCGATGGTCAATCCATCTGGTTGGTTTGATGACATGTTCATTGAGGATGGCTGCCAATTCTTTCAGCTCCTTCCATTTCTTTGATGACCTTCTGGTTCATCAATTTGTGCGAAATAGGTTTCCTTAAATGCATCTTTTAAGCACAGCTCAAGTCCATGAGAAACACAATGCACCTTCAGCATCCATGGTGCGTCAGACTGCAATTTCGTAAGGATCCCTTTCACCCTACCAAAGTTGACTGATGCTCCATGAGCTGCTGCTGCAGTAACATTGGTGCTGAGGTCAAGCTGATGTTCTTGACATTTTTGCTTGATGGCCTGGTATATTCCCACTGCATCACATGTTAAGGGTTCTGCTATCCCAAGCAGTTTTATTTTTGGAATGCCGTTCTCAATTAACTTGACACTGATGACTTCTTTTTCCGATGTTGACTTGTCAGTGCTACCGTCAAATAGCACCGAACAATAAAAAGGTTCACGGTGAAAACAACTGCTCCATGTCCTCTTCCATAGATCCAGCAATATGCCCTATGAAGTCACGGCAAGCTTTGGTGTTTGGATATGTTTCACCAAGCTGAACTCCATGTTTGTGTTCCACTGGCACCAATGTGCTATACATTGTGAATGGCTGTTCACAGTAAGCTGCTGTGTACGCAATGTCGAAGAGTTCGCGCATTTTGTCCTGCGTCTTCACATTTAAATTTTGCAGTTTCTGCACTGCTTCTGTTGAGGCTGGCAGGTTTAGCAAAGCCTTTTCTGCATCAGTGTGAACTTTTGAGTTGTTGTGCGTGTGTGTGGTATCCTTTTTGATGTTACTGGTACCAGTAATGTATGCCTCTGCATTGCAGGTTTTAACAAGCCCCGGATTTAACTGTCTTCTTGACCCTTTTGTATAATATTCTCTGCATGTGCGACACCAAAAATTTGTAATGAACCCACTATTCTGTTCATAACAAAGTCAGTCATAGCCCCACGACTCCAGTGTGGCTGGCTTTGTTTTTCTTTTTTGTAACAGAGGTTCTGATGCATTTGAGGGAGGAAGGAAGTATTCCGTAAGAGCACCCACATGTAGATGGCCAGTGGCTGTCTTTCATAATATTTTGGATCTGGCTGCAGTAACATATATTTCTTTCTAAATCAGTTTGTCGGTTGAGTCGGCTAATTAATACTACATGATTATTTTTGCTTGCTAAAACAAATGTTACTTTCTAAATCGGTTTGTCATGTGTTGACTGTTCTGTGGTTGTCGATTAATTAATAAATGTTCATGTTCATTAGAATATAAATTGCGTGTCCTGATGTTTATTATTACCTATCCTATCATGGATCCATTTATTCTTAGATTTGATATTGATTATTGTAATAATATGCAAATGGTGTATTATGGCCATTCTGGTAGTTATAGAATTCCGGTAGTTCGAGTGTTAAAGTTACACACAAAGGTTACAATTATTTGCAGGAGCGGGAAAAAGTCACGCTACTGTCAGCGTGATGACAGAGACAATGGGGCACGCGAGTTTGTTTATTTGTTGCGTTGCATGTAGTTTTCAAATGAGGAAATCTGCAACTTTCAAAAACGGCCAGTTCAGAACAGGGCATGCCAAACTGGCCGTGTGGGTGGTTAATTTTTGAAGGGCATCACGGCCACACCTGGGGGCATCCACGGCACTGGCCATTTGACAGTGGTAAAATTCCTGCCCTGCAAGTGGGTGGAGCAGTAGAGCTTTCATTGAGTTTATTAGACAGACAGTATTAATGTGTAGGATTTAATCACTGGTCCTCACTCCGGAGCACAAGGTGGCAGTAATGCACCTAATGCGCTGGTTGCCAACCACCGTTATAAACCAAACAGTGGTACATCTTGTCAGCCAAAGTGTTTCCTCCGTGGGTTCCACTTCACTCAGCTGTCTGTCAGACCTGCTGCTTCTTCCCACTTTAACATGAATAACAACAAACCGGGGCTCTACAAAGGTAGTTTGTTAGTCTGTCCCCCGCTGCAGGAAAATAATGGATTAATCCCAGAAAGCTGCTGATGTAGCACTTTTCTATGAAAGTAACGCGGAGATTAGTCGACCAATGAGAATTTAGTCAGATGAGAGAGTATCGACCAATTAATCGACTAGTCGACCAACAGACTACAGCCCTAGTTCAACAGTGTTCTATTGGTTCATTGGCTTTGCACTTCAATGCCACTTGCACTGGTTGTATAGTTGTGTTGTTCTGCTTTGCTTGTGTACTTACGCATGATGATATTTTATTCTTTTACTTATTTATTGAATTATTTCCTCATTCTATATTTCTGGTCTATGATGTTACTTTCCTTATGCACATGCACATGCATTTCCCCCCAGGGATCAATAAAGACTTTCCTCTATTGAGAATGTCATTCTGTCATCATTTCTGTATTAGAGTTGCTATATGCTAAACATGTGGAATGGACAATGAGATAGATAATGAACCTGAAATATACCACCAACAACATGGCATTTCAGCCAGATGAAATTAATATAGGTTATCATGTAAGAATAGGGACAGGAGGCTGAATTCATTTGTGTGTGTTGGTTTATTTTCTAATTTAAACATCATCACTCATCTTACACCAAACATCACTTAACAAAGAACATCAATGTTCACAATAAAATTATAGATGTACAAAATCAATGAAAATTGACATAAAACATGTGGCTTGTGGTTCCTCTGGCATGTTGCAGAGCTTCTTAAGATGCTCTCAGCCTTCTACTAGTCACTCATTATCTACATCATTTCTAAGAGTCTTTAGTTACAATGCTTTTGAGAAACAGCTCTTAAACTTCATCTTCATCATCTTAGCCTTTTTGAAAATTAGGTCCATTTCGGTACATCTCAGTCCCCTTAATTGCTGTTTCCTTGCATCTTTCCATCCATCCCACTGAGGAGTGAGGGAGGGATGGAAGAAAGAGGAATCGAGGAAACATGTTGAGATGTCTGCTCTTCTCAAGCGTTATCTGAAATTATGCCAGTTTCTGACAGCTTGGTCACTATACATAGCCTCAGTGGGCCCCCTTCCTGTTTTAAAACAACTGCTGTCACGCACTCCTGGCAAGCTGTGCTCACAGGAAATTTGCCAACAACTGCTCTCCCTCTGATTGTTTCCTTTCTTTTCTGATTTTATTTTTTTAATGACCTGATAGCTCCAAATGTCCAAAAGTTCTCAGCATCAGCATTAACACAACTACAGCGTATGAAGACTGAACTATTTTTGTCCCACTTACTGCAGGAGTGGACTAAACCATGTGCACCTTTCAGAGGGGATGGACCTGCAGAGGCTCTGATGTTGTTTTAGATACAAGAGACAGTCTGAACTATGTATGTAGCCAACAGTAATAATTTATGTATAATGCTAATAATATAAAACTTCAATATTTCAGATAAAAAACTTTTTTAGGGGCCTTCCCATATTTGGGCATCTTTAATTTAGTTCCACAATTCCCCACACTATGATTCAATACCATTCAAGCCCCTATACTCTCCCCCTACCCACTCTCACTCCTTTACAGGGTCTGACACATTAAGTGTCATTCCAAAGTCTCCCACCACCAAATCTGCTTCGACGCTTGCTTATTTGCTTAAGTCCTCGAAAGTATGGTGTCTTTTGTGTCCAAGATTACCAGAATTTATATAATTTATGTAAATACTTTCATGTGCTTAACACAACGATTAAAGACGGGAAAATAAATAAATAAATAAAAGCTAACAGTTTAACAAAATAAAATAAGGAATGGAAACCTTCACAAGTTAAAATATAACTGAACTTGATTATAAAGAACAAGAAAGAAGATAAGAATAAAGACAAGTAGGAGCATTTCAGAAAGTGTTATAAATTGTAAATGCCTGAATGTAATTGTAAAAACAGACGCGCCTACCTGCTGCTGGTACATTAATGAGAAAAGGTGTCTTATTAGAGGTACTAGTACTAAAGGTCAGAAACTCCACAGGGTGCCTTTTAAAAATAATCCAGGATATGATTAGAAAGTGTCATAACATAATAACTTTTTGTAAGACATTTATGTTGTGACAGCAATAGATAAGATTATTTATTGATGAAAGACAATCTTTCTGATAAATGATGAAAGTTCTTTCATGGTTCTTTTGGACCCAAGTCAAATCTAAACATTGGTGGTAAGATGACACCTGAGTTGTATTTTTTCCTGATATACAGCACCAGCAGGTGCAGTGTCAGAGCAGTCCAGTGGCAGGTTTCCAATAAAGGGGTGCGTCAGTCTGATAAAAGACCACCACAAAGTCCTCGTTCAGGACTCTTCGCTCCTCAGAGAAGAAATAAGAGGATTAGAACGTCCTTCATGGTGGTGGAATAGACCGATTTCTACATGGCCATGAGAATATTACCTGGTGTCTAGACAGCAAGTGTGTCAGACGTGTTTTTCACATGCAGATTTTCAACAGGTGCACTCTCATTTTAATGCCTTTAGCTGTCTTCACCAGCTCCATGCAGGCTCAGGTCTCACAGGCATAAGCCTTCATTTACATTTCAAGTCTATTTTTGTTTTACTGGGAAAACGGAGGAAAATTGGTTCTGAGCACTTCCAACACACAGGTGACCTACGCTCAACACTGTACCTGGACACCTCCAGTGTAGATACATAGACAGAGCACTCATCGCTGCTGCTCACACTACACTTGCAGTCTGGACACAGCAATAGTGAGCCACTGACTCTGCCAGTCATTCTGAAGGCTTTGTGGAAAGATTGTACTCAGGATTAAAACTGCAATTTGTATTAAAGAAAAGTATATATTTTGTTTGACACAATATTCAAATGAACTGTAACTTTCCTAAAATAATAATAATCTGTTTTTCAGATGGCATTAATTTGAAAAGAAATTAGTTGACACTTTTCTACAATGGTTGTGTCTTACAGTTGTTTGTTCTTGGGGCCTCCAAGGACCGCAGTGGATAATACTTGTATGTTAAACCATTTGGGGTAAATTGGTTTTTCCTCTTTGATAGAAAAGTGAAGAGTGCAGCTGTTTCATTGCTTCAACATGGCCATGCCAGCAACTGAATGTGTAAAGAGAGAAATGGAAACGTGACTAACAATAATAATAGATATTATATAACTGTGGAGGTCTGCTATAAAAATTTTCAAATAGCATGCTCTAAGCAAAAGTATAAAGCATTTGTGAAGAATGCAAAGACTGTCCTTCAGTCTAGTCTTCTGTCCTGCTAAATGCTGCCATCCCTGAAATTGCATTATTGTGCAATGACAGTGCATCCAGAAAAAATGTAACAGAATGACAAAATGTGTGGTTTCACTCAAAAGGACATATAGTATAATATTTTAGTAAACAGTATCAATCATTTAATTGAATGACACTCTAGAGGTAGAGGAAAACTGAAGACAGAGGAGAAGAAACAAAGTAAAAAAAATGTTGGTCATTTGTCTCAGTTGTACTAATGATGAATGGCAAAGGGCTGCCAACAAAAGCAGTTTGTCTAAAAAGTAAGCAATGGCTTGAGGAATTGACTCGTACGCACTTGATCATAATTAGGACAAAAATACTTTAATCTTTCCATCACTAGAGCCAACATCTTTCTGGAACCAAATTGCAAAAGCCTTTCTCTCTAATTGTTTCCCAATAGAATCTCATTGCATCAAATTACAGCAACATGGGGTTTTGAACTTTTTTAAAGCTTCTGTAGTCAACAAATGACAAATGGCTGTGTGACTGTGAAAAGTAATGTCTGGCTCAAAGAGATCAATATTAAGAGTTTTAAAAATATGTTGGCCAATGTCTTTTCTTTTTTACATAAATAAATAACATGAACAGAAGTTTTGATAATTAAGAATTTTAATCAATACATTTTACAGTTAAACTAGATGAAGGCCCATTCTCCAGTCCTTGCTGTGCCCTGTCTGGGCCCTCCATCAGCTTTGCATCTTGCAAGCAGATCTGAGTGGCCGCTCCGTTTGCATGTTTTTCCTCTGCATCTTGCAGGGCCTCTCTTTCGTTCAGTCTTGCGACTTGCAGACTTATCTTAGCGGCCCACCTGCCTCCCAGGCTTGGCTTTTTGCATCTTGCGGGGCCTTGATCTGGTTGGTATGTAAATAGTGTACATTTGTATCAACATACCTTGACAGCAGGGGGTTCATTCACTATACATATGGAGTATAACAGAGCGGAGAGATAGTCTCTTCACTCAGAGAACCAAGGTTACAACGTAACTTTCTTTCATTGATCACAAGCATTGCAGACTTTGAATGGAGTTTTTGAATTGAATTGTGTATTATTTTCACATTGTTGCTACAGGTATATATTAACCCAAATTTTAAAGAAAATTAATTTATTTTGAAAGGTTATTATTGAATAAAAAAAAAAGAAATTGACAGATTTTATTGTAACAGTTCTATAGTTCAGATAGTTAGCAACTCAGATAGTTAATTTAAACTTACACTTTTGCAAAGTAAAATTACACGTTTTTCATGTGATTTATATGTAAATACTCCTAGATTTACATGACTTTTTGTAGTAATTATCTGTTCTAAAGTTTTTAATCATCATAGGTTTCTTGTAAAATTAAAGCAATAGATTTTAATTATGGTAAAGAAAATTCATGTATGCTTGCCTTTTTTTTTTTTTTTTTTTTTTTTTTTTACAGTTTATCTATATGTACAGACATTTTCTGGCACCCCTGCTGCCAGTAAATTACCGAAAATTACAATTTCAATATTTTTTTGAAATTTTTTTTACAGTGTTTATGTCATGGTCTATCAGGACTTTTTGGGTTTTTGTTAGTTTGTATTTTTGTTTTACCTGCCCTGTCTGATGTGCTTTGTTTTGGGTTTGTTTCCCCTGTGTTCCTCTGTTTTCCTGTTTTAGTTTGAAATTCCCTGCTACCTTGTGTCTGGTCACTTTACTTCCTGTGTTTCGTTAGTTCATGTGTCTCACCTGTGTCTTGTTCTCCTCACCTGTGTTTCATTTGTAATCACTGCCTGTGTATTTATAGTCCTGTTTTCAGTTCAGTCCTTGTCGAGTCGTCTGTTGTTTTCCCTGTTGTTATCCCTGGTGTTGTGCGTAGTCCTTGTGTTTTGTAATTTATTTGTTAAAATAAATGGTCTGCATCAGATTTTGCCTGTTTCGGCTCTCTGCATTTGGGTCCACCGGTTCCTCCACACCCCTGGCACGTGACAGTTTATATATGACTGAAAATAAGGAAAAGCATAATAGGTCCCATTTGAGGGGCCATCAAAGTTTTTACATTTCATCCAAAGAGGAACATTACTTAAATGGCAATCAATAGTTGATAAGGCATTTCACTTGAAACCACAAATGTCAACCTACTGGTGGCACTACAGGAGAAGTCAGAGGATCACTAAATCAGTAGGCTTCAATCTCTGAGGATCATGAATGTCTATACAAAATTTCATAGCAATCAGTTCAATTGTTGAGATATTCCAGTCCTGACTATGTAGTGGACAGAGCAACTGACAGCCATGCCACCAACATGGCTAAAGATAAACCTCAGTGCTCTGTGGTGGATAAAGTATTTAATGATGACAGTGTTTCCAAATAACATTACACATACAGAATCTCTGGCATTTCTGTACTGCAATTTCTTGTTACTCATAGGCCAGAATGCAGTCCAATACAATACATTGGCATGGCTGATAAGATCAGTTTGAGGATGTATTGGTTGTTCTCTTGTACTGTAGATATGTATGAAAGATGATGTATATATCAATAACTACTTTACTTATTTGCGAAAAAATTTACACAACAGCCACATAGAGAGACATTTAACCATCAAAGATGAACTTAGTAAAAATTAGAAATTGTTTCTCTCTCCAGCCACTCCATCGTGGTGTCCTGCCGCTGCTGCGCCTCCCAGTCCAAATCCATTCTCAACAGTCTTTAACCGCTACAACAAGACAACTGTTGCATTGACAACAGAAACGGCTACCTACTACTTGAAAAAAGAAGTGAAACGTAACCTCTAAATCTGAAAAAAGGAAGATTGGTTGTTGAAAGGGCCTACATAAGATGTAATGTCTTTCTGATGTGTTTATCACACTCATGTACGTTACAGAGGTAGAGAACTGAAGATGAAACCTGGAAACTATCATTGGACCAATGCGATGTCAATATTGTATTCTGGTTGTTAATTGATAAGGGAGGACGTCCTCCTTTGAAAAGCCATTTTACGTGTCTTGGCCAATCATAGATTAGCATGAAAATAATGAAGTACAGTTGATGTAAGAGATCCCGCTCTAAGGAGGACAGCAGGAGCTTGTCCTCCTCTGTCCCCCACTCCTCCCCAACTAACCCCACCACCACTTCACACACACTGCCCTTTCACCTCCTGGGTCATCGCCAGGTGTCACTGTGGAAGTAGTTTAACCAGAATTTCAATAATGGATTTTTTTTTACAAAGAAGAGAGAAAAAATATTTTATAAATAATTCTGAGATCAGGTAATGGTTTATTTGAACCAAATATTCTTTTTTATAATTTGATATCCTTCTTGCCTCTAAAAAAAATAGAGGAGGAGCAACGTCCTCTGCCTCTATAGACTAGTCTCCACTGATATATATGTATGTGTGTGTGTGTCTGTGTGTAATGTTCCGGCGCTATAACAAATCAATAGGTATACAGACCTCTGGTCCTCCCGCTGGTTAAAAACAAACTAATTTGGTCTATGCAAGCAGAAATGGTGTACATGTTTATTTGCATATAGAGCAGGAAAGTGAGATCACAACTGGTCACTCAAAATGCACGTGGAGACTCTTGTTAATGCCAGGTGTAAATGAGCCTTTGTTGCATGTCATACCCTGTGCTCTTTCTGTGTTTCCTGTCTTTCTCCACTGAGAAATCAATCAAAGGCAAAAAAAAAAAAAAAAAAAAAAGAGAGAATGATTGTTTCTTTTATATACAGTATATTATATGGACATTATTGCAAAAATAAGAGTTTTGTGAATAACTAATTTTTGCCAAAATGTCAGATAGAACCATATAACTCTAAGGTCACGATTGATGTTATTGCTATATTTACATATATCTGCACTGTGTTTGTATTGCACAGTAGTCAAAATTGATTATACTTTTTTTTCCTGAATTCACTATACATACATAACTTATAAACTAGGAGTTATTTTTGTGTACTGTATTTGAAATCAGTTGCTCCCAAACATGCATAAAAATGAAAGGGCAATCTTTAGCCCTGAGTATTCACAAACCATTTAAGACAAACTGTAGCTGACAGGTAAGTATTAAAACTGCTTTATCCATACTGACAGCTCACAGGCATGAAAGCAAGTCTGTTCACACCAAACAAACATCCACTATCTCCAGTTAGAGTTGTCAAACTCAGGCGTGGAGCCAGATGTTGTAAACATTCAGGGCTTAGCCCAAACCTTGGGGGCTTGTGCTCCGCTGAGAAGGGGAGCTACCAGTTACAGCAGCTATATGCACTATTTTTCAAGCCATTTGTGATAGTAGACTGCCTAAAATCTGTACATCATTTGGGAAAACATGATATTTACCCAGGAAAAACAATCATGCTTTAGATCCTACATCTTATTTTGTATCTAATTGTTCTCCAACTGTCTTCATCATTCTGAAACCATGACACAACAAATGTTGAGGATGACTAATTTTTACTCTAAAAATGTTACATAATATACATACTACTGATATTGAAACCTATGTTTGTTACACAATGCTGGAGGAGAGTTCACAGAATGAACGTTTAGCTGACAAACCTGCTACATCTCAATCCTTGCTATAATATTCAGGGCTGCTCTAATTGCAAATCAAAGATCCCCAAAAATGCCAAGTAAATGTGGTCTTTAATTCTCTTAACTGAATATTAGGCCAACAGAAGAATATTTACCCAAATTATATTAGATTACCTTAGGGAATAGTATACTAGGATAAACAACATTGGCATATATTATTATCTTATGGTATTTTATTTGATCTACTCCTGGTCACACTGTTCTCCTTTCCTCTTCTTTTCTTCTTTTCTTCTCTTACTCTCAGCTTCACTCACTCATCCCTGGAAATAGATACTGAAAGAAGAAGATATAAAACAAGAAATGCATTAAGATTTTCGATCATAAACTTAAGACGCAAAAAAGATAGAATGCATATCTTATTCTCTTACATCTACTCCTGGCATCTCTGCTCTCCTTTACTCTCTTGTTCATCACTCCTTTCTTCTTAACACATTTTCATCTTATATGTATATATTTAATTCATTTTTAGCATAGAACTTTTTATATTCATTTTTCTCTTAAGATGTTTAATGGATTGTACATATGTATGCTTTGGTGTGTTTTTGGTCATGAGCATCTTTATGTATTTATTGATTTGCATTTCCATTTCTGTATTCTTGCTTTATGTGTGTCTCCAGTCTGGGACGTTCAGCCCTGTAGATTATTTCTCTCAGGCTCGTGACACCTGTTGCCTTTCATGTTGATTCCTGAGGCCACACCTCTTCCATTTGAGGAGGCTACTTGTGTGTTTGCACACATGGATCCTATTGTATAATTATATGGTCTTGTCATCGTTTGGACTGAGGGTTTGGACCTCTGGTTATCTATATATGCAGCAGGAGTAAATAAATCAAAGTGCATTATAAAAAATTTAAGTGACACACGGGGAAAAAAACATTGTAAATTGGCATGGGACATTGAAATGGTTGCTGATCCCGTTCTATGCTCTGTGATATTTTATTTATGTGTTTAGTAACTTCATCAAACAATGAAGTTACATATAGTAGTCAGGCAGACCGTGGTGGCGCCTGTAGAATGCTGGCGGTCCCAGTGTTAAGCATCTCCCCGCCATCCTTCCATTCCTTCTCTTCTATCCCCTCTCAGTCCTTGACTTTCTTTTGTTGTCTGGGTCAGAGAGTTTTTCTCCTTTTCTATTTTTGTGGCGGCAACATAAGGTTGTACAGACATGGTTTCAATTGACCAAATCTGTCAATAATGTTGTCAGGGTTTATAGTATCCAGACTGTCCTTTTCAATTGACATGATGGCCAGGTCGTTGACCCTGTCTTCTTCGATGTTGCTCCTTAACCATGAGTTAAAATGCCGCAAGGTACTGAAGGAGCTGCTGACTGGAATCATCAGGGCCATTTGGAAGACAGCCTTCAGGGTGGGAAACATGTCTTCATCAAGCATTGGGAAGATAATAGCTTTGTCAGGGACTGTCTCTTGCTCCATCCTTCTCTTGATGAGACCTTTAGCCACCAGGAGTTCTTCTTGCTTCAATTGAATCTTATAATGGGTACCAATGCTTCTGAGTGCTTCTTCAGAAAGAAAGATCTCTGTGGTTGGGTTGCAGGCTTGAATATCTGACATATGGATGAATGAATATCTATCATCCTGTCAAGGCACGGATAAAAAAAGGTTGTCTTCCCTAGCTGACTCGTCACCTTACCAACTAACTGTTATTAGTGTTACAAGTTTAAATTCACAAACCTGACACAAGATCTGTCCACGGTTCACTGGCTGATGCTGATGCTGTTAAACCACTTCCTGTGAATGGCAGATGGGGTTGACTCCTCATGAAAAATGTTATGTCCATAGTCCATATGCTAGTTAGCTAGCTAGCTAGCTAGGAAGCTTGCTCACTGAGGTGACACAACTGAATGAAACACGACACAAACACACCATGACAATGTTAGGCAGACCTATAATGGTGATATTTCCCCAGTATTTGCACCATTCCAGTCAGGTCAGTGAGACTGAGGGGAAATGGCACAAAATTGAATTTTAAAAACCTAAAAGATTCTGAGCCAGCAAACTGATTGGGGGTGAAAGCTGAGCTATGAGGGAGCGACATCTAAAGAGGCTACAGCGCAATGATTAATACACACTGTAGCAGTAGGGACAGATGGAGGTAGATGATGTTACTACTGTTTTGATCAATGTTATACGTCTGCTGCAAGCTTGACTTTGTTTATTTCTCACTGTATCGCCTGTGCATTACATGCATATTAAACAGCTTGATGTCCCAATTGTGACAACAAGCAAACTTGCAGGCTTGTCTGTCTTCCTTCCCTCCAAACTAACAAGACTGAAAGTGTTCCCAACAAAAACTTTATAAGTGATTGAAATCAGCAGGTCATGAAGGCTGAGGCAAGAAATGGTTGCAAACATTTAGAGGTTGTTTGCCCTCTTCTCCAGTAATTGTTTGGTCTAGTGCCGCATCATTAAGTGACATCAAGGGAGCCTGCACGCTCTGCCCCCACTCTGAATATCAGTCATTATTCAACATGAATCACTCTTTCTCTAATCTTTATTGAAAAGCAGCAGCTGCCAGCAGTGTGTATGTACATATCTGTGTGTGTATATGTCAGTGATGGAAATGAACTTTTTCTTCCACCAGCCAAAGTGGTGGGTGGATTCTGAATTTTATCTGTTACCATTTTGTAATGACACATTTGTATGTAACTAACCTTTGTGTAATGTTGCTCTGGAAATAAACAACAAAAACAAAACTAATACACATTGTCCCCATTAAAAAGTATCAATTTTAATATTTATTCACTTATGGTTATCCATTTTTAATTCTCTCAAACCTCACCCCTTTGATCTGCAGAAAACAAATCTCACTTCAAAAACATCATCATCCTGTCTCTGTTTTTATGTAGTCTATCAACATCAAACAAAAACTACATTATACATACATGTAAAAAGAGAATTTACAAAGTCTACACAAAAAGTAATAAAGAAAACAAAAGCAATACATTTTCATACCCCAAATAGTGGATGCAAAAAGATGGATCAGCAATTTCATCTTCACTGTCCGATCCAGATAATGAACTGTAATCAGCGTCTTCCTCTTCGAAAAATAACTTTGTAGCTTGGCTTATGTTAAGTGTTCATTTTGCAAAACTCCAAATCTTCTGAAAATTATCAAAATTTCTTCTCACATCTCTCTGTTGTGCTCCGTCTCTCTTCGCTCCTCACTCCCGCTCTCTCTCCTGCTTCTCTCTCACCCACCTCTCTCTCGAATAAATGTAGCGTCTGCCCCATCTCGTCTTGCACACTTTTACAGTAAACATGATTTTTATATCAGCATATCAGCAACTCTCAATATGACTTTGTTTTTTATGTTGGAACATCCTGAGACACATCGGTGTGATCAGCCAATCCTAAGGGTTAAAAGTTAGCCCCTTGCTCCAAACTAAATCTCTGGAGGTGGCTTTTTGCAGTATGTATCGTTGGCTTTTCCTCCGTTTTTCCCACAGAGAACACAGCTGGCCAAATCAATCTAACAATATCATCATGCATGGTTAGTATCATGAACACTTATGCCCAAATTTGTCCAAAACTGATGCATTCAAGTTAATCTATCTATGTTCTGAGCACTATCTCAGAGACATATCTCTTCAAATAAGTTATTAGCAAGCATATATGCAAGCTCCAGCGGACCTCCCATCATCCCGGGGTGGATATAACATTAAATTAATTTTGGGACGAATTTGGGATGAGAGTAGAATAATATTTATAATATTTCCAGGCTTCAACCAGTGCTACTGTGGCAGCTGAAACAGCAAGAGAGGGTCAGGAAGGGATAGCTGTAGCTGATCATAAAGGTGTAGGAGAGGAGGCACAGGACAGCAGTCAACATGCTACTGTGGCAGAAGCAACAAGATTGACAGCAAACAGAGAGATGTACAGCAGAAGCATGGCAGGTCAGAAAAGCAGATTGAATTCAAATTTTACATTAGTGAATACAATTTAAAAAGCCCTTTTTTTTTATTTTTTCCAGTGTCAAGACTGACAAGAGGAATAACTATAGATATCATCGTATCATTGACAAAATGCTTGAGATCTTAACAGAAGTCATTGAGGAGCCAATTCTCATCAATATGAAACCATCACAGGCAATAAGCCTGGCAGGCAAATCAATGAGAGCACATATGTCTCAATGTTCAGGCAACTCTACTTGTATGTCTGGTATGGAATGTTTTAGGGTTTCACTGGGTCTGTTTGTTCTGTAGAGGCAGAGACCTCTATGGATAATTTGGCTCCTGATAAATCCTAACCTGAAGAAGCTGGTTATTTAACAATGAAGACCCCAACTCCCATGATTCCTTGCTACTTCACACCATCACCGATTGAAGGCTTTGTGGTCCTTAAGAGCCGCCAGTTTTAAATTTTTGGTGCCCACAATAAAGCTGTTGTTTGTAGAGATGCACTGATTGATTGGCCACTGATCCAAACCATGCATAGTGTATAGTGCATGTGCATAGTGTTGCGTTCAGGGTCATCCAGGTTCTTGAGGCGTTGCTGTTATGGAAACAAAACAAGATAACAAGACAAGATATAAAAATAAAGTATTAGATCCAGTGTTTCAATATGTGGTTGTTTTTATGAGTAAACTAGGAAAAAGTCTGTTTTTATTTCCAATTACCTTTAATGGATATTCCAGGTGAATGTTTTTGCTAGAAGGCAGAGTGTATATGCAGCTAACACAGTTAGAAAAACATTAGTTCTCTTCGTGAGCTGCAGCTTATACCCCCCTTGACAGTCATTTTTCTTGTGGCAAGCTCTCTGGGTTTACACCCACATAATAACATCTGAGCAGAGCATATTATATCTTATCTGCTGCTGTAGACAACACATTTTAATACACTTTATACTTTGGGGCCCAGTGACCAGCATTTAAAAGATCAGGCTGGTGATTTTCTGTTTCTTTTATTGTCAATAAATCAGTTATGTACAGTTATGAGACAAGAGTTGCTGGCACAAATATATCTCTTGAGTAAACTGTGTAAATGTATTGTCCCGTTAGCAGCAACTCTGCTAAAGTTTACCAGTAGCTAACAATAGAAAACTAGCTAGAGGACATAATGAGTGAATAAAATAACAAGTTACTGGGAGGTGCAGTTTTCTCTTTTCATAATGGCAAACTGTCTGCTCTGACCTCAGGCCTCTGCATCAAGTTAACACAGAGAGACAAAACTGATATTAACCCTCCATCAAACACCCAGTAGGACAACAATTAACTCTCAAAACAGCCTGGGATTCACTTTGATGTAATTAATGAATTTCAAATTGTGACCCTTTACACTTCTGTTTCCAGCTACGAAAGTTCCTCAACTAGCCCCGTGAGTAGTCCCTACATCACCAAGTTTCTAGTAACACATCAAAACTTAATGTCAAATGAAATTTGAAATTTGATATAATAGGATGTCTTATCCAAATATGGATAAGACATCCTATTATATAATTAAAAAAAAAGATATTAAATATACTGTGCAAAGCATCTAAAGCTAAATCAGAAACTGTTAAAAACTGTCCATAGTTTATCGTGGCCCTTCTAATGAAACACCAGCATGATAGGTTTCTTTTATACAAAAGAAACCAGGACCGCATGTAAAAACAATGCAAATGACCTTAATAAATGCACATGGCTGAGGTTGCTAGGTGACAAAGCTAACAAAAGATCCCTACAATTGTAAGCTGTACGTTTGAACCAGATGAGACTTAACAGCCCGAAGAGTCTGGAGGAGCCGATGGAAATACAGCAGACTGCCTGTTTAACACATGTAATGAGTAGTCGGTTTGTTTAGTAAAGTGATAGTAAACAAATACATTTGAAAAGTCTGCATGTAAAAATGTACAAAACTAATTCAACACAGGAACCCACTGAAGTGCAGGGTCTGGGTTTTGTGGTGAATGCATGTTTGAGGCAGTGAGGGAGATGAAAACAAGCCGGAAAACAACATTGTATTTAAGCAAAATATGTACAGTATTCTAGGTGTCTGGCTCATTTCATTGCAACAAAAGTCTACCCTGTTTAACATGTATCAAATCCAGTGTTGTACTAAGAGTAATAATCTTTTTTTTTGTTGTCACTAGAGACTTGGAATGACTTTAGGTAACAATCCACTGCATACACACCAGGCATGTTGTCAGGCATCCAGTTGAACAAAACATTCCTTTTGTTTCACTGTTCAGCAGCACAGCTCCATTGACAGGTTGACATTGTCTCAAATCCAACTAACTAATTAATGAAGCTGTCAATCAAATATTAAAGGGTATGTCCTGTTGTCACCTTTTGACGTGGGTTGCAACTTTCCTCACCACTACTGAGAGGCCAAACAAACTTACGTGGAGATTCAAAACTACTCAAATATCTTCAAGAAAATCAGACTTTGTGCGACAAACAGGACAGCCAGTGGTATGTGCAAATGGAAATGTTGCTATAAACTGAGCTTCCTAACATATTTACTTTGAAACCGGGGATGTAAGGCGACACTAAACACAATCTGAGGGTATATAGGCGCCTGGACACCTGGACACCTATATAAAATTTAACACTAAGAGCTAGGCGGTAGGTCTTGAGTGCACAGGCTGTGTGGTGGTCTCCAAGCACACCTGCTATTTCGGTTTGTAGGTGCAGCAGTGCAAAGTGCTACAGGGTTGAGTGAAGCGGATTATAGATGTGTGAGTGTGGTGATTAATAAACACGCTCTCAGTAAGTCACATCACTGCTCTCATAGCGCTGAAACAGCTCAGCCAATCACAGTGAAGCATTATGATGGCAGCAAATGGAAATCATATTGTTGTCTGGGTGGTGCACAGCAATAGATGGCAGATAGTGTGTGTGTGTGTTGTTTTTTTTTAAAACAGTAAATGAGTACAGTGATGATAGGCATAAATCATTAAAATGTTGGTGAAGCTGTTTAGGACCTATATGATCCTATGAATTTTTAATCTGTATCTCACATCTCAAATGCTCACATCATATCACAATTGATATGACAGCAGTGTTTTCACCGTAATACATTTGAAGAATAAAACATGACATGCCACTTTTTGCTTAAAAAAAAAGTAAATAAATTATGACTGACCAGTCTGCTGTGTGTGTGTAGAGGTGTGTGGAGTTAAACTGTAGCAGCCTGGTGTCCTTCATATGTGATTTAATGACGGTAAACACAGGGAACATAATGGTACTGCTCTCTAGTGCAGCACTTCATCAATGATTTTCACTAAACTAAACACCAAAACACCACACAGACAGCCAATTCCAATTTCAAGGTCAGAAATATACCGAACTCTTGAGTGCTGCTTGAGCTGGTTGTTGCGTCGTTGTTGGGTTGCTACTAAAATAGGGCCTCTGGTCTTAAAGGACGATTTGTCAGTGAAACCAAAAATCACAATGACTAACAGAGAACTGTGAAAGGCAGCAGAGGCAGTCACTGAGCAGTCCAAAGGCAGTCGAAGGTGTAATTTTATCTAAAAATGTAAAACCTGACACAAAAAAACTACCTGTCCAAATTTTGCCACAAGGATTCCAACTGTCTCACTAACTTGCAGCGATCCATTTGCTTTTCTTTTATTTAGTTGTCTGCTTTCTGTGAAACCTTCAGCCTACATGCTTTTTGTAGGTTTTTTGTTTCTCCATGTTTTCATATGAATGCTCCAGGCTGAATGTGTTCATTGGTCAGAGGGGAGTGACTGTGGTGACTTCCACATATAGAGATGTCACGTGCACAAACTCTATTCACAGCTGTTCTGAAGAGTCGGAACCAGGACATGAAGATTACAAAAATAAAGTAAAGGAGCGCATTGGACGCACTTAACAGTTCTTTACATTAATAGGAGTGGCAAGATCACCAACTCTTAAGATGATCATTTTCAAACAGTGATATGATGCAAGATTGATTCTTACAACCCTGTTCACCAGCTGCCTGTCATTAATACTCAACACTGTCTGAAATTGACCTGGTCATCTATGAAGAAACAGATTCACCTCACTGTCAGTATTTATAAACCGAAAAAATACATTTGAGTCCTTTTTTTTTCAGACATCAAAAATGAAATGAGATGAGTTGTGTTTCTTCTTCTTCTTTCTGGCACTGTGTCCTGAGGGCCAAAGACAGCAGCTCATTGTGCAGTCAGCTCCTGGACTGAACCTGGCACTGCCTTCCAGCTTACAGACAGAGTTCAGAAATGGGATTTCTATAAGACCTCTCAGGGAAAAAAAAAAGTAGTGATACAAAACATTTCATTTGGCCAGCTCTCACTATCAGTCAAAACAGGCTTATACTCATAAAATGATGATGTTATCATTTTAGCTTATAGTACCAGTCAAGAGTTTGGATATACCGTCCGTTTCATGGACAGAGATCTGGCTGCAGACCTCCACATTTCCAGGACAGGCAGGGAAATAACATGTATTTGTGCCCCGCATTAAAAATAGTAGAAGACGTGAGACATAGCCACAGTTTTCAACAGCTGTACATAGCGGTTACAATGTGACAGTCACATTTGGTTTAAAGTACTTAATAGTCTATATAGAATTCTTAAATGTTCTAAATGCAACCAAAATCAATGTGATCAAATATCGAATGTCAGTTTTTCATTACATTCACATGATGGTCTGTCTGTCTGCAAAGAGAAATTATGACTCAAACGTTGCAAATAAAAAGAGAACAGTGCATGTATTTGGAAGAGGTTGGAAGAGAGGCTTCAAGCAATAAGTAGTGTTTGTTGAATCAATAAGTTATATATTTGTTTATGAATCAATCAATAAATGTCACTGTATTAATAGAGTTCATCACTATGTGCTACATGGACAGAATAAGTCAATACAGCACTACATTCAAATTATACTGCTACATAGAATTGTATGATAGAATTATTGAATCAGCATTGTTTTATTAGCAGAGTCGATCACTTTACATGGTATGTTCACAGACGAAATATGTATCGCCACAAGAATTCATCAGTTACTAATGTCACTGTGTTGACCAAATGATTGAGTGCTTATCATTGTTAAAACATGTTAAACAACAAGATATATTTGCCATGACAGCCGCTAGTTCTGTGGTATTTTATCACATGATAGCAGCATATCAACTTTTGCGTTTTGTTTTATTTTGGTGGCATTTCCTGCCCTTATAGTGGAGCTGCCCTAAGGGCAGAGCCTCTGCTAGAAGCGTCCCCAAAGCGGAGGCCTGCAGGCACACTGTCGTGCATTCACTTGAATGAGAAAGTGTCTAAACTTTTGACTGGTGTTGTATATTTAAACATCAATACATTAGGAGGCAATAAACATGTTAATTGGAAACAAAACAGAGATGAAGAGATATAATAAGACAAATCAGCTGGTAGTTTAGCTGGAAGCTTTCTGTTGTTCATATCCGAAAGCACACCAGAACAATCCAAACCAACACACAAACATAATGTGGTAATGATGATTGAGATAATGCTCAGAGATGGTCAGGTTCCAGCAGTAAGTATTTAGGCAGCATTACATTCATAACACATTAGAGTTCAGCCTCTAGATTGTATCATGAATCATCATTATGCCCAACTAGAGGGTCAGGTTCAGTCTGAAATAGTAACCTTTCAATATGTTCACAGAAACAACACAGAAATAGATGTTAGTGTGAAGATGACTCATTAGTAGTTTTCTCAACAACATCAACATCAATTATATTCACAATTGGAAAAAAGTAGTAATTTGGTCTAATCAGGTGTGATAGTTTTTAAAACTAAATTGGCTGGTGTTTGTATAATAACATAATTATAAAGCATAATGCATAATAATAACTATGTATTACATTGCTCTTTTTGTCTCTCACTGCCTTACTCTTTCTCCATCTCTCTCTCATAAACATGGACTTACTGTCAGTGATACTGCAATTAGTGGTGTTAACACTGAGGGTGTAGGTTGAATTATGTTTTACAATCACTAACCCCCAAAAAAACATGCTGAGGAAGTGGCAGTACTTGTTTTTCGTATGGCCAACAGCTGCAATCAATTTGGAAGCCTGAGTTTACTTAAAACCTCTTATCTGACCAGATCTAAAAACAGAAGTGTTTTAGCTGCTCCAAAAGCACTTAAAGGTGAGGCAAAAAGCCTGTGGTCATTGAGAAAGGTGAAATGCAATAAATAAAAGCTTGAACAGTGATAACAGCGAACACTTCAAAGTGTCATTTGTACGCTATGAATGCAAAAATTGTAGCAACCAGTCCCCCGGTTGCAATGGAAGGTGCGAGTCAGAGCTGAAGTGGATTCACACCATAGTTGTTGAATTTATTCATTTAAACTGCAGCTTGTAGTAAAAGTAGTGAATAGTAAAAGTGTTATCATTAGCTTTCGCCACACTGGCAACACACGTGCAAAGATTTTAAGCTCTATGAATCGATGTATCTTACAGAAATGCACACTCTGAGTCATAATTTACTTGTGTTTTTTAAAACCACAAGCTTGCACTGTTAACTTTTTTTTAAATGATATATTCTGTAGCAGTTGTTCATCTTCTGTACTGATAATTCAACCAGGAGAATTTGTGGAGTGGAAGTGCTTCAACTAGTCATGTAACAGTGTCTATGGAGAAAATGGATGTGACTATTACTTCTGGAATGGACTCAAATTAGAGTATCAAGATTTTTATTAACTTGTCTCTTCACTTATCTGGATTTTGGCTACTGGAGTGTTTAAAAACACTTCACTGAGAAAATCTTGAGTGGACAAAAAAGTATTTTGATGAGTGAGGGGGACATGTTTCCCCATCTGCAATGGAAGTTATGCCCGTGCATGTGGCACTTTTATTATTTTATTCTTAAAACTGATTTATTTCTAAAATACCAATGTGGGTCTGTTACTGTATGTTTAAGATATGACTTAATTAGCTAAACCACTTTGTCAATGTTATAGGAGAAAAATGACTTGACTAAATAAAAAAATCAAGCATTCTCTTTTGGAGCAGATGAGATACCATAGCACTCTATTGCCATTAAGTATTGGCATTGGATTGCAGAATGATCTAGTATGATTGTAAGTCTCAGGAGAATGAGCTGGATTCATCCAAAGCAGTCTGCAAATTATGGAAAACCAAAGTGAGCCAAAGCTCAAACTCAAGGGGCAGTACAATAGCACTGCAAATTCACATGCACCTCAAGCATTAAGAGGATGACTGGCCTACTGATGCTTCCTCTAGAAGCACACACCCTCACAGGACACTGATCATTTATTTGGCATGGACACCACTTTCACAAATCACACAAGCAGTATGTAGCTTGTTAATGATCATTTTAAAACACACATTCTGGGGGGACAACTAGAATTCTACCATGTTCAGGTGCTTCAAAATCTATCTCTAGTTCCATCTGTGCCCTCTAATGTAATTTTGTCTTTTTTTCTGGTTGAACAAACACTGTCCTATTTTTCCTCCATTCTTCGTGCTTCACCCTAGGGCTGTGCGATACGATGATATATATCGTTTGACGATATAAAAATGTATATCGTTTCATTTTATGCTATATCGTTTATATCGTGGTGTCGCAAATCACACTCTTTACGGCAATATCTGTCGTCGCTTGACGATGCTTTGTAAACTAAAAGGAGAAAATAATCAAATATGAGCTTTTATTTGTCGAGTACATAACAGGGCAGGAGTTAGACGTTACCAAGGCCAAATGGCCAGTGCCGTGGATTTCCCAGTGTCTCTGTCATCACACTGGATATCAACAGTAGTGGAAGATTTCTCCAGCAAATATATGTGTAACGTCAACATTAACAGCTAGCCTGCTAGCTTACATTAGCTAGCAGCTAACATTATGAGATAAACACAGGCAGCTAAACACTCTACAGAATTAATACACTTTGTGTTTTAAGTTCAGTCACAGGCTCTCAGAAGTGGTCAAAAATTATTCTCTCTGGCAGTTAGTGTTTATAAGA
The DNA here is from genome assembly GCA_029490765.1 of Euthynnus affinis. Lineage (NCBI taxonomy): Eukaryota > Metazoa > Chordata > Actinopteri > Scombriformes > Scombridae > Euthynnus > Euthynnus affinis. Next base: position 6,029,235 of record CM055841.1, read on the forward strand.
CCGCTTATGTCAGCTGTCTGTGACAGTGGTAACTCATCTGGCACTTTGACATATTCCGTTTCTGCAGTCTGAAGACGCTTTAGACTCGTTTTCACTCGTCATGAATTTATTTGATCCTTCAGCAACTGTTGCAGGTTAAACTGGACTAACGAAACAGTTTAGTGCCAACTGACTCTAACATACACATGATAAACAGACTTTAAGACACTTGCTAGCCTAGCAACATTAATGCTAAAAACAACCTGTAATGCTAAACTCCGTGTTGAAGTCGGTTTCACATCGGTACTAACATTAAATCCACTGACCAAGATCTGACCCATTGACAAGTTTCTCTTCAGTGTGTTTAACATGTAAAAAGTGTTTTAAGTCATTTTTGTGACTCCTGTGATCTCAGACTCTAATAGTTGCACACATGTTAAACTTGTTTAGATTAATATTGATCACCCTTACCCATTCATAGACTTAATCATTAAATACAACAATTAATATAATAGTTCACATTTTTTCAGACAGCATTTTGTGGAAAATTCAAACATTCAGTGTAGTTTTAATAAACTCAGAACTGTTTTTAATACACTGACTACTAATTGTTGATTGTACTGTTTTGTCCTCATACAACATAATTATCACTTATTGTTATTGCACCATTGGTTTTGGCCTTGATGCCCAAATAAATTTGTATTTATCAAAGGCCAAAGTGGCCTTGTCCTAAAAATTACTTCATTCCAGGCCTGATATAATTCAAAATGTAATAAGAAATAGGCCTTTCCGAAGTGGTCATCTTATATAAAATATTTTTTCATTGAATTTACAGAAAATGTGCTATATCGTGATATGTACATACATGTAGAAACCATGTAGAATAATTAATCATAACCAGCAAGTTTGGTGTGCAAATAGCACAAAGGTTTTTGTATTTATTTTGCAAGAGATGATTGCACAAAATATTACCAGCAGATCTGGCACGCATCAATAATCTAATTATTATAGCAAATCACAACATTTAGGCAAATTTACATACATCACATTTGAATTTTTAAAGGAAAATGAACCTTGTCTTGTCAATTTCTATATTATGAATATCTAAGACTAAGAAGAAGAGATTTTTGCACATCTTACCTGTTAAGCTTGTATGCAGGTATTTCATTGTTTGTTCCTCCTCTGTGTTATGTCCCTGAACCTCACCTGACAACAAAAGAAAACAAAAGCAAATACAGATATAAATACCCTTACCTCTGGTAAACATCCCTGCACAAACCTCTAGATAATCTCAAAGTGTTCATATAAACATTAAAGTTCCCAGCATGTGCCATGCTGCACTCTTACGCCTCAACAAATCTGTATCCACAAACATAGCAGGATGTTTTTTTGTTTTTTTTAACTCAAGTTCCCAATGAAAAAAACAGCATCTCATTTAAGTAGAAATATTGTGGTGTTCTTATCAGAGTTCTCAGCACCCACTTTCACTCACCTCCTACAGAAAAGACGAGTGCAACAGCAGTTAGTCGTAAATCTCCAGTGACAAGGAGGTAAATTAGAGAAACAGGTTCTCAGCACTCAATGAGAGTTATATAGTGTACATGGTTGAAGCTGTGGTAGCAGTCAGTGAAGGGAACATTGAAGTCTTGTGGTTTTGGAAGGCCTGGTGTAAAACTACAGTAACTTTAGTGGTTTTAATGTTTTGCAAACTGACACCAAGTTTCTAAGCCCTGTATGCGTTAAAATATCAAAATAAGTCAATGCAAAACTCGCCAGACTTTTAATTCCACTGTTATTTTTGTGTGTGTCACCCTTTTCCCCTCCAATCATTTTTGCCAAATACTTTAATTTCCCCACACTTCAGCTCTAATTATCCACATTAGCTCTGCCAGATTTTGGCACAGCTAAAATCCACCCCCCACCCACCCTCCAAAGCTGCGGTTTCGTCTCACTCTGGTTTGCCTTACTGCTTTTCTTCTGCTTTCCTTTTCAACTTTAATCAGTCATCAATGTCTAGGAGGCAGGGGACCCTCAGAAGTCAGCCAGCCTGTTCATTAAAGCCATTAACATTTTTCATCCGTGATTATCCCTCGGAAAAACAACAGCGCTGCATCCGTTTGTGTCTATGTGAGTGTGTAGTAGGTGGAGAGAGAATGCAGTAGGGAAACAAGAGATGTAAAGCTGTTACGGTTACATTGATTAAGCAAGTATCTATACAAATGAGCGCTCCACACATCCCTGCACGGTGCCTCTCCTCACCAACCTCTCTCATTGTTCACATTCTTGCTCCAGTCACACAGTAGGTCTAATAAGAAGTCTGCTGTCATAAATGATGTCTAGCAGCACCTCCTCTCTCTTTCAACTTTTAGCCTTTCCGCTCTCGTTCCATTCTTCTCACTCATTAATCCTCACCAACTCACTTTATTCTTGCTCTTCTATGTTCTATCAACAGCAGGGCAACACAGTGTGAAGAAAATGATTCACACAAATTCATCATTCCTTTGCCAGGGAAAACAAAGACAGAGCTGAAAACTATTGCTTCACATGTCTGCTAAATGAATTTAATGAAAGGAGGACTGCATTACACTGGTGATAAAAAAAGGTTTTGAAAAGCACAAAAAGTGCCGCACTCATTTTGTTTTGCTGCACCCCTAATCTTCTCTCAAGTATGTGCCTGTGATTTGTCTAACTGTCACACAGTTCACCTGCACCTCGCTGCCCCTCATTTCCTCTCTCCCTACATGTTTCCTCCCACCACTGTGTCCATTTTCTCTCTCTCACTGCAGTAGGTACAGTAAATAATCTTGTGACATCTCAAAGTTATCTTATGACCCAGGTTTTTAACCACTGATCTAGGTCAAACATTCTAGAAAAACATTCTTAGGATGTGATATGTTTTACCTGACCTTCAACTGTGTGTTAGCTCCACAAAGTAATTACTAGCCTTCTGCTTTTTCTCCCTGAACAGGTAAACGCATTTCTATCCTTCGTGGTACCCATGGTGGCCATATCGGCGCTGAACGGGGTCATAGCCAATCAACTGCTGCGAATGTTCCGTGAGGCAGAGCAAGACAACCGTGTCTGCATCATTGGCGGCAATCCCACCATGCTGAATGTCACTGTGGAGCCCAACCGCGCTCAGTCACTTCGCCATGGAGTTCTTGTTCTTCGTAAGTGAATACCCCCTAATCCCACAACATAGAAACACACACACACACAAACACAGCATGTTACAGCCCATGTCATCCTCTCTGTAGATGGAGAGGACAGTTTCAACCAACAGTTTGTCTGATTGTCTAGATGATGTTGTGCCTTCATTTAAAACATGAAATTCTTCGTTTTGGAACGGGCGGTGTCTTGACACCCCTCAAGACTTATTTCCTAGCCCCATGATAATTTGTGTGAATTATGGGCTCAACTCGACTTTGGGTTAATGCTTTTACTGAACCAGATGAGAGTTCATGGTACGCTACAAGTGTCTTCCTATTTTTGGTAAATAAATGATTTGAGAACAAGGCTTGTCTCACAAGGAATTTTAACATTTTTGGGAAAAAATCATTTTTTTCCCCAAAGAAAAAAAGTGAGACACCTTCATTTTGCCTTCTTAGTCACTGCTCTCGGACTCTGGTTGGATTTGGACAGAAATATGCGGCCTGAGTCACACTCTAATGTCTTTCTCTAATGATTCCACTCTCATTGGTTTGACCTATGTCATCATATTTAATTTCGTGGACAGATGGGTCCAGTTTTATTTCTAATACTTCCAATTACAGCAGTTTTTACTGAGATCTGCCCTGATGCATGATGAGTAGCAATGCACTTTAGTGACAATCCAATTGGTTTTATAATGCCAGGCGATTTTAATTATAGAAAAAAGGATTTTTAAATGATTTCTAATATTACGCTGCCTGTGATTGCCATCTTTATCACACAGAGACAGAATAATCTTCACTGTAATGTGCCTCACGTTCTATACTCATCAATTATGAAAGCAGACTGGGACATGGTCCAGAATGGGGCATAGATTAATTTCTTAGCTTTTCCTCTCCCAACCCTCCTCTTAGTCTCTATATATCTCTGTCCTTTTTTAACTTAATTAGAATTGCTCCCCTACGTGTGTGTTTGTGTCATAACAATTCAAATTTGAAAGGGTCCCGATTTAAAACTCAGTTTGTCATCATCAGCCAGTCTTTGTCCAGCTGTTTCATCATTCAACATCAGCTTTTATTTATCACTCTAACTCACGCTATAAAACCACATACCTTACCAACATTAATTAAAGGTGTCCACAGTGAATCTTTTTTTTTTTTTTTTAGAAATAGCCACAGATTTCAAGAAAATAGCTACCCCGCATGCCCTTGCAGCTTATTTTTTTCACCACAAAGCTGTAGTCATCTAGTCTGGTATAGTATTTTCTCAGCCACTGTGTAAGAGTTCTGATTGAATCTCTTAAAGTATATGAACGTACACATGCATGCCAAAAACTTTGTTCTTCTCCTGTATTCTTCTGGCAAATGTCCAGAGTCATACTAGTCCTGAACACAGAAATCAGTCAGGGGTGAGACTCTCAAACTGGGCCCTTTTAAATACATTACATCAGTGCAGTTACATGTCTTAAAGGAGCATTTATGTACTTTAGTGCACACCAGTGGCTGTATACTGTGAAACCAAACAAGCACATTCTACTTGTAGGTGCATAAAGGTTTTTAAAGGGAGGCTTTATGATTGATTTAGATTCCTAATTCATTCAGCACCCAGAGGAGTAAAGGTAGTATGCTTTTTTGTATTTTTAGTAATGATCAATTATTTATTTCTTTTACTAAGGTGGCTACACTTTAACCAAGAAATACAAAGGTCTTAACAGCCTACTTGCTTGCCATTTTCAGACAGCAAAATGCTCCTCTTTCATTTGGTGTCGCCTTAATCCAAACACCCATGAATACTCCTTTTTCTCTTCATTTCATCACACCTTTCAATTTCAAACTGGCCATTCTCCTCCCATTATGGATATGAACTAAATTAACCAGTTTATAAACTGTCCACCTTGGAGATTAAATGTGCATCTGTTTGTCAGATTCTGAATTTATAGATTGTATATCTAATCAAATTGATTCTTTTATTAGAACTAATGTCACATCCAAAATTAACTACTGTACGATTTGGGAAACTTTTAAGGCATATTTTAGAGGGCAATTCATTTATTATGCATCTTATGAAAGAAAAAATATTTGTCTATTTTAACACATATCACTAATTGTATTTCATATATAGACAATATGCTACCTCTCCCTCTGCAAAATTATATAAAGAGAGACTTCTCCTTCAAACTGAGTTTAAACTTTAAAGTTAAAGCTGAAGAGATGCTTTTGAAATCCAGACATGCCTATTATGAGTTTGGCGACAAACCTATAAGGCTTCTAGCTCATCGACTGTGGCAGTCAACTGAATCTCAATTAATCTCAGAGATCAATGCCAGAAATGACTTGTGACCATCAAGAAATAAATAATACATTTCAGGCCTTTTACACATCACTTTACTCCTCTGAATTAAGTTTTAGCAGATTTTCACAAGTTTTTACATAATGTTCCAACACCAAGGTCAGCATTGATAAAGTGGAAATTGGAGGAGATCAGTAAAGCTTTCTGGTATGTATCATGAATCATTTGAAACTGGGGTCCTTCCATAGACATTGAGCTAAGCCCAGATCTCTCTGTTACTTAAGAAACACAAAGATCCACATTGCTGTAGTTCTTATCGTCCCATCTCATTGTTAAATGTGGATCTGAAAATCTTAGTTAAGATTCCTGCCTCCCGTTTAGAAATGGTATTGCCTGATATTATATCTTCTGATCAAACTGTTTTTTTATCAAAAATAGATTTTCTTTTTTTAATGTGAGGCACCTGTTTAATATAATCTATAACCCCTCAGATTCTTTAGTTACAAAGGTTCTAATTTCTATGGATGCAGGGAAAGCTCTTGATAGGGTGGAGTGGAGATATTTATTTTAATATTCTTGAAAGATTTGGGTTTGGCAATACATTTATTTCTTGGATTAGGTTACTTTACACAGCACCAGTCTCTTCAGCTTGTACTAATAATACCTACTTTAAGCAGTTTCAAATAAATAGAGGCACAAAGCAGAGTTGCCCACTCTCACCTCTTTTATTTGCAATTGCTATTGAGCCCCTTTCACTAGTGCTTCATTATAATACTCAGATCAAAGACAATTGTAAGAGAGAGACAAGAACAATGTGTATCACTATATGCAGACGATTTACTTTTATTTTTATATATCTGACCTTCTACATCTCTACCTCATGTCTTCCAAATCCTGAATATGTTTGAAAAACTTTCTGGCTAAACCTGCAGAAAAGTCAATTATTCCCAATCAGTGAGGCAGCCTGTAAATATCCCTTTGCCCCACTTCCATTCACAATCACTCATCAGTTTATTTACCTGGTTATTAATGTAACAAATATATTTTCTGATCTTTTTGCGGCTAACTTTTTTGCTCTTATGGATAAGGTGAAGTGTAGTCTTAACCGCTGGATGTCACTACCATTGTCAGTTACAGGTCATATTAAGTCCATACAGAATATGGAATGAATATCCTTCCCAAATTCACTTACCTATTTCAGTGTATTCCAATCTTCATTCCCAAATAATTTTTAATAAATTTAACAGCATTATTTCGTCCTTTATCTGGAATTGTAAGTCACCTCGATTATCAATGAAAACACTCCAGTATTCCAAAAAGTCAGGAAGGATGTGAGCTCCAAACCTTTTAATGTATTATTAGGCAGCTAACATACGCCCAATTCTGTACTGGCTCTAGGAGGGTCCAGTTGTAAAATCAGCTATTAAAATCTGGCTACATCACTTTGATTGGACACTTTTTTCCCCTAAAATCCCCAATTTATTTGAATCACTTATTTAAACCCTCTTTACTAGATAAAACCTTTGTTGAAGGGCGTAACATGGACATAAAGTCATTTGTTGATCTCTTTTCAGATGGCATTTTTCCTCATTTAGCGATCTTAGTGAAAATTTTAAGTTACCTAAAAACCATTTCTTTCGCTACCTAGAAATCAGAGATTTTATCCGCCAGATGCTCCCTCAGTTCCCTGCCCAACCACCCTGTAATGCCCCCCCCCCCCCCCATACACACACGCACACACACTAAATTCAACTCAGTGAAAATAGAAAAAAATATAAATCAGAGTTTACCTTTCACATATTACTTAGATTTGGCTACAAACTATAAAATAAAAAAATATATACCCCTTTAAAATAAAACAGTAGACCAATTCAAATGTATCCTTTTTTCAGGGCTTTTCAAATTATTAAACCAAAAACAAATAAACAAATAAATGAAAGTAAATTGTCCACCTTTCAGTCCTTTTGTTAATACCCGGGTGGTATCACATTCAGTTCAATACAATTTTATAGTCATTCTTTATTTCCTCATCAGATGTAAATTGTTTATTTTTCTTGAAAGTTTAGTTCAGTCAAGAGGACCCCATTTATTTCTTTTCTATATTTTGTTTAAGCTTATCTGTAATCCCAGTGGAGATCTGGAATGTCCAAGTCCAGCAGCGTCTTGGCTCTGACTCTCCCACACATGACATCAGTGGTCATTGATATACCTCCTACTCACTGCAGATCCTCTGTCACCCTCTCTCAGAAAATCAACCATAAAAAACCAACCTGCATACCGTACAAGTTATCTTCAGTTAATTTCCAATTCTTTTTTTTAATCTTTTATCTTTTATCATCTTATTGCTAGCTTAAATGGTCACAAAATGAACATAGAAGAAAAATGCCCATAAATGGAAAATAAAATTTCCAAGGCAACAAATTTCTGCCAGAAGTAATATCTCACATCACTTCCCAGAAGATGTACACATCACAAATCTTTACAGCCCTTCTGTTTTAGTTACAACAACACGTTTTTCAGATTGTTTTTTTTTCATCTACAGTCATAAAGTGAGCATGAGCTAACATCGATTTTTATGCTAGCACTGAAAGGAAAACACTCACTGGAGAATTATCATCAAAAACACGTCTAATAGTGATCCTCCTTCATTCTCTGGTAATCAATAATATCCCGGAACAAGGTAAGTCTCTTCTGGACAACTTTAGCACTGAACTTCAACAAGTATAGACAACTTTTTCACTCTTTTACTCTCCATGCTCGCTTGTATACACACAGGACTCCACTCACTTTATTCTGCCTTTCCTACTCTCCACCCCCCACCTTCTTTCTCTTGCACATACTACTGACAGGCACTTACCACCACCCTCTGGACTTTTAGTCAAACTACAAAAATAGCTCTAGCATTAATTTTGACTGTATATCTTTTAAATGTATGTAAATGAGGGTTACATTCAGTGTTTGTACAGAATCAATGAAGGTTTAATTGTAACTTTCTTATGCCAAATGTAAATAACTATAAACAAGTGGAGTTAAACAGTAGAGTTTAGAGTCTGTTAAATGTATGAGGGTTACACTAGGAAAGTAGAAACAACAAATCATAACACTAACCATTACTGTGAATTCATGTGATATTTATGACTTGAATGTCATTCCATGGCAATGACAAGCATACTGTATGGAACAGCTTTAAACTAAACTTGAGTTGAATGTGGTAAAATGAATGTTTTGTGAGGTTTATATTGCGGATGTAGTAGACCAGTTCATTCTCAGTCCAGAATCTGGTCTCAAGATGTTTTTAATATATAATCTTGAGCTTTTCCCAGTCTTGACCAAGTCCAATTGTCTTTTTTGGACACGTTATCAATGTGGCTCAAGCAATGTTGATCAGACAGTTGGTTTGTCCACCACTAGGTCTAGATTCAAATATCTGGATTGCCTAGTATTGGCTGGATTGTCATGAAATGTGGTAGATATCCATGGTGCCAGAAAGATGGATTTTATTTACTTTGGCGAACCATTGTCATTACTTCTACCACCATCAGCAGGTTGACACTGTTGGTTTATAGTGAAATGTCTTGACAACTTTTGGAAGGATTGGCATTCATGGTTCCCAGATAATGTATCTTAATGACGTCAGTGATCCTCAGACCCGTCTGCTAGTGCCACCGTAAGGTTGACATTTGTAGTTTTGAGTGAAATGTCTTGATAACTATTGGATGGATGCTATTTTAAAGACATCCATGCTGCCCTCAGGATGAAGTGTAATTACTTTGTGATCTCTTAATTTTTTTAACATTGCACTTTTCACATTTTCACATATAGAAAAAATACTAGTAGAAATATAATGTCTTTGATGATTCACTATAACTATGTTCTAAATTTGTTTTCTATGTCAAAATTTTGAGTTTAGACAAGAATTGAACAAATGAATAAACTCTTTCTGGTTGCAGTATTTGAAACTTCATCTGTAACAGAAACTGTATCTGTATCTTATCAGTTAAAAATTACATTTAACCGATCCTAGGCTTTTTTCTGGACTTTGTTTGTTTGCCCAAATATTGCTTGTTACATTAGGCAACAACAGGTTCTGACTGTTCTGAATGTTTTGGGGGGTGCTTTTTGCATTGTTAGGGGACACGTGAGAATGGTCCTGATGGGGAGATGTAAGTGTTCAAGGGCGAAGAATATATTCCCAAGTATGAGAAGTAGAGAGCATAATAAGCTGGTCCAATAGTATTAGTACTGTGTGAATTTAGTGAAATATGTTAATAGGATTAGGATTAATTTGCATTGATATTATGGCCTGGAAAATACTTAGCTCTCTATCCTAAACGCTTGGTCCACTTGGTCCAACACCCTATCTATTCATTCAGGTTATCTAATACAAAATAATACTATTAATAATACTATTAATTATGAATACATATATTTATTATTATTTGTTTTTATTTTTCCTTTTTTTCCATTTCTGATGCAACCAGCAAAGAGAGATCTTCTATACGGTGTGCAGGATGTGATTGTTGCCATCCAAAATGGAGAGAATGATTTTGAAATGGAATCAGACCACAGTGATGCGAATGACAGATAAATATGTCAGACCACCAACTACCCACTGACTTCCCAGCTGGTGAACATGTGGACATTTGGCCCAACCAAACAAACACACCATGCCTTGTGACAGGTATCGCTGGCTGAAAAATCGCATATTTCCCAGTGAAGACGAAGAGAGTATGCTGCAGACACTGCAATAAAGGATACACCAGCACGTTATACAGCAAGCGTGATGTTTGTCTTTACTTTTCAGAGGAAAAGAAGTGTCTTTGGGCTCATCACTGTAAATGAACATGGCTGAGCACTGGGACAAAAATGAAATTCAATTTTATCCTGTTTTTTTCATTAATAAATTACTATTCATAAAAATATGACCTACAACACCTGAAAGATGAATATTCTATATTTGGGCTTTACAGGGTTAAAGCCTCTGTCTTCATTCATTTTGAGCTAACAATGGTGACGATGAATAGTCAGTTTGGAAAGTTGCTGAATCTGAATGTTTTTTTTTTATAAGTTCCCTTTTCCACAGCAAGAACCTTGGACTAATTTATCTTGCAGTGGTTACATTTCAGTACAGATACTGCTCAAGATACAATCTAATACATACAATACATGAGGGATTTGATTCATGTATTTACGTATTTATTCAGAGAACTTATGCTGTTTTGGTCTTAATAACATTGCTGTTAATATAACAATAATTAGTTAACATTGTTGTTATACAAATTCATACCTTGGACACTTGTACAACTTATTGGAGATACAGACTGTGTACTATGAAGGAATTTTCATATATGTATTTGTTAAAGAGGACTCCATCATTGTTTTCACAGTGGAAAAGAGTGATGCAGATTTGATACTCCTAGGTGAAATTTGGACAATCAATGAATTCTTACTGATTTCATGATATTAAAACTTGCTGAATGGCCCAACACCACTGCAGATCTTTCTAAAATGCTAAATTAAAAGATGGATAACAGTTTGAACTTCAGTTGAGTTGTTTGAATCAATTCTTCCAAAGGTAATTTGAATGAGATTTACTCAAGCAAAATATGTTTATTAAATATATAACAAGACAGGGGACAGTTGTGACAGTTGTGATGACATTGTAATTGACAGAGTGTGTTTTGACAGAAGGGACAAGGATGACTGAGCTCAGGTTTACCGCCCTGTCATCCAATTACAACTGTATCAATACAATTGCAAAAGAAGTACATGGAAGAGGAGGAACAGAAATTGAAGAGGAAGAGAAGAGAAGTGAAGCACATAGAACACCTGAATAAATCCTGTTAAAGAAACAAGACAGCTGCTTGAATCAACCATTGGTTTATGCCATTCTCAACTCCAAGCCGCTCATTCTGCCTTTGTAGAAAGTGTTATTTTTAAACCATTATAACACTGATTCATTTCCCCTATAAAGCTTGTTTTGTTCAATTTTTGGTCTGTTTTTGACTTTTGTATGAAGTAGGCTATGTTTAAATTGAAAATGCTGATACACATGTAAGTACCTACTCTAGGTTTAAACAAATATTCTTCAGTTTTCTATTGTACAGTTCAAATTATGACAACTGAAAAGAGCTACTGTTTCATGAAATTGCTCGACTAGACGCTGGAATATTTTGGTATTCAGAAGAAGCAACTGAGATGGTTTCTGGTGTATTTAAGTTTTCTAACTTTATCACAAAAGCTTGGAAAAGAAGGCAAGATAAACTGTTTAATTAGTATTGACTTTAGCTTCTGTTAGTAAATTAGAATATCTGTACTATCTAATGATCTAGATTTCAAGGTGAAGGATTCTTTTTCAATACATATGGTGTATTCTGGTCCTGGCTTGTTGGAATATATGGTGTCTTGTAAGCTCATGGGGGCTGGGTGTACAGTTGTATGCATGACACAATAATAAAAATGTAATTCATTCTTTCATTCATTCATTTATTCCTTCATTCACCAACACACTAGTCGGATATGAACAATGTACTCTGAATCACAGTCTTCTGTCTTGTGATTTGCCCATTTGTCACATCACTTCTCAGAGTCATAAATTCTTTGCAGCAGTAACAAGATCTCTCATAGCTGTTGTAACTAAATGCAATTTCTCATTTTGCATTTATGCTATCTGTCTTCACACTGTGTTCCAGGGGTTTACTTTCCATTCCAAGAAGAATTGGCATCCACTCCAGCACTTGCTATCAGGAAAACCAGCAGTTCCCATGAAAATTCCCCTGTAGTTGTTAAGGTTCCTATCAGGGATTTTAAATATAACTTATATATACATTAACCTCTTCAATTAAAGTAAATTCATTTTATCATCTATAGAATGATATAAAAAACAAAAGTGTACATACCAAGTATACTACCAATTTTTATCACTGAAAAGGATTTAATCATTTTTCTTTTTTTCATAATAATAAAAACAGAAATTTCCCCAGATCCCCTGCAAATATGCTAACTTACATATGATTCAGCACAATGCTGCTCACCTACTTCTTCAGTTTGGAGTAGGGCTGGTTCATTGGTAGGGGAATGGGGATGAGGAGACAGGGCTGCTGAGCCTGAAGCTGCACCTGTTGGGCCTGGCACCAGACAGGGGCTGGAAACACTGATTTAGTATGAATAGCTTGCTAAAGGTTTGCCTGTATTGATGACATGTTGGCTAAAAGCAGAGCAAAATGTAAACACTCAGAATTTTCTGTGAAGATATTAGGTAACTAAAGTTAGAGAAGCAAAAGTAGCCTCTTTCACTATGGACTAAACTAGGAGGTTGTGCAATTCAGAGGCGCCCTGGATGTTTACTTTTTCCAAAAACATGAAAAGAAAAAGAAACTATTGCCAATTTTATAAGTACATTGTGAATTTAAAAAATCTATTAATGATGATAGTGTAATAATTTCATTGACATTTTCATTTGTTACTTTGTTACTCACTTTGTAGAGGGCGGGGTTTGTGTTTCATTATTTGATTAGTTAAGTTCAGTTCTTGGTTAAAATAAGTATGTTGAGCATGATTGGATTGTGACACACTTTTAGTGTTATGTGGTGGGGAACTTTCTTATGTCTCCAATCAAACACATTATTCTCTCTATTCTGTCCTCTGTAGCACAATACAGATCTACACCTACATTTGTAGTATTTGATCAAGTCTGACTGTTGAATGAATCTTAAGAACAATGTGCACACTTTGGAAAAAAAAAGCTTTGTCCCTTTCTGCATCAATTTTATGTTATATTACTTTTATGTGTCTGCTCCTTTTTTTTTAGCTTCTTGGTTTCTGAGGCTATCTCTGTTTTCCTTTTGTTTAGGAGCAGTGGTCATAGCCTTTGTGGTCTGCTGGCTGCCCTATCACGCACGTCGCCTCATGTTTTGCTACGTGTCCGACTGGTCTGAGTGAGTAATGATTCCTCTTTGCCTCTCATGCGAAAGGAATCTCCAAGTAGTTTGCTCACTTGATCTTTACAGAAACACACCGATGCCACATATAGAGTATAGATTTATCTACACATAGGCCTGCACATGCATCATCATTCACATACACTGTCATACACTAACACACATACAGTGGTGTACTGGTCATCAGGCATACTAGCATTAATGGGCCGGCGGGCCATCAAAAAATCCATCAAGTTTTTAGTGGCCCTGTATGTCCCTTTACTAGGCTTCTTTGTGCCTGTCATTCGGGGTGCGCATGAGAGTTTGCTGCATGCGTGTTCCGGGACTGAGCTTAATGGCCGATCATAACCATAAGTTATATACTGTACATATGTAATCAATCCTCACTGACCCGACCTGACCCATCACTTATAGGATCATCAGTTAAGAGGGTCTGACAAAGAGGAGTAGGGCCATTATATCTTCCTTGTTAGATTGCCTTAATTTAACATGCTCATTCTCATACAGATTATAGACACACATAGGCCTGCACATGCATGACCATTCACATACATTGTCACACACACATGCACAAACCCAAGTACGCACATGCAGACCTTCACACTGACACACACATATTGGCCATAGACATCACTTATAGCATCATCAGTTAAGAGTGTCTGACAGTGGAGCAGGATAGATACATCTTCCTGATTAGACTGCTTTCATTTAACATTCCCATTCTTTTCGATTAGCTCTTCCAAAGTATATACTGTTTTTCTAATTGAATCAAACAGACACCATTTCAGTAAATGGATGTCAGTGCTGGGAAAGCCTCTTTCTTCCACTTGATATGAAGGATGGACAAACTGTATTTGAATGAGAGAACAGAAAATCATATGACCTCTGTAAACATGGCTACTGTAAACCTGTTGCCTATTCAGTCAATAAAACAGACAAATGCCTTTTGTTCAATTTCTGGTGCTATAATTTGACAGGAGTTGGTTTCATTATGATGGCTCAAATTTGCATATTTTGAAGTAGAATATTGAGCTTCCTTATTTGTTTAAATCAAACACAAATCTAAATTAATTTCATATTGTTAGTGTTTGTCTTGGCTTGTGTACTTACTTGGTCAATTGTTACAATTGTAAATTCCAGTTTATTCAATTTTATGCATATAGAATGTGGAGTGCTGTTATAACAGAGCTGTCATTTATCATTAACACAACTAAACCCACGGAAAAACAGTAGTTGGAACACCCTCCTTTGTACAGTGTGGGACAAACAAAACACTGAATGTGGAGGAGCTTGACAAAGGCACTCAGCAGGTGTTGCAATTACATGATTGCTAGATTCCACACTCCAAGTACAATACAAACTGATGGAAGAATGATGGCCCCCATTCAAAAGAGAAAAAACATATCAAACCTATACAATATGACATGTATCAGTAGTGCACCAGTGAGCCATAGGTGTTTGTAGCTAAGAGTAGGTAAGAGTATAAGATAGAAGGCCCAACTGCAGACCTCACGTCAGGTAATCTGCCTAAACTCATACTGCCCTTAAAACATATACAGTATGTCTAAAATAGAAACAGAAATTAAAAAAAAACTTGTTTTGCATTTTCTTTTTAAATTGTTTCCCACTCAGGATAAAAAGGTACAGTTATTTTATTGACACACAAACAAAACACAAAATCACCATATACAGCAAGCTAACACTATTGACTAATGTTTCATTTTAGCATCAAGTTGGATCCTACTTTTTTCCCACACTTTGCTAATATTAAAATGCAAATGTTAGCAACAAATGTCTTTATAAAAGAATAAAGTTATATTTGCTGAGTAATACTTGAACACCTCACTCTGTGTGGCTTTCTTGGATTTTTTTTTACACAGAAGTTACAGTACTGTACTGTTACCCTCATTCTGAGCAAAAAAGTGTTACATTAACTGTAAATTGCTTTGTACGAAAGGGATGCACCTCATATTAGGTGAACCCGACTCTCTTCCCATTGGTTCACAACGCTCGTATCCCCATACATGAGATACACATTTGGACACTCTTGACCCAGAGGCCACAAACATGTACAAACAATAGGTATTTTATCCTCTTTTAAAAATATGCACATATGTACCCAAGAAACCACAGGGTACAGCATCTACATGCCTGTCATAAAAATGGTGTCAGTCAACTCTCGAGCATGATAAAAGAACAGCCTTCTTCAGTTTCTCTACATTTCAGATTTAAAGGGTGTTTTTTGGGAAATGGATATTTGTCCCACATGGTCCCACATCCTCTGCTCTGCTGTTACGTCTATCAGCAGGTCTCAATGAGGGGAGTCACGTCCACCTGCTACATGATGCACATTTTCTTATTTGGACATCACTGCCAGAGTTGGGGGTGTTCCCCCGAGATAAAGCTGAGCTACTAATACAAGCGAAGTGCTTTCAAGGGACTCTCCATAATCTGTTGTTCCCCTTCTCCTTTGCACAAGCTACATTGTAATAATAAGCAATAAATGAAAGTGCAAAGCAAGAATCACCTTTGAAGTTCTTTGAAAAACAGCATGTAGTGAAGTTCACATTACACGCTGTGCTCAATGTGGTATGGGTGTATAAATAAGCAGAGGTCTGGCTGCACATTTGTGATGCAATTGGTTTTAGCTCAGTAGTCAGCACAGTCATCTATGATCTGGGATCTGGGACTTGAGTTCGAGACCTGGTGTGGAGACCTCCTTCGTAAGATAGTTTATTCATAAACACTTATTTTAAAACTTTAATATCCTAACATAAAAAGCACAATGAAAAACAAAATCTGTATTTTACACCTAATTCCACTTTTATTCGAACATAAATACAAATATAAATAATTTTGCTGCCTCAACAAATATAAATACTGTGCTCTCTGCACATCGCTACTGGAGACAGAAGACAGACAGAGCCAGCGAATGGATGGGAGTATGTTTACCTGCCTTGCTCACTGGACGGTGACTGAAGCAGCCCTCTGTTAGCATTTATTGTATTTTCAGCAATGAGACTTTGCACTCGCCTTGCATTTTGTTAGATAATATATGTATATAGACTGGCCCCTCACAGTAAATACCAAGTAAAAATGTGTGCATGAAGGAGTGTTTGTATTTTAGACAATAATATATACAGGGCTCTTTTCTCCTGAAATAGTGGTGCAATGCAGATATCACAGAAACTGCACAGGGTGTTCAGGGCATTTTCACTGAAATTCGCTAATTTTGTGCCAAGAAGCACCCAGCACAGATGGACTTGGACTGGGATTAGGAGGAATCAGTGAGTGTTGTAAGGGTTGGGAGCAGTCCCGACCAGTGAAGTAGGTTGCTTTTCTTTCCTGGTTATAGTAGTCCTCACCCATGATTTCATGACAGCAAGCTCGCTCTGGAGTCGTTCTGCAACAAGAAAAAACTGACTGATGTCTTTGTGCACAAAGCATTGAATCTCCATATTTGAAAATGCTGCATCTGTGTTCCTGACATTTTGTGTAATTATAATGAAAAAATGCCTCTTGCTTGAGAGATTCCTCTCAAAGTCAAAATTTTACCAGTGCAAGGACTAGCTCCTTGCTCATGTATCATCCTCCATTACATAAATAGAACCCATAGAATTACATGAGTATATATAATGAAAAGGTCATGTTCCATACCATCCCTTGTCATCCTTCTCAGGCTTACCCTCATTCATCTTTAATGGTGTCCCTGTATACAGACAGACACATACATCATTGACTTTCTGCACACCTCAGTGACCCTTGTCTGTGGCCAACAATTCTCAGAGCAGAAAAGATCAATACACCACGTAACTGAGATGACACTCGGGAGTATCTACACTATATGTTAGGATATATTGATGTGTTGTGACTTATAACCTTTTGCTTCACATTCATTGTCTATTGTTTGCCTGTGTGAATTTGGCCTGTCTTGACCCATTTCTGTGTCACAAACCTGCCTACTTAGTATCCATTCATCACACTTGCAGTTTATACTCCAGCAGAAGATTGTTAAATTAAAGTAGATGTTGCTAGTGTGTGTGCAGATAATTTAATTAATGCAGTATCTGTGTTGGTGAGCACTACAAAATGTTTGTAATATCACTTTAGTTCCAGCAGAAAAACAGCTTAAACTAAGCAAATGTGTGTATGAGCCCATATATTCTCAGTCGTTGCTTAGTTCCATCTAGCATTCCTTGCAATACTCAGTGACTCTGCATGTTACTCTGTGTTTTGAATCATGTCACAGATTAACTAATGTACAGAGTGTTGAATTTACAGAACATTTGCTATCACCACAACTGGACCCAATTGATAAAATTATTGCTTATCCATACACATAGTTGATATACAGCATTTAATTGAAGTTTAGCTTAAGGTAAGCTTGTTTCGTGGCTATGGTGATAAATAAATTAAAAAAAAAAAACAGGAACAGGATGATGGAGGCTTCAGGGAGGGGGAGAGAGAATTAATTAGGCTACTGTTGTCTTGAATACTTAAAAAGTCAAAACATTTAAAATTCACCACTTTATGAGAAATTCTGGAAATTTTCTAAGAAATAAACAAACAAAAAATGGTAATAGCCTGGAATATCGTTGTGGGAGGGTATACATCCATTACCGTCTGAAATCTTGTTTTAGTAAAAAGAGACGGCTGCTTCACAAAGGTGTGTGACTGAGAACAGCAGTTAAGTCTGATAGACAGAAGGGATACTCAGATTTAATGCACTGCACTTATGGATCTGATACACAATCCAGGCACACTAATTACACATAGGCACGCAAATCAAAGTGATCTGGCTCACAGACGATCGGTTAGATTTCTGGCATGTCAGAAATTTTGTTTGAGCAGTTCTACATGGCTGCTGTCAAAAGATCGGTTTTAAACTATAGTGAGCTTGTTTTAATATTATTTTACATGTTGTGGCTGAAGCTTAGGTCTTGACTAAGGTTGCAGTGATATTAAAGTGGACCTCAGTGCAGAACAGACAGATCATATTGTCTGCATCTTCCAGCCATCTGTGGCTTTATATTTTTTCTTTTTGTCCTCATTATTATAGTAGAATTATACTATATTGCCTTTCTCTCTTTCTGTCAGTATTATTGAGGATGTGGATATCTTTTATGAATAAACATTATTCAAATGATATATAATAATATTCCCTGCTCATGTTCAGTGAGACCACCGACTCCATGTGATCCATATAGTGCAAGTGTAAAAGTCTGGCAGTGCAGAAACGTCAACATGTAGTGTGAGTTCACGCAGTGTACAACATTAACAAAAATGCTTAGTGCTCAGCTTCAGAATTCAATTTAGAGTTAAACTTTAAGCTAGTACTTTGTATTATTTTAAAGTGTTTCCAACTTTCTTTTCAACATCTCCCTTATACTGACTTGCTTGATTTCTTATATACTATGCTCTGTTCCCCTCCCACCTCTTGTCCCATTTTATGTAATCTTCATAGCCTCGATGTGCCTCCTGCTGTGCAGCGTAATCCCCTCTTCATCCTCTTCTTCTATAGCAATCTGAGGGACAGTTCCTGATCAGTCAAAACAGTTAAAAACATTCATTTAAACTTCACTTGTGTACTGTAAATCATGTTTTAAAACTCAGAGACCTCTTGAGGTTTTTTAATACTTTGTAGTAAATAATGCCAATTAACTTACTGGACATCAAATAAAACAAATATTTCTCCCACAAAAGATTTCCACCCAGTCATAATAAGAATAGAGGTCTCTTTATGGTTGTCTATGGAGAGAAAAATCTGTATCCTCTTTAGACAGCTGAAGTTTGGATATGTACAATATAGACTCCAAAAACTGATCTTTCTCCACAGTATGAGTCTGTTTAATTCCAGTTAAAACATTTTTTTTCTTACTGGAGCTTTGGCAGCCTTACTATAGAAAGAGGCTAGCAGGCTGGTTGTGGAACAGCAAGACCTAAAATGAGCAGTGACATCTTAAGAGAAGATTATTGGTTTAGTGTAATACATGCTCACCAGGAATTACTACCACCAGGCATTACTCTCTCTGGTCTTCTTAGCCTGACGATTCACATAAATTCTTAAAGTATCTGCTCAGTGGAATAAAGCAAGATATGATTTCCACTTTCATTTCATTATATATTCTTTGCTGTTAAACACAAGTCCTTAGCCTTTTGGGGACTCGAGGTGTGAAGCCAAATCCTCTACATTCTAACCAACTTTCAATCCTGGCCTATATTACATCACCTCAAACTGGTTCAATCACCAACAGTAGCTAACCATTAACAGTAGCTAACAAACTGTCAATTTGCAAGACACACATTTTGAAGAAATGTATTCATCAACATGATCTTGTCTCATGTCTGTCTAGAGACCTCTTTTGTGGCAAAATCATGTATTTCAACTAAAAATGGCAGAAACCATTGGTGAATTTTTCACCATTGTTGTATATGATAATTGTTTTCCCTTCAGATGCCTTCAGATAATAATTGTATTATTACTCTATCGAATTGTCTTTACATATTATTTACATACAGTTTTGTATTTGACAATGTTTAAATGTAATTCTATGAATAAATATCTGAAGACCTGGTCACTGATTTACATGCAGGGCTAACATTAGCTGGAAAACAGCTTTAGCTGCTGAGCTAACCACTAACACGCTAGGTAGCTGGGAACATGCTAGATCTATCACATTAACCGTGCTAACTAGCTTTCTAACTGACAGTATATGCTTGGTAGCTTGGTTCTAATGGGATATTAAGTTAAGACAGTATAATTAAAGATGAATGAATTCATAATAATTATAATAGATTATTGAAGAACACTCATTTAAACACTTATCCTAAAATTAGAAGTGTAATAACAATTAAAACAAAAAACAGGATTGTTACTCCTATTTCCACTTTTATTCGAAGACAAGTACAAATACATATACTGGGCTCTCTGCACATCCCTAATATATAAACTTCGTCTATAGATATATTTTTGCATGTTCTCTCTATGCCTGTGTGGGTTCTCTCAAGGTACTTCAGCTTCCTCCAACAGATCAGAACCATGCAAGTTAGGTTAATTGGCGACTCTCATGCCCATAGGTGTAAATGTGTGTGTGAACGGTCATTAGTCTCTAAATGTCAGCACTGTGTTTGACTGGTGACCTGTCCAGGGTCTCCCCAGCTGCTCGCCCAATGTCAGCTGAGATCCATTCCAGCCGCTCCACAACCCTCTAGAGGATAAACAGTATAGAAACCGGATAGATGGATGAATAATAAATCCATGTCAACAACCCTGAGGCTGAGTTCTTATAAACTGGATGCAGGAGCAGTGTTTACAGAGAAAAAGTTTATAAGGGATCTCAGAAATAACACAGTGTTGTGCTTAAAATATATCCACGTTTTAAATATCAAAATAAAACCTTATTAAATCCAAACAATCAACTGTAAGGGTATACATCTGATGAGATAATGGCATGTTGGTGAAATCCGTTAAATTGAAAATACATCAAGAGCACAAATTACTAAATTGAGAGCATACTCTTTTTTTTTATAGCCCCTCCCAGGCTGCGTACATGTGTAACATGGTTTTTTCACAAAAACAATTAAATTACCACATTAAAACCCTTTAAATGACACCTACTTCTTCTACCTCATTAAAAAAAATCCAGAATCTATTCATTTGCAAATATATTTTATTTCAAAAGTTTAACTGCTGGACATAAGATGTCTCCTAATTCACTCTATAGTCCATTCTCAGTGTTTGTGCACTGGAGGCTTCAAGTTTCATATCACACTTGTATAAGTTAATACTGGACCAGGATTGGCTTCCAAACTACTTATGATGTCACAGATCATGCTTGTAGGCGCACACCTTAAAATTGGATTTTCAGTGAGCGCAGAGAAACTTTCCACATTCAGCAGATGAAAGTGAAAACAACCCTGTAGTGTCAAACTCTGCACATGCATCATTCTGCAGAATGAAGCCTAAACATCCTAGTTTAAAGTAACAATAAAAATACATTTTTGAGTGGAGGGGGACTTTGAGATTTATAACATCAACTCAGTACTGTCTACAAGCCAGTCCTCTTTGGTAGGGCAGTTTAAACTACTGCAGAGGAGTGTTCAATAAAAGTTGATGCTGCAAACAGCTAATAAGCTACAATATAGATTTAACAAGCAAGAAAATAGGAACTACCGTTCTATAAATATTGGAGAGAATATTATGAAATGTAAAATTTCCTGCTCAAGTCAGAAATGCCACAACATGGTATGTCCATGTATACTACAGTGTGTATTATACAATGTGTCCAAATCAATTTGACAATGATGAATTGATGAATGTTGACATGCCACACGTAACAATGACTCCTCTGTTCTCTTACAGTGACCTGTATGACTTCTACCACTATTTCTACATGCTGACCAACGTCCTGTTTTATGTCAGCTCGGCCATCAATCCAATCCTCTACAACCTGGTGTCAGCCACCTACCGTCAGATCTTCTTCTCCACGCTGCGCTACTTCTGCATGCCCTGCCACCATACACCCAGGAGGTACCCCCACCCCCTGACCCGTCACTCCATCAGCATCTCCAGCAACCACACCCTCTCCACCAACATCATCAAAGAGACGGCATATTGATTGAACTGAACTGCAATGGAATACATTTTCTCATACTATAAACCCACCTGCTGCCATCTTGTGATTACTTGTCCAACTTCATCAAGGAACTTCTGCCTCTGGTTTGAAGACTGTTGGCCAGTATTAGGGTCACCATCATTGTCAAGTGGGGTCAAGTGACCACTGCAACCACTGGTTTCATTTCAGATGCACATTTTATTATGTGTTACTGTGTGTTGGATGTTTATTAAATGTAACTTGAGTTTGTGGAATCACAAAAACAAAATATGACAATGGAAGAATGAAAAAGGGAAGAAAAGGATGGACATAAAAGGAATGCATCTTTTAAAATGGGAACAGATATGTTAATGTTTTATACAGTACAGTTTGTATTTACATGTTTTAATTGGACTAATCATTCAAACTTGCTTGGTGTTGTACATTGTAAATGACTGATGTTTTAGTGCTGCATCCATTTATGAATCTCCTGAAAATACTTGGCCTCTGGCAATAGTTTTACCATTACAAAGGTTCTGATGTAACCATCCTTTGTGCAATTTTGGGTCTGTGGATAAACCTGGCTTTGATGTCAGAAAAAAAGCTTTTTCATCGATCCAAGTTTCTTTGAAAGCTGTATTGGAAGAATCTCTTGTATCATTGCCTCTCTTACTATTGGCACAGGCAGCTTTTTAGCAAAACTTTTGTTATACAGAAGGTGTGTCCAGATAATGTCTGGACAATATGGTACACTGGAGGGAGGAAGGGATCCTTGTAACACTGCTTAGACTCTGAAATATGAATATCTGTGGGATTTGTAAATAGTGCAGAGATTATGATTTTACCCTGGTAACAGTTTTCTGCATTCATTACAGCCTTTAGAAAATGTGAGATAAGTGGGTAGATACAGAAGTGGCTCTAACACTGTGTGGTGTAAGTATGGAGCAAATGCTTCTTGTTGGAAATAAATTGCTGCATAGACAACTCATGGAATGTAATGTTGAGTCCATGGGGGGGCAGACAGAAGAGCACTCCGACAGGCGCAGAGCATCTTACGCTTTCCCACCAGCTGTTCCTTCATGAATCAGAGGCAGGCAGAGCTCAGGGGAATCCAACTTCTCCTTTAGGAGAAACACAAAAATGTGAAACAATCTGGACTCTTCCTAAGCTAAAGCATACAAGAAGTGCTGCAGTGGATTGGAGAAATAACATTGCCATAGTATTTCTCTATGAACTACATTTTGAGAGGCAAAGACAATGGAGCTTGTGCAAAAGGTCACTCTCTTCTGAATTGTAGTGAATGGCACCAGAGATGTTAATTCTATCAATGTTCTGGTCTCTTTCCGGGATAGAAATTCAAACTCAACTGATCTTTGAGTTTCTACTGCACCTTCCCAGTATCACTGCAAATTTCAGTCCAGTTCATACATATGTACAGTGTGAGGGTGATGCTTTCTCTAGGTGTGCTCCTTACATAGCGCACCTAATTTTGAAAGTATGTCGTAAACGTCCTTCTACTGCACAAGTCATTGAGTCTCAACCACTAATATGTGCTTAGAAATGTTCTTACTTTGCTCACAAAACAAGTGTTCATGCAAAAATTACCGTCAGATTCATGACACGTGCACACCGGCCAATTTTGATCTTAAAACCACTCGTATGTTAATTAATCAGAATCATTCCTGCTATTGGTAATTAGCATACTACCACGCCCACATTTCTCTACATAAGGAAAGCTCTGTTGGAGCGGTGCAGCAGTGGAGAGAGCTGTCACTCATTGCACTCATTGTTGAGTATTCTGCCCCTGAAACTGGTTTGTGGGATGATGACCACTACGGGGCTCCAGTCAGAGAGCACAGAGTCATCAGTTTCATTTAACTCCTTTACTTTCAGTAATAAACAACCTAGTGGTGCATATCTTTACAGTTTATTGTCAGTGAGTTCTGCACTGGGAGAGATGGCAGAAACAGAAGAAAAGGAAGTGGGAACAAGAACCGTACTTTTAAAATAATTCCCAACTGCTAGTAAAATGCAAAAAAATGTTTCATAAGTAGAAGCCAAAAAAGGTAGATTTGGCTGTGAACATGTCATTGGCACAACTGTTTGGAGTCTGACTGAATCCTGTGTACAGCCTGCATACCTGTTGCACCACTACCACGCAGTATGTCCATAGTGAAATAAAAAGTTGGTAGATGTGTAGATCTGTGGAATTGATATAAAATATATCTGTACTGCTGCGCCAGGTGCACATTGTGTTCTATCTCTGTCAATAACAGGCCGTGATGTATAAAAGCAGAGCGCCCCTCCCTGTGCCATTACTGACTGTGTTTAACAGCAAAGGTTTTGTCGATGACCCATGAATGTATAGGCCCATGAAAGACTATCTTCTTCTAAGCAGTGTTGCTTATGAAAGTGAGGACTTTATTTTAAGAAAGACTGAAAAGATGAAAAAAAACCAAACTTAGATACTGCAGTGGTGCAAAAAGATCAGCTGTAATTTCATTGCATTACACTTACTTTTGCTACAGCACTACTTTACCATAATACAGACTTGACACTGCTAACTTGTTTTCAATGCCTATCACGCCAGTAAATTGCAAAAAAAAGGGCCAATCTCTGTGTATTATTTTTATTATACTATGACTGATCTTTTATTAAACAATGTATTTAGTTATTAATGGTGACAGTTACTAGTTGTGCTTTGTATTGGTTGATAAATCTCTGTACTTCTCTTAATTTGTGCAGTATCTGTGTTGTTGCTGAATCTGTGTTGAATCATACATGCTTTGTTAGATATTCATTGGGCTAAACATCAGATTCCCTTACCCACAGATTCACCAGGACAACCATCTTGAATAAAATACACAAAACATTTAGTATATCCCTTTAATTTTACAAACCATATAAACTGTATATACAGTTTCAAACTTGTTTTCTGTACTGTACAGACCTGTAAATGGATGTATCACAACTTGAATGTGTCTTGGTTTTGTTATATTTAAATCAAAGAAATATTTTGCTTATTTTAATTGATGATTCACATCAGCTATGTTTAATTGTATATCACATTGTTCTCAAACAGAACGTTATTTCATTTCATTATAAAAAATAATAATAAAATAAACAGTGATGTACTGACTATGCTGTTTACAATATGTCTCTCCTCTCTCTTATTCCCTCTACACAGGCTCCCTCACAGCTATGGAAGAATATACAAACAATGAAGGGTGCGCACACACACTAACACACACACACACACACACACACACACACACATACCACTTAGCAGAACAGTGTTTGACCTTTTCTAAAGTACATTCATGACAATTAATAGCTGTAGGCTTTAAAAAAGAAATGTCACTCACCAAGCGTATGCGTCCAACACAGAGAGCTTTTGCCTCATAAAACAAGCCACGTGTCTTACTTAAGATCTGAGGAATGGTACTGGACAGAATTGTCCTCATTTGTGGTGCAGGGAATCAATCCCCATAACAGAGCATACAGTAAATATCAACTACTGCGGCTGATATTTGTTTTGACACACCAAAAGCAGCTTTTTCTCTGCTGGCCAATGGGAATAGTGCAGAGGCAGGCCTGGCCAACAACCACTAATAAATCTAAGGAGAATATTTACTAAACCTGTCGCAAATTACTGTCAGGGTCAGCTGCAGTTCATCTGATTTGCAGGAAAGTAAGATCTGATGCAGATTTGTGCATGTCTGAAAAGTAATGGGGCACAAAAATAAAGTTTTAGTGATTAATGGTAAATCTTTTAAACTCCCTTGTCTAGAATTTTGCCATTTGCCGATGCGTAAGTTATACAAGCCTACTTGGGCGGTGGTGGTGTGGTGGGAAAACTCGAACAAACATGCCAGTGAGCGTGCAAAGTTAACATTATGCCAATAAGAGACAGTTCCCTGGGAGTTAACAAGAATCTGTGATATAGCAATTTGGTTTTCTCTGTGAAATGATTAAAGGCCGCCAGGTCCATTTTTATTGTGAGAAAAAGTGAATGAGGTAGAGTCTAGAAAATAAGCTCTTGAAAGCTGAGTCTGTGTAGTTATGATAATGACTTTGTGGAAGCACAAGGAATATGAAAAAAACAGGACCAAGTATTGAACCTTGTGGAATGCCACATGAAGTCATGAACCTGAACTCTGCAGTAGAGACAAAAAGGAAGATGAGCTCAGTGGAACTCAGCAGAATTTATTTAGGGTCTAGTAGCAGTTTATGACTTACATCCAGTTATTTGTATGAATTGCTGTACTGGAGCATTGCTATCCTTATTATACTTAAGGTGATCACAGATTATCTTTATCCTACTTCCTTACATACCTTATAGACATTAAATGAAAGGAAACTTACACTTTCATTAAAATGAAATGGATAGTTATAGATGCAAAACAAATTAAACTCTGGTAACAAATCAGTAAAGGGTCACTTTAAAAAAAAAAAAAAAGTGACTCTTTTAGTAGGGATCCAAAGGGGACATTTAATTGTCTTAAACTGGGAAATAAAATACCAAAAGTTGCCCAGGAAGTTTTGTATCAGCAGGTGTCACTTCCTCACCAACAGCCACAGGGAACAAGCTGTCCCTCTTCATCTGAAGTCCTCCTCAAAGCTAACAGGAAAAAAATCACATAATCAGGTGATTTGAGGCTAGTGAGTGCAGAGAGTGAGCAACTAGCTCTCACAGGCCACAGCTACAACCATCTGAACCCTTTTTAAGCTTGATAATAAATAATAGTATTACAGCGGTCTAGCTTTAATACACAATACAAACTATAGCTCATTCTAACTTATATTAAATGTAAAAGACACATTCCTCCCTAACATAAGGGGTAAAACTATGACGTCTAAAGCAACATATTCCTTTGGCATTTAGCTTAAAACAGCATGAACTATGTGAGTTTACATTCTGGACACAGAGGTAACATTAACTTGTACATTTTATTGCCAAAGTCCGCCTAGCATGGTGGCTAATTAGCAATTAGCTTAACCTGCTGCGGAATCCATAAAGGTAACTTTACTTTACTTCAACTGTTTACTCCTCTCTGACATGGTGGGTTGGTCGAATGGCTGTGATTGGCTGGATCGCTGTTCAATTAATCTAACCTGACCAATAGGTTTTTCATTTATGGGAAACTCAGGGCTGTGACGCCCCCCCTATTTTATATTTTACCATCTGACAGCTAAATTTGGCTTACATTTTAGCATTCTTTCACAATGTAATAAAATGTAAAATTTGTATGTGACACATTTTAATTTTTTATCTATTTACCTTCAAGTTTTCATTTACTTTTATCCTAGACTCTTTTCTGATCCAGTTTGACAAAATGGGAGACTTGTTTTCACCCTTTTTTGCAATGAGAAGCTGGAAGTGGGTATGAAAATGTCCCTCCCTGTCCACTCTATTCCATCCTGCCAAATGGAAATTCAAGCACATGTCAGAACAACTAACCAGTCCATATATCACTTCTGAGAGGGAGAATGCTTTCATAATGATCAACTGTGGAATGAAAGTGTTAGCATTGGAATTGGTTTATTACAGCAAGCTGAAAGTAGCACACACACTTAACTTGATGCATTTAGACACCAGGAGAAGAGCTTTCTATTATAGCCTTCAAAACAGGGATACTAATCAAAACGTTTCATCCAATTGAAAAACAACTGATTTTTGTGGTTGGCTTTTGCTTTATGCCCTTGGTTTCCTTGTGCTTTTAAACAGATTTTAATTCAATTCAGTTAAATGTACCATGTGGACTTTTCATGGTAAACAAACAAGGTCTGGTTTAAACTCATGTTGACATGCATCTGCAGAAATGTGTATCATGCCATCCTGCATGCATGTTCATCCTTATTCGCATGCTGGTAGAAGGTACATGAAGGTATACTACTATGACAATGTGGGTCTATAATTTTTAATTAGATTGAAGCCAATAGCTGAATAGAATTTCTTTGCATTTTGGTTGCTTGTTGCTCTTCTCATATCTGACCTTCAGCATAAATTCCACCCGGATCTCTGAAAATCATCAGGACTGGGGGAAATTGGAAAAGTGTATCAAAAGCATTGGGGTGCTGGTAAGAATCTGCTACTCAGTTGGATCGTTAAGACTGGAGAAACCATAATCCCTCCATTCTTAGTCTGTCACTCACATGGCTAGTCCTACTCACCCAGCTCTGGGGAACACCTTAACACATTCCTGAGTAGAAAAAAATAGTGTTAGGTCTGCTGGTCAGAATGAATGACAGTTTACAAAGCAGCCTTGCAGGCAGAAAGCAGTGATGCGCTACCATTTGTTGGTATGATCCTCTTGATGATGCTATTATAGCCCGTGAGGCAGAGAGTCCATCTGATCACCACAGAGAATTCACATTAAAAGAGAGCCATAGCGCAAGCTTTTATAATCCCTTTCTCTCATTTAATTAATCTCCAGCTGTGGATCAGCAAATTTTCATACTGTGTACTCGTTCCAAAACATCACCGAGCCTCCTCCATGTTTCATAGTAGGCATGGTGTTCTTTTCTCTGATGGCTTCATTGTTTTTCCTGTAACTATAGGGTTGAAAAGCTCTAATTTTGTTTCATCTGTCCAAAGCACATTTTCCCAGAGAAAGAGAAGAAGCTTTTTTGTGTCTCCCTCTTAGAAGTGGGGTCTGCTCGGGCCTTTTACCATGGAGCCCATTTTTATTCAGACAGGAATGGATGGTGCATCTTGAAACTATTGTACCTTGAACTTGAAGATCTGTATTGAAGTTTTCTTTGGTTCTTTCTCAACCAGTCGAGCAATCCTGTTCAATCTCATTCAATTTCTTTTGTGACCACTTCCAGAAATGTTGGCTACAGTTCCAAGGGCCTTAACCTTCTTAATAATATTGGCAACAGTGTTCACAGGAACATCAAGCTCTTTGGAGATGGTCTTGTAACATTTACCTTAACTATGCTTGGCTATTGCCTTTTAAACTGGCTGCATGAGTGATTATAAGATTGAGAACACCTGTGATACTATTTAAAACACAATAGTCTGCTTAAAGTATAGCTACAAATCAATTATTTCTTACAACTTCTAAAAGGTACCTATAATTTTATCCAGGCTATTTTACAGTGTCTTTGTTGAATTCTGTTCTTTTCACAACATTCTACTACAAACCAAACTGATGCATGCATTACTAAGAAAATATAAAAATGTAAAAAAAATTTTAAAAAAAACTTCATTTCAACACTGTTCAGCAAGAATGGTGCATTACTTTAATAAAATGCAAGAGTACCAATAATTTGGCCACATCTGTAAAATGTCAGCTAAGGTATAATATGCAAAACTGAAGAATAAAACTCCAAGTGTCAGTTGACCTGTTAATGGGTGCAAGCCATTTTTCAATGCTAATGTATTGCCAGTCTATGATATGACTCATCAATTCCAAAACCAAATATTTTCTCATTTTACATACAGTTGTGGAAGTATTGGTGTTTTTATTCAGATGCAGCACAGTCGAGGTTGGTAAATTAATGATCCTGTCAAGCAGGATACTTAAAACACCATAATTATTGATATAGAGCCTAACTAAAGCCTGCAAATTTTGCCATAAATTGCATTGAGAAGAACCAACCACATGCCATATCTCTTTATTTCCTTTTCCTCTGCCTCACTAGTTGAGTGAATGAGCCATGACTCTACCCCTTCTCCTCCTCCTCGTGGGTGGATTTCTTCACAGTAAGGAAAATAACGCAGCCTAACAGAAAACTGCCTTGAACCCAAAGAAAATGGTTAATTTATGCAGAAAAAAGAAGAAGGAGTTAGAGAAATAAAAACAGAATCAGGGGGTGTGCAGAGAGAGAAACATAAAATGTCTGTGGAAGAGGAAATAAAGATGGATAAACTGAAAGGAAGAGAATGAGACAGACATAGTGAGTGAGTGAGTGAGTGAGTGAGTGAGTGAGTGAGTGAGTGAGTGTGTGAGAGAGAGAGAGAGAGAGAGAGAGATTTGTTTAAGCGTATGAACAGCATGTTGCTGCCCAGTCACTGGAGGTAAGTAAACCAACACAAACACAGAGGGTATCCAAATCCAATCTGTGGGAATTTGCACAGCAAATTGTTTTAGAGTGAACACAGGAGCTTAGAGATGGCTTTCCCACAGGTTTTCATGAGGGAGCTGTCACTCTCATTAGCTGCAGTCGAACAGAGGAGGGAAAGCAGTCAGATAGAATGGCTGGGTCATGAACAAAAGACTCAACACATTCCCGACTGTCGTTTCTGCCTTTCTTTCAATTCAGGTCTGGTAGGCCATTTCTGTTAGCCTACAAAGTAGACTGACAGATTACATCTGCTGCAGATGCAAATAAGAATCGATTCACTTGGTTTCTGAATTGTTATTGCTTTATTATTGTCATATGAAATGGTAACATAAGGACTGTCAAAGAGCCTCAAACAAAAGAAGACTGGATGATTGTAAAAGAATTTTATAATACAGAGAGAAATACTCTTGAACCAGGTGCAGATGTGACACATTCTGCCACAAAAAACATGTGCTATATTGATCAAACAGTGGCAGCAGCCTGGAGTAGCAATCTGTGAGTCATTTATGCAAGTGTATGCAAAGTGCATTTGTCTCCTCACTGCATATACATTTGAGGGAGGATTGTGCAAATATAGGAGGAGATGTGTTAACAGAGGTTTGTAGTCTACTCTGCTGGGTTTACTAAAGTCACACCATCGTCAACTGTTAGTTTTGTTGATGAAATTATGAAGCAATTAGGTTTTTATTAATGAACACAATTTCTGATTATTGTAACAATACAAATACTGGATGTGGAATTTGGGCTTGCTCTTCAAATTACAATTTGAACTTTGCCATTAACTCACTGTGAAATCACTACAGGCTGCTTGAAGTGAGTGTATGGCTGTTCATACCTCAACCATAGACTCAACACTCTCTATAGGCTTAGAGTAGTGAAGGCAATTCTTCCAGCAGTGTGGTATTATCTACATGAATGCATCTGCCTCCACTCTGGATGGCATTGATCATTCTGCAGTTACATTTACAGGTGATCCTTTTTGTCACGACACATTGTTGCTTTCTCTCTTTATCAGAATGTGGGATGACTTTCTCTCTATGTAAGAAGACACCATGTTTATTTTTCTTATAAATAGGTGATCAGTTTATCTTTCCTCACTTTTATCTCACTTTTTCACCTGGAGATTTTATCAAACATGTTCTGCAGACTGCATTTACAGTTTCCATCAGAATACTGAAAGTCAACTTTCAGATATACTGTTCCATACTCAAAATAATTTACAACAGGTTGAAAATCTCAATACTCTGGTGTCTGAGAACTCATTAAAGGAATAATTCATGTCAGTTGTGCATGATTTAGCAATTATGCTCTTGAATAATATCTTGATTGTTGAAATAACACTTAAATCTGAGTTAGAGAGATTCACATCCCACCCATACAATATGACCAAGCAGAGCTCAGCAGTAACAGTCCTTTCTGTGATGCATCAGAGTTTTGATATTTAAGCTCCACTAATTAAGGTTTAGGTTTTAAAAAATCACCTTTACTTAACTCTCTCTCACTCTCTCTCTCTCACTCACGCCCACACACGCACATAGGTAATACTGCTTCACACAAGCTACCTCCAAAATCTTCAGAGATACATTTCAGTTGTGTGTATGCATAGTTTAAATAATGTGTGTAAGAGTTTGAATTACAGCTTATTCACAGCCTCTGTTATTTATGCAGCAATCTATAAAATCTCATTCTTGAGCAACATTTTCAATCTGTTACCCTCTATGATGGGGTTACTGGCTCAATAATAGCTCTCAGAGAAGCAGGATTACACAGCACACTTTATATATGTAAGGTAATTGAAATTGACTGCTGGATGAATGGCATTTTTCACTCAACTGGTTTGTACTTAAAACAATCTGTGTTTTTTTTCCAAAGCAATAGCAGGGGCACAGACATTTAACAACAAATTCCATAAATTCAATCATTTCTATATGACAACCCTCAGAGAAGGTGAGTCTGTACAACCTCATCTCAAAAATAGGGTGCAATGGAAAGACTAGCATCTCATTGTATATTCAACATGAAATCATTTTTATGATAACCCATGTGCCTTTAAATGCACCCTCCTGAGTTGTTGTAAACACAATCAAGTTTGCATTCAATGTTTGTCACTAAAACGCATTGCATGTATCCTTTCCTATACACACATGTTCAATATACCGTATTTCGTTCCTCATAAAACATTTGCAAAAGCCTTTCTGGAGGAATTTGACATCTGCATTGTTTAAACACAAAGGATCCATCTCATGTTAGATTACATTATATCACAGTGGTTGGACTAATAAATGACATTGTGATGAGAGGGTCTGGGGAACTGGAAGATCTAACCATATGGTGCCGTGATAACAACCTCTCTCTCTAAATGTAAATAAGACAAACAAAATCATTGTCGACTTCAGAAAGATCAGAGAAAATCACATTCCTATTTCCATCAAGAAAGCACAGCAGAGACTATACTTTCTGAGGATTGGTATGAGCACCAAAACTCTTGAACTTTTATCGTTGCGCATCAAGAGTTTCCTGACGGGCTGTATCACACTGTGGTTTGGCAACCTGCAGACTGCCACAAAAGACTGTGAAGACAGCAGCAAAACTCATTGGCACGGAACTACCACAACTTAATAACATTTATACAACTTGCTACAAAAAGAAAGCCCAAAACATCATTAAAGACACCAGCCAGCCTACTTATGTTCTGTTCTTGCTCCTTCTATCTAAAACACATTACCAGAGCATCAAATCAGTCAGTAACAGCTTATGTCCACAGGCAGTCAGGTTGCTGAACAGCTGACGCACCCATATGCATTTTGTTGTTGTCATGTACTGTATATTGTGTTTATAATGTACAATGTTATTGCCAACCCTTATTGGAAGAGAATGTTTTGAAAATGTTTCATGATAATGACCTGTTCACTCGCCTCCTATTTTCAATGGACTCAGTTAGCACTAGCTCATCAATTGCCTGATTTTCAGTAGAATTTACACAGTAAATTTGTCACAAACCGGCATTAATTGATTTTTTTGGCCACTCTGGGGCATCACATTATAATGTTGTTATGGCAAATTATGCTTTTCCTTATTTTCAGTCATATATATATATATATTCTATATATATATATATATATATATATATATATATATATATATATATATATATATATATATATTCTATATATATATATATATATATATATATATATATATATTCTATATATATATATATATATATATATATATATATATATATTATATTTATATATATATATATATATATATATATAATATAATATATATATATATATATATATATATATATATATATATAGAATATATATATATATATATATATATATATATATATATATATAGAATATATATATATATAGACAAACACAAATTTGATTGATCAAGGAGACAACAGTCACATACTAATGTTGACACAGTGGACTGCCACATTAAATCTGAAGGAGAATTGTCTGCATGCCTAGTTAAACCTATCACCCTGTCCAAATAAGGGTTCCAGTGCAGCAGACAGCCTTGGCCCAAGTCACAACATGCAGAACCCTTGCCATACTTTAATACCTCTTGGCAATGGCCTTGTGGAGACAATAAGAGTTACAATTTGACCCAATAAAGCACACCTGTCTGTTTAATTTTCATAATCCTATGTATGAAAATTCCCTCACAAGAACAGACATACTTTGTCATAAATATCACTCTGGAAACAGAGTCTCAGCAAGATGCTATTTGATTCTTGTTTTCCCTGGAGGCTTCAGGAAGTTGACCAACAACACAAGACGCAAGAAGCTCATCCGTCAGGACTAATTGCTGTCTTTTAGCTTGGCAGTGCTGCTGAAGCCATTTTATTAACCAAGCAACAAACAAATTGACAAAACACACACACAAACACACACACACAAGTTAATTCTCAAATGGAAGCTCCCTCTCATCCACTAAGGCAGCAAAACAAGGTTCTGCAAAGATGTATAACATCAGCAGTTACTGTAAATGTATTATTGAGCAATGCAATGCGACCAAACCACTCAAATATAGTTCTGATCTTTTTCATTTGTATCCTCAGTCATCAAAATCATCATACTGTGTAAATACTCTATTGGCACCAGTTATAATAGTAAATTCTGCAAATTCATCGTTCTGCACAGTGAAGACAACAACATCCAACTGAAGGAACAAGAAGAAAAACTAGGAAAGCGAACAAAACATTCCATGTGTGCTTCATCAGTTTTACTAATTAATTAGGTCACAGGTATGATGCAGAGGATTGTATGATTTTGTGACACATGTAATCCAAGCTAGTAATTAAAAAACGTAAATAAGGAGGTTACCATGCAAAACAATCCAAAGAACACCAAAAGAACTTCTGCTTGTCTCAGATATGTGTGTGACAAGAGACAGAAACAGTGTGGGCTGTAAAATATGATTACACATTTGGTTAGAATTAATTATATGGTAATTATATAGCAGCGGGACAATATCCAGCAGAGTATGTGAGCAGCACAGACCGTTCTCTTGTGTGAAGTAGCATTTTTGAAACACAGCAGCCTGAAATCTTGTCCTCCAAAGTTTGATACCGAAAACAGAGAAGACAAGAAAGAAAAGACAAAGGCAGAAAGCTTGGCGGGTATCACGTGTGCCCTGCAAGGTCGTTCTATAAAGCAAAATTAGGCGTAATTGTTTACATCACTACAAATCAGTCAGTCATTCTCTACAAGATGTGGCAGATGTGACATCATTGGACATGAATTGTGGTGTTAACATGGCAAGAATGAGCGCTGTCTCAACAGCTCTTTGTAATTTGACACTTAGTCAATAGCAGCCTCCACTATCTGCCAGTCTGTGTTTGTTTGTTTAGTGTCTATGTTTTCTTGCACACCTTTTATGCTGGCTCGCAAATCAGTGTAGAAAGGAGAAACAAAGAAGTGAGTAAAATCTGAAAATTGTGCATGCTGGAGACTCTTATGTACTGTAGCATTAAACTTAAGCCTGACTGGCTCTATCAGAATCAAGAAGTGCTTTTTTAATTAAGTGATAAAATAATAAAGCAATAGTTAAATGTCTGTTCATGAAGTCTGTTCTACACCTGCGATATAGTTTCTCTGTTTTAAATAATTTTATTGTTGAACTTGGAATCTGTGAGTAACAGCTTTCCAGAATGATGTTTTGAAAATGCTAAACATTAATTACTGTAGATCCTGACTGATCCTGTCATCATGACTGAAGATTTAAATCATTTATGAAGTTTCCTCTTTTTTTTTCATCCATAAAGTGATGCACAGTCCCTCTCTCAAATCAGACTGTAAACACATGTATAATCCTTGCTGCTGTGTGATGACTACAGATGTTTGATAAACATGGAAAAGATCCGACATTCTACAAGTTGCTATCGGAAATGGAATCTAGCACAGCATATTTCTGAACGCTGTGTCATCGGTTATGCTCATGTGAATGATTATATTGGTAAGAATCTTCCTTAAAAATAAATAATAGTGTGTTTTAGGGACACAAAGCAGTCTTGGTTTAAAGTTAAGGTAAGTTTAGGGTTATGTTAAGGTTAGGGTAATGGTTAGGGGTTAGTATTACTAGTCATCCCTAGTATTTGTGTTATAAATACAAATATTATTTAAATGTTATTTTGTTCTAGCTTTCTATATAGTTAGACTATATAGTGATACATATAACACTCCATTGTTTATATCTACAATTTCAAGCTTTCATGCTTCACTTACACAAGAAAAATGATATTTTGAGTAACAAGTTTGGATAAGCTTATGGGAGTGTAAACTTCCCTAAATCACATAAAGAGCAGATCAGAGCTTCTGGCACTATCCTAAATGCTGTGGGAGCATCTGGGCTCCTACACAGTGGATGTGTCAGTCCTTGGCAGGATGTGATGTAACCCATCCTATAACCCCACATAATAATGTACTTAGCTAATGATATGCTTCGTGACCTTGAAAGTAACAGTATGTTACTACTGTGGGTAGTAAGCTGTTTAGACAAACATGCTAACATATGGGGCTTACATCAGAGCAAACAAAAAGACAATCTAATCCATTCCTTACACTTTTGCTTCTGTGGTTTTGGTTTTGGAAAAATTGATATAGCATAACACTGAGCTAAACACTGGAGGCCCATGCACAACATGTGGAGAAGTCAAAAGCTTTGCAGGTCTAATGCTACACTATAATTTGACATGACTGACCTTTCCAGGGAGGGGTTTAGTGATTGGTCAGTTCCTGGTGCAAGCATGCATGGATTGGACCAAGTTTTGCAATTTTGGTGACCATCAATGGTAGCGTAAAGCAGTCAATGTGGTGTGATGTGGACAAGAGGCTGAATACTTGTCTTGCAGTTGCCAGCACTAGCTCAGTTCACCTCATCTGCTGATTCCAAGGGCTAACACCATTTCCTTCTTCCTCCATATATAACTGCATTGACAGAGATTAGCTTAAATGCTTCTGCAAAGTACCCTTGAACCAGACATCCTTTAGCATAATTTCCTTTGTCACTCCAAACAACTTCCTACAGGACAGACTTTTGGCACTGTCAATGCTCCTGCTACTTTTCACTGGCTCATATGGAAATTGTTGTCTGCGAACCCTCCTCAGATGATGTGTCATATGAACTCTCCTGGCGATTTTCCAGCACTGAAGAGGCCTCAGCACCATCACTTATCTTGGCAAGGGAGTTGACCAGGGACAGGTTTGACCTTTTGCAACTAAGATCAGTTATTGTTATTGTTCTTCAAAACATTCTCAGAGAAACAGCATCAAAAAAGAAGTTTGTCCTGTTTTATTTTTGTGTTTCCTGTCCAGAGCCCCATTCTGATCACCTGATTTCCTGATCATCTGATCACCTTTAGATTTGAGAGGGTATGTTCAGTATATGTGTGACGGGTGATGAAATGCAGTTCCACACTACTGTCACTCCTACACACCACAGACAACAACCAGGTGGATTACTGGGCGTTTATTCAAAATCTCCTGCAACACAGTAAGCCAGTGGAATGATGAGGGGAAATCAGCTTTGGTCTCATTATTAACAGTCATAGTGAATTCTTTGTCAATCTGTGTATATCAACAAACAAAAATACATAAATCTGGTATTACAAAATAAAATTGAAATTATTGTAACTTGATATGACTGCAAAGTATATATTATTATCTTGTGTATTCTGGTAGCTAACATTACAGTGACACACTATACATCTCCTTATGCACTGGTTTTACACTTGTGCAGACTCCCAAATAATCCATTTTATAATATAAGAAAGGATTGAAAACACATACACCATTTAGCATGAGGTGAGTATGAAACACAGTTCACATACATGTCATATGTAGTTAACCAACAGGCTGCTACACTAAACTAGCTAGCCAAACTAACATTAGCCATTTAGATAAACAGGTGACACATGAAACAGGCGCAAACAATTAAGCTAGTTTAGCATTGAAATATAGTTTAGCAAGTCTTCAAATATAATTTTAGGGACTAATAAATCACAGTCTCTGTTGAGAACACTTAGCATAAATCATAATAAGTACATCACACAGTAAAATATAAAGAATCAACATTTGAAACATCATAGACACGTCTGCAGTGAAATCCTTGTCAGTTTGTGTAATTCCTACACCACCCACTGTGCCACTAGAATGCAGTGTTGCACTATTTTTGCCATAATTTAACCAGAATTTTTCTACTACATATGGGTGTTCTCACATGCTCTTCAAATACTGTTACTGCAAGTGGCAAAATATTAAAATCACAAAAGTATCATACATTCTACAACAAATCCCATTTACCACTCTAAAAATCCTTGGTGTTGCTGTACTGAACAATGCCAACTTTTCACATTCCAGGAACACATCCGACAAGCTACAGCGCTAATGTTGGCAGCAGTAGATTGCCACATTAGAGAAACTCAAACAGTGTTTTTTATAACAAACCTGTTTGCTGCATCTACATGCTGATATTTCAACAAACGATTATCTTTTTTTGTCTGGTCTCGATATGAGGACAGGTTGTTATTGTATCATTATGAAAATTTGGAATCGCATGTCATTTTTTTATCCATCTTTCAGTTCAAGCAGTGGTCCCCAGTGCTGACAAAGGCCAATACAATTCTACCAAGGTGGCTGTCATGCAGGCTATTTCTTTCTTTATTTGTGTTCAACTCATGATTTTTTGTTTTTTGACCTTCACGGAACACTATGTAGGAGGGTCTCTAACTTTATACCAGACCAGTCCAGTGTTTAAAATTCATCAACCTCCTTAGCGAAGCTCTCAACTGTAGACAGTCAATGATAGAAATATTTGAAGACAGCAAGTTATGTTCAGTCAGATCCCCTTAACTTTAAGCAGCATCTGCAAGTTTCACTCGATAAAATGTATTTGCTCAGAAACTTGAAATTGAAAAATTGAAAATGATCCACTGAACAACAATCTATATAAATTTATTTTTAAGAGGGGAAAAAAACTTTGAAAACCCTTTAATTTCTGCATCCAATGCCTCCTACAACTACAACTAAAAACAAAAAAGCTTGTTTTTTTTTTCTATATTTGGACTTTGGGGTAAAATGATCTACTTTTGAAGTCATGATTATTCATTCCTGTATAACATTACAACTACATAGTTCTCTATTGAGAATAGCTCCCACTAGAACCTGTGCAAAATAAACAGGTGGGATTGTAATTAGACAGCTGCTGTGAGTCCATATTATTTCTACTTTGTTTTAATTGTTAGACTTTGAAGATGGCCTTATGAGCTTTGAGAATGGCAACCCTCAGGTTTAACATTGTTTAGCCAGGTTTAATTATCCAAATCAAAATGTGATGTGTTGTAAGAAGATGATGATGACCTAGTAGCCTGCAGATATTTTTGCTAGTGTATTCTCCTAACTTAAAAACATTAATAGATCAGTTTAATTAACATTTATAGATCAGTCACCTCTGCTCTGTAAAACTACAGGCCAGTATTGCATCCTTGTTATATTGACCTGCATTTGACACAAGTTTGATCCAGTAATTTTTAGTGTTGAGCTAAAGCTGCAGAAAGAATGAGAGAGGACAACTGATAGAGAGGCAGACAAACATGAAGGCAGTTAGTATGAAACAATTCACAGTCAAGCACAGTCAAACTGTCAAACTGAGCAACAACAGGCATACTAACTGTGTCGAGATTGGAGCAATGCAAAGGCTGAATAGATAGAGAAACAGATGGAAGAAGACTGAAGACACAATGGCCCATCAATCAATTACAAAGGTCCATTCATGCCAAATCTTGTCTAACCCTTGGATATGAAATGCCTGGTTGACCTTCACTGTGGCAGCCTGTCTCACATTTATATGGCACTAATGAGACTGCAACTGGGTGTGATGGATTGCATGGCACGGTTGTGTTTTCACAAACCAGGTTATACAATAGGCAAATAAATTTAAAAAAAAAGTCCAGCTGTGCAACAACATGGGATGAAAAACAACAAAAGCAGATTCACATATGAGTGATAAAGAGAAACAGCCTGCAGGGTGGCATGAATCAGGCCAGTAAATGAAAAATTAATGTTTGAATGAAGTGGGTGATAGCTGTGTACACATGCAGCAGTGGAGACTCAATAATGGAACTCTGAGCTTGGAAGCCTCCAGTTACACTAGCAATTGGTTATCAGTCAATCATAAAATGGTCAAAGAATCTTTAGAAGGCCTTCTGAATAAAATATTTGTTATCTGGTTTTAATGAAAGTAGAAATCATCACCATGAGAATTTA
Organism: Euthynnus affinis; assembly: GCA_029490765.1. Lineage (NCBI taxonomy): Eukaryota > Metazoa > Chordata > Actinopteri > Scombriformes > Scombridae > Euthynnus > Euthynnus affinis. Next base: position 6,069,042 of record CM055841.1, read on the forward strand.
AGCCTTTTTCCTGTATGGAGAGCCCTTTCATTCAAAACCCTACCCAAACCATGCATCACCTATCCAGTTACCAGACACCCAGTGCCCAAACTGTCAGTCTGTACTGCCGTCCAGTGGACATTGCACGCCGCCCAGTCGACAGCGTACAATGTTAATTCAACAGCTTGTGCCACCCTCTCGATAGCGCGCAATGACCAAATCAGCAGCGTGCACTACTCAGCTGAGTAGCTGAAGTAAGAAGAAACTTTGGAAATAAGCCAAGATCTAAGGTGGGGGTATTGATATTAATGGGTGCCCTCCAGTCTGTTGATCAGTTGTACCATTACAAATAATCCCAGGATGTGAAGTCAATCTATACATACTGAAAAATAAAAAAAAGAAAGAAATCAGGAGATATAGTCAAGGAAGTTAAGTCTCATCTGCAACGAGGATGGAGTTCATATTTACAGAATACAGATGGCTCAAAGGGTCCACAGAGTGGGAAAGTGGCATTTGGAGTAACCATTCCTCTAATTAAGAATTACATGCACCACATGCCAGTGTGCGTTTCATATTTTTGAGAATTTTTGAGAACTATTCGAATCGTGTGACCTCTAATGCCTTAGTGTAGCGTCTGAAATGTTAACCACCTGAAGTTTTCAACATAGATCATTACATCAACGTACTTTATAGGACAGGAATTAGGTCACTTGACTTGTCTTCCTTGTTGCTCTTCTACCAGACAATGCAGGGCTTCCTCCACGAACAAAACAGAATAGCAACCCCACGTGTGTCTACACTGGAATGACAAATTATAGCCTATGTTCTCTTACCGTAATTTTTTTTGTATATTGTTTGACCAATTTTGGCCAATATATCAGGTCTGGACTTGGATTTGTTTTCTTATTGTAGTTAAAGCTGTGGCTGAATCCCTGCATATGACTGAGTTGTTTATTGTCCTCTATCCACCAAAGTGCACATTAATATTGTCAACATCTCTGCTGTCAATACGGACATCTGACATGTTTGTTTTTATTCTTAATTAGAGGAATGGTTATTCCAAATGCCACATTCCCACTCTCTGGACCCTTTGAGCCATCTGTGTTCTGTATATATGAGTGAGACTTAACTTCCTTGACTATATCTCATGATTTCTATCTTTTGTTATTATTCAGTGTGCATAGATTGACTTCAGACCTACTGGTCACTTATTTTTCCAATTTGTCTATACTTGTTATTTTTTTCAGGACACTCATGAACAGAAACAGGCTGCACTGTTATTTTAGAGCAGGAAGTAAAATGTGTTTAAATAAAGAGGGGATACAAAGTGGGAGACAGAAGCATGGATGTATTAAGAAAACTAGATACTATATTCCAAGATAGCTGTCACGGTTTGAGTAAGGAGAGCCAGGACCCAGATGCAGAGTAAACTGAAACTGATGTATTACCACAAAAAAACTCGCAAAACAAAAATTCACCCTGGTGGGGGAAAACACAAAATATACGAAAGTACAACTGAAAATCACCACAAGGGGTAAAGTAATAAAGAAAGACAAAATCACCATGAAAGGGAATACAAAAATAACTTAAGATGTCCAGGAGCAAACTCAACTGGTGGAGTAACACAAAAAAACACAATCAATTTCTAAAAAGAGAACACCAGAGAAAACAGAGGCAGGAGATCTACTCGAGAGCAGAGCAACATACGAGTGGCAAAAGGAATCTTCTGGCACTGGAGAAGCGTTGGAGGCTGGCTTAATTAGTCGGCTGATCACCAATGAAGTGCAGGTGTGCCTCGTGATCCCTGCTGCTGAGGAGCTCTCCCTGCCTACCTGCACTCAGCCTGGTAGGCTGTGACAATGGCATCCTATTTATTCTGAGTTACTCACTGGGCACATACGCTTAGAACATACATGCTCATGTCATGAGAGCCACCAAATCTGATAATACAAAGAGTTATTTTGTAATTATTGTGTATGGGGAAATGTTTTCCTGCTAAATGTCAGCATAGCAGGATCATCAAGTGATCCTGCTATACCAACCATGGCATCCACAGCCTGGCATGTTCTTTGGAGAGTTTATTATATACACAGAGAAAATACAGTGCTGCGCAAAGGTTTTAGGCACTAAAGTAAAGTGAGAATGCTTACAGAAATATTGCTATACATAGTTTTAATTTAACTTCTTACAAAGTTGAGTAAACAGCAGAAACCTAAATGAAATCAATATATGCTGTGAGCAGTTTTGCCTTTTAAAACAGCAGCAGTTCTCCTCGGTTCACTTTAACACAATTTTTCATGGTTCCTTGCAGGTGGGTTATTGTAACCATCCTGGAGAAAGAATGTTCTTCTGTGGATTTATTATTTAGGCCATCTCAGGTGCTTCTTCAAGTAATTGACTCCATGTTGTTGAGATGAGGGCTCTGTGGGGGCCAAACAATACCATCTGTTGCAGGACTCATCATTCTTCTTGTTGCTGAAAATAGTTGTTTATGACTCTAGTTGTATGCTAAGGGTCATCAAATTTGGGACCGATCAGACACCTTCCAGATGGATAATGGATAAGAATCTAAACATCTAGGGTGCATAAAACTTTTGCATAGTACTGTATATTGAACAAAGATATGCTTGATTGTTATAAAATCAAGAAAAGGCCAAGGAAAACAAAGGGTTTTAGGGTGTTTTTATAAATATGTGGGAGAATGTCCAAGAGGTGATTAGCAACATCATCAAAAGTTCCATCACATTTAGTTTTCAGCCTTGACTTTGGAACAGTCAGAAGTCTCTGCTTCTCCCAATAATCACAGGGCACAGCTACTCCTTACAGCAGTGCCTGACGATAAAATGCCTCATAAGTAAACAGTAAATCACAATTCCTGCCTCAGTCCTGTTAATATTGTTTCCTTTGCCCATTCTGCCTCTGTCCCTGCGTACATGTTAAGTCTCTTTATCGATATTTCCTCGCGCCTCACTTGAACTGGAATTTGTTTACATTTACATTTACATTTTTCATTTAGCGGACGCTTTTATCCAAAGCGACGTACATATGAGTCTGATGCAACACAAGCAGGATCATTTAGTCATTTCCATTCAGTCACATGTGAGGCTGAAAATTCATCTGGTTTGATATGAGTTACATCATTTCCATTTTCCCTGAAACATTTAGCCTAATAAATAATTTCCAGGGTTCAAAAGACATCCTGATCATATGCTGGGTTATTAAACCATGAATCCACAATTAGAATATCAATAAATACAGATGCAAATAATGAATAAATAATATAAATGGATTCTGCCAGTAGAAATGATTCATATGCCTCTGAGCGGGACACAATATGAATACAGAATGCAACTTTTTATTCATCTAGAGGTGGTTGTTGAACAGGTAAACACTGCTACTCTGGCAGTGATAGGTGTGCACCTTTATTAGTATTATAACAGTGCATATGTGTGCAGAAACAAACTTCATCAAAAGTCGCTGCAGGTGTTAAATAGCTTGTTTGAGATGAGCCACTTGCTCTGATGCGATGCACGCGCAGGCAACAATAACCTCACCAGATCAAGGTGGCCTTGGTTTTTACAGTCAGGTGCCACAGCTGCTCCCCACCGACTGCAAGACCCAGGGCATGATGGGGAATGCCTGGCTGTCACTTGATCAAACAGCTGGTTAGCTCCAGTCAGCTCATTTATGGTCAGCATGTTGACCACCAGGTAATAGTTCGCCTGCTATCAGTTGAATTTCTATGTAGATTACAGAGATTACAGAATAAATGCTGTTTTGATTACCACAAGGTTCCAGGTCATTTTAGGTTCTAAGCCTACTCTATTATACAGAACACTGTTAAAACTGTGATTGAGTAGATTCAAGCTAGAGTAGTTGATCTGACAACATTTTATTCAATCAGGATCAGATCTTACAGGATGTAACTATTTCTGTGACTTCCCATATATCCTTTAAAGGCTGCTGGAAACTGCCCAACTTGACTGCAGCTTTTTGTCACCACCTCCTGCTGCTGCCACCAGATCTAGTCCCCTTTCCAGGCAAAGCGCAGTTCATCTTGAGAGAGCCTAAAGCTGACTGACAGCTGATCAGCTGATCAGTTTTGGACTGCCTTCCAGTTACCTGTAAGCCTGTTATTTTGGATTTTGATTATTCCTCAACTTGTCATTTTGTCTTTGGTGTCTGCGTTTGGGTTCTCCCCCTGTTTTCCCAATACACACACCCATGACGAAGACATTCAAATCAGTCCTAAAAGTGACTTAGAGCTGTGATTTGTTCAAAACTTTACTTGTTCCTTAGCTGGAGAACTACACTAACTAATTCAGGGCAAAAATTTCTGTGTTCACTTCAAGTCAGACTCAGAGACAAATGTTTGAAATCAAGTTTATCCAAAAACTTCAGGAGGCTTGTGTTGTTTGTAATTTTTAGACAAACAGAACACATCCAAGGAGCAGTGAGTTGATATGAAAAGTTAATGCATGTCTGCACTCTTTGTCATTTTTGGTGGTAGACAGGAAAAGCAGAGCTTTCATGGAACCGGCAAAATAAAACCCCATCTTGGCTCTCCGCCTGGACAAATGCATGAATTCCCACACCTTCAAAGAGGCTCAGTTCTTTTTCCACCAAGAGAAGGTGTCATACGTTTTGACTCTCCAGTCACTAGACTCTCTCACTGTAATTAACAGATAACATATTTCAGCAAAAACGTCAGCCAACCGTATCAGTGATGCTTAAACTGCACAGTTGCTCACAGTACAAAATGTGAGTCTGTGCATGAATTCACTAACTCACACACACACACACACACACACACACATGCACACAAGTTGTTATGTTTTATCCCAGTCATCTCTCATGGTGCATCAATCACACAGACAACTTAATTATCTTTATCAGCAAGCCCTGTTGCCTCAATCATCTTTAAAGACTCAGCTGGTTTGCCAGGATTTTTTACATATTAATGATAAGGTGTACTAATTATTCACTGCAACTTCCCTCACAAGTGCACTCAAGCGTTACACCTTGAACAGAAGAAACTATTCAACTGCATCAGTGTAGAGTTATAAAACTAGTTTTTGTTATAGCACTGTGAAACGCAAGCACATTTTCCACCCTCTTATACTTAAAGCTAGAGTGCGGGACTTTTGTCTCCCCTTTTGACAAAAGTAATTACACTGTTGACACGTGTTTACTAGGGATGTTGAGAGAGCCCAGTATTTGTATTCGTATCTATGTTGAGGCATCAAAATGATTTATATCTGTATTTGTATTTGTATAAAAGTGGAAACAGGTGTAAAAGTGTTTATGAATGAACTATCTCACAAAGGAGGTCCCCACACTGGGATTCGACATTATCCAAGCATTTTCAGAAGGTGGGTGAACTTCTGCATATTTTGTTGGTTAACTAATATGAATTTCACTGCATGTGTAAAAAAAAAAAAAAAAAAAAAAAAAGTACAGCTACAAGAAACAGTCAAGAAATTGAATGTAACCAATGTCAAAAAGTCAGCATCGAACCACATAAGATTTGATTAAATTAAGTCAAATTTAAACAAAAACTTGAGTTGCATGAACTTACATACTAACTTTAGTTTTTTGACAAATTCTTCCTTTTTGTTTTGAATCTAAACCTTCAAATATTTGAGGGCACTGACACATTACACATTTAACAAATAAACAGAAAGAAAAAGGGAATTTTATGAACAGCATTATTTAACATCAGCAGTTCAAAGTGCTTTCATAACAACACTGCCATAATGCATATAATAGGTCAAAACTCTCAGAAAAACTCTGAAAACATCCACAAGCTCCGGAGGCATCATAAACAAACAGTAGTATGATGATTCTACTTCTTTTTCTCCTCCTTTACCTAAAATGACAACTCCTCAAATACACCTGAAAATGTTTGAGCTCATGAGATTAACATTAACATTTCTCTCTCAAAATGATGGGAATTAGCACAACTGATATAACAAAGTGGAAGTGTTGCTCAGCTCTCGCACTCAGAAATCACACTTAAGCAAATGACACCATAAATAGCTGTTATGGATTTTTCTGAGTATGCACATACTTGAATGTATTTATCTGGCATTGTCATTCATTGCTTCTTAGAATTGCACTGCTTTCAAATTTCACTCCAGTGAACATGAGGAAAATGAAAACTAATGGAGTGTGGGTGGAGAAGACAAAGGACCTGAAAAAATGGGATACTGAACTGATCACAGACACATGAGGCCCCTCCTAAGCTCCATAGAAAGCACCGTAAGAGATGAGGGGGAAAATCCACAGTCTTCATTGTGAGTAAATATAACTAATAAAATAAAAAACCCACACCCTGCATGTCCACACAACCCTGTGGAGGTGCACTGCAACACCTGATAATGGTGCCGCAGCCACTAAATACACATCATACATGTACAATGGGAGTAAGATAAAAAAGAAAATAGAATTACCATAGTTTAAAACGCATGTATGAAAAGACACAAAATGAGTACTCTAAGTGGACTACTTGATTGAATTAGTTAAACAGCATTTGCATAAGAATGATTCAGTCCCAAGCTTTTTGATCCATGCAAGTGGTTGATCACTGTAACCATGATCACTATAGGCGGTTTCCACTGTTCTTATTATATATATAGCAGCAGCACACAGTGCAGCAACATGTCAGTAATGGCAGCGGCACATGGTAATTTATAATTTGACTGCTCCTAATTATTTTTACCAGTAGCTGTCATGAAGGAATACTGTGTTAAATTAGCTTTTGAGTAATCAATGTGTTGGTGATGGCTGTGAGGCTTCATTGCTTCAGGAAAGTCTCGTTTCGCCATCACTACTCAGACATGCTGAATCAAGTGATTTATTCAGATCTGTGTAGGCAAAAAGGAAAAAAAAGTATCAAGTGTTTATTGATTCATTGTTATTGTTATTATACTTCTGTGTCTCTCTTCCTCCTCTCCCCCTCCCTCCTTTTTTCTCTCTCAACCCAACAGGTCAAGGCATATGGCTGCCCAACTAGAGCCCAGTTGTGTTTGAGGTTTCTTCCCATTAAAGGGGAGTTTTTTCTTACCGCTGTCGCAAATTGCTGCTCATGGGGGAACTGTTTGGCCGCTGTAAATGAAAGAGTATGGTCTAGACCTGCTCTATGTGAAAAGTGCCCTGAGATGACTTTTGTTGTGATAAATAAAATTGAACTGAAATGAATTGAATTGAAAAAAAAATGAAATGAAAGAAAACTAATCAAACTTGGCCTAATCTGGTTTAACTCAGTATTGATAGCATACATCTCTTCGATGCTCCTGAATAAATTATCAGTGATGTTACCTGGGGTCATCGGGTCTTTCAACTATCAGACCCGCTCACCCAGGCAACCCAGCCGAGGTTGATCAGGCTCTGGTTTGTGTTCAGGTGGTATTCACTACACCCCATGGTTCTCTTCTCCTAATCCAGAGTCATCTCGAGGCTCTCTCCGCTGCCTCTGTGATGTTTCTGATGGCTCCATTCTGGTAATGGCCAAGGCTTTGTAGAGTGACTTCTCTGCAAAACCTCTGCAGCCAACCTCAATGGGCATACACCTTGCCTTCCAGCCCTGATTGCAGCAGTTGATGACTGGCTCTTCACTTAGGCTAACCCATGACATCACTAGTGATGTCAATGAGATTTAAAAAGCAGGAGGTGGTTGGGTGTTACAAGATGGCAGTTTGTTGGTGAAAAGAGAAATAAGGCGCTTAAACTGGAAACAGTATGTAAGATAGAAATTGCAGCCTTTTTGCAAATGGACAGGAATTTAAAGAATATATCAAGAAATTAAAAACAAAACCAGATGTAATGTGCATACAGGAAACATGGCTCAAACCAGCTCTAGATTTTATTATAAATCATATTCTAGCATACACAAAGGTAGAACCAGTGGAAACGGAGGAGGGTGTGCAATATTTATCATACAATGAGTAAAATAAAGACAATTAATGACAGTATGGACCACCCATGCAAAGAAATTAGAGAAAGGAAAATTAGAAACTATTTTGGAACACTGGAGAGGGGAAGTAATCTGGTGTGGAGACTTTAACACACACAGTACAGTATGGGACAACCCAGAACATTCAAATGGAGAAATTATAGAAGCGATCATGGATGAAAAGTAGATGGTGTGTTTAAATGGTGGTTCAGGCACAAGGGTGAATTTTGAAGTTGTCAACATAACTTGAATTAATGACTTGAGTTGATGACTTGAATTCTGAAATTAATAGAATTACAGGAGCAGCCAAGGAGTCAATCCCAAAAAGAAGCAGTCAGGAGTTACTGAGGGGTTACTGTGTACTGTACATACACAGTAAATCTCCAAACAAGTTAAAAACTCCAGTATACTGTGAAATTCTGAGAGATTGACCTGGCGGTGATAGGCTTAATCAGCATTATGTGAACTCTTTTGGGAAGGGCTTTGAATGTAACATTTGCATGTAAAAGTTCTGCACTGCAGGTTTGAAGAGTCTTAGTGATAGAAGTAAAGAGTATTAAGGTTTTATAATAAAATAAGGAAAGTGGGATCCTTGCCGGCTCAATGGAAAGAATCCATAATGTAAAATTAGCTTTCATGTAGGGAAAATTATGGAAAAAAATATCGACTAAAGGTTAGTTTATTATTCACAAACCAAAGGAGAATTAAAGCATTATAAAAGTGGATTGAGAAAAGGGAGAAGCACTAAAGATCCTGCTCTGAGTTTAGAACACGAAATTAGGAAAGCAAGAAATGTAGTGGCTGTATTTTTCAATGTTGAAAAGGTGTCTGACATGACGTGGAAAGACTAATAGTCAAGTAGCGTCAAATGGGAATGAGAGAAAAAATGAACTGATAAGGTGACCTCAGTAAGAATGGGAAAAGATTTTAGTGGGATTATTTAGTAGAAAGTAGAACCCCTCAAGGAAGTATAGTAAGTCCAATATTGCTTTTAGTTATGATAAATGATGTATTTAGAAATGTTGGTAGGTCTATTGGGGTCTCATTATTTGTAGATGATGGAGTTGTGTGAAAAAGGGGGAGAAATATAGATTTTATCGTTAGAGCAAGCAATGGAGAAAGTAGAGGCATTTGCACTGGAATGGGGTTTTAGATTTTCAGTTGTAAAGACAAAGGTAATATGCTTTTTATGAAAAAGACATTTGGTAATCAAGTTGATTGTAACTATATGGAGAAAACGTAGAAATAGTAGATTGTTTCAAGTATTTGGAGATTTGGTTTGACAAGAAGCTTACTTGGAAATCACATACAGCAAAAATAGTAGGAAAATGTAAACGGATACTTAATATTATTAGATGTTTGAAGGGCAGAGAGTCGGGAGCAAACACATCTGCTAAATGAATACATAAATAATTATGTAATCAAATCCTTAATTATCACCATAAATAAATCACAAATTAAATGAGACATTAAATATATTAATGTATATTAATGTATTCATTATACATTGTGTGTGTGTGTGTGTGTGTGTGTGTGTGTGTGTGTGTGTGTGTGTGTGTGTGTGTGAGTGTATTTGTACATTTGTATCTTAATTGATTTATTTACTGATTAATTTGTTCACTCATTTATTTGTCTATTTATGATTCTATTTATTTATTTATTCATTTATATATTTTTTCATTTATCCGTAGTGTAACTTGCTGCAGCAGAATAAATAAATGTGTCAACTGCATCCATCAAAAGTCAGAGGGTGGCTTAAGGCCTCTGATTGGTGATTGAACAGTGTTACAGACCGAGCGGGCTCAACCAGTCAATTGAGCTCTCTTTGATCGAGCTATGAGTTGGCAATGTGAAGCTATTACAATCCAGCAGATGGTGGCGATGCAACACTCATGGATGCCAGCTGCCATAAAACTCAGTAGAAGAAGAGGCTTTACGCATACTCAGCTAATGTCAGCTAATTTGTTTCCCTCAATATTCAATGTTAAACTCCAATAACTCCAAAACGCACTGGATGTGTATCATTTACAGAAAACCTCCTGAATCTTGTTTGTGTTCATGTCCAGCAACGGTGAACACAGCAGTGGCTCATGCTAGCACATGCCATAGTTTTGAGTCTGTTCTCTATTCTTTGTGCGCTATGCAGGTTCATCTACACAAGCAGTGATGTCATTAGGGTTGATGATTCAACCCCAGATATTTTGAGCCCAGCTCTGAATACTTTTGGTCCATAAGATCTGATATTTTAATGTAACAGAGCTGAACTTTACTCACCTGCTTGAAACATTGGATGCACACAGGCCATGGATGTATTAAGGATGCAAGCAGCAAAGTTATTTGTACAGCAGCAGTTTCTGCAGTTGTGTCTAATGTTTCAGGCTTTTCTTCACATTTCAGCACAGAGATTTGTCCATAATACAATCTACAGAGAGCACATATATTAACCTGACCAACAAAGTTTGTTAAGGAGCCACTGTATTGACATTGAGGCAAAAATCAAAACTCTCCAGGTGGTCTAGAATGCAGCTGCAGTGTTCTGACTAAAACTAGGAAGGAACAAGGAAGTCAGCAAATACCTACACAGAGTAAGGCATGTCCTGAAAATTCGGCGGAATGGGAAGAACAAGAGCCACGAGAAGCTCGAAAAATATCAAGGGCTGAAAGAGGAGCTAGAAAAGATGTGGGGAGTAAAGGCAACAGTGGTGCCAGTGGTAATTGGAGCACTGGGGGCTGTGACCCACAAACTGGGAGAGTGGCTCCAGCAGATTTCAGGTACAACATCTGAGGTCTCTGTCCAAAAGAGCACAGTCCTTGGAACAGCTAAGATACTGCACAGAACCCTCAAACGCCAAGGCCTCTAGTAGAGAACCCAAGCTTGAGGATGACACACCACCACCATCACCTCTCCCCCCATGGGAGGGGGTAGGAGAGAGATTTTTTATATCCTTTATAAGAGGTCTGTTAGTTTGTCAGGAGACATGCAATAGCCAAAAAGCAGGAGTGGAATCTTGGTGTCAAAAACTTGTGTTCCTTCACTCAGTGTTTGATGTGTTCCACATGCACCCTGAGGCAGGTATTGACTTGGGTCTCTCTGACCTCACAAGCAGATCAAAAGAAGGACAGCCATGATATCACCCTGCAGCCTGATTTGCTGGACTATCTCCACATGAATACAGCTTCATTTCTGTGTCGGTCAGGGCCGATATCATTCCAATTTGTTCAGCATAGCACTCAATCTGATATAAAAAGCAAAGGATTAGGTATTTATCTCCATCTGTTTCACTACAGCCAACATATCTACCAATGTGGAAGGCAAGATCCCATTAAGATCTGAACCAGGTGCTGCCATCTTGAATCGGGAAAGAGCAATAGATTCAAGTTCAACCACCAAAAATAGAACAGAGTCTGGCCCCAACTTTTGATGGATGAAGTTGACACAGCAAGTTACACTATGGATAAATGAAATAATATTTAAATCAATTAATTAATTAATATATGAATTAATAAATAAATGTACAAATGTATATAGCTACACAAACACACACACACACACACACACACACACACATACATGCATACATAAATACATACATACATGCATACATATGTAAACACACAAATTTAAGCATTTATATATTTAAACCCACAATATGTAATTTCAGCCGCTAGGGGTCTCTCAATCAAAACAATAACAAAAGACGGAGTGTGATGACGGTGTGAAGTAGCAAGGGATCATGGGAGTTGTTGTCTTCGTTGTTAAATAATCAGCTTCATCGCGGATAGGATTACTCCGTGTTAATCGTTTAGGATGTTTTTTACCAGGAGCCAAATTATCCGCAGAGGTCTCGTCCTCTCCAGAACAAACGGACCCGTTGATTACAGGTAAAAACACTGAATAAAGCTGTTTCATCTAAAAGATTAGTGTTTCTCCGACGATGTACGGCGACCCACGGACATCAGATATGGGCTGTTAGCTGAGCTTCTGCTAACACTTGTTCAGTTAATTTCTCTTATAACTTTACATTCAGACGTTCGTCCGGTTTCTCCCAGCAGCCGAATTCTCCACAGAAGTCTCCTCTTCTCCAAAAACAAACGTACACGCAGATTTAAATCATTAAAATTTTAATTAAAGCTGTTTTACCTTAAAAATCAGTGTTTCTCCTACGATGTTTGGTGATGGCCGGACGGCTGTTAGCCTAGCTGCTGCTAACATTTATTCAGTTCATTTCTCTTTTAACTTTACATTCAGACGTTCGTCCGGTTTCTCCCGGGTGCCGAATTCTCCACAAAAGTCTCCTCTTCTCCAAAAACAAACGTACACACAGATTAAAATAATTTAAAATACTACTTAAAGCTGTTAAACCTAAAAAAATCAATTTTTCTCCACCGATGTTTGAAGACCACCAGACTTCCTGCAACATATAGAACATAGGTCTAGTTGTTTTTTGACATTTTGGTGGAATAATTACATATTATACCATCAATATCTCATTTAATTTATGATTTATTTATGATGACAATTAAGCATTAAATTATATAAATTATTTATTCGTTTATTTTAGCATTTATTTATATAATTATAGAATTATTCATTTACATAAGTGTTTAATTATATAATTATTTATGTATTAATATATTTAGTTTCGGCCCTTAAAACCCTCCACAGTCCAATGAGCTGGGAACAAAGAAAACGTCTTACTCTAACATTTTCATGTTTTCCTCTAAAATGATAACCCTGAATGAGATGAGGGGGAGCATTTGGTGGAAAATGAGAAATATGATGAACACGAGATAAAAATGGAAAGGTTTTGAGAGTGGAGAGTAAAGGCTAAAATATCTGCCAGGAATTCTGCCTGTCACACTACACTCCTCAGCTTCTCTAATCTCATTACTCTCAAACAGGGAAGGGGGATTAAGATTTTATCCTTTTGTGGAATCAAGGACTTCTGGCTGATGTTAACATTTGCCATTTACTTTACACCCTGCAGCTAAAGTTCATTATTTGGCTATCAGCTCCTATCAAAAGCGCTGAGCTCCACTGCTCTCAAGAGGGCGCCTGCCTCTTTCTCCATGGAGACGATGAGCCATACAACACAAGTTATCAACAGAGGAACCAATTTTGTGGTTTCATACTAAAAATCTACCTCATCTGTGTCAAATGTCTTTTTATATTTGGCATGTCACATAAGGAAAGCTAAAAATATTAAATAAAAAAAAAGAGAATTGAATTAAATTTGCTATTCATTATATTGTGTTTTAGCCATATGTCTGATTGGATAAAAACACATAAATGCAATTATATTCATATTGAAAACAGGAAAGCATTGCTTTGTTAGCATTGCTAATTAGCACAATTTTCACAATCTATCCATCTATCTATTAAAGGAAGGAATCTCTCTGTATGTCTGTGTGTCTTTTAGGGATGTGCAGAGAGCCCAGTATTTATATTTGTATCTATATTTGTTGAGGCAGCAAAATTATTTGTATTTGCATTTGAATAAAAGTGGGAAAAGTGCATAAAAATCATGTTTTTGTTTTTATTACACTTTTAATTATAGGATAAAAAAAGTAAGTGTGTATGAATAAACTATTGTACAAAGAAGGTCCCCACAGCAGGTTTCAAACTCAAGTCTCCCAAATCAAAGACATGACTAAAGAGCTAAAGTTTAGCTTATCACAGATGCAGAAAATTTATATTTATACACCCATAACACAGACACAGCACAGCATATAACATGTAGAGATGAACTTCAAAGGTGATTATTGCTTTGCACTTTTTATTTATTGCCTATTTTTTTGTGGAAAGGAGAAGGGGAACAGCAGGTTATGAGAGAGAGTCCTTTGAGAGCTTTATCTCTCCAGGGGTAATGTCCAAATTAGGAAATGTTCGCCATGTAGCAGGTAGATTCAGCTTCCCTAGTTGAGACCTGCTGATAGACTTAACAACGGAGTATGAGATTGCGTCTCTTCCACCTGTGGCCAGCACAGATCGCTACTCCACGACTGAGACAAAGTACCATAAGGATGCTGCAGGAGCCTGTCATCAGACGCTCAGGAGATCTTCCTCAGGCTGAACCTCCTTGCTCCTGAGCGCTCTCTGCCCAGTCCAGGTAGCTGGCACACTTCACCTCCTCGTCCTCTCTTTCCCCCCACCACATAAATCATCGAACACTCCATAATCAGGTATATCCATTTCATTAACGCTATTACTTGCTGTTTCACGGGTGCCATAGTCCCTGTTATTCTGGTCAAACTCCTGAACTTGCTGCCCTCACTCCTGATTTCTATCACACAAATAGTGCTGCATATGGGGACGAATGAAACTTCTCGTCGGGAGTCTGAGCACGCCAAAAATGATTTTAATATTCTTTTTAACGTTTTAAAAGGACACTGGAAAGTCTGTTTTTATCAGTGGGCCTATTCCCTCCTTTGGACGCAGAGTTTAGCACTTTAGCCGCATTCTCAGCCTGCACACCTGGCTCTACTCCACATGTAACACTCAAAATAATGGTTTTTATTGACAGTTTTAACTTGTCAAAAAAAAAAACAAGGGCGGCTGTGACTCAGGAGTTAGAGACCTCTCCAGTCTGCATGTAGAAGTGTCCTTGGGCAAGATACTGAACCCCACATTGCTCTTGATGACTATGCCATCAGCATATGAATGTGTGTGAATAGTAAGTTTCCTCTGATGGGCAGGTTGCATGGCAGCCTTGGTACCCATTCAGCATATGAATTTGTGTGAGTGGGTGAATGTCAAAAAAAAAGAGCTTTGAGTGGTTGGAAGACTAGAAAAGCGCTAGCTGATTCAGTGAATCAAAGCCGGTGACAATTTAGCAGGCTGGAAAAAAGGAGAAAAATCTAATCTGCCCCATATACATTATATAGTGTGAATGTCTAAGTGTGCTTTATGTCTACAGTGTTCTGAAAATGTTCTATTGTGATTTTAAGATGGATTCATGGGAGGTTAACCTTGAGCTAAAAAGATCCAAATAAACAATCAATCAGGCGTGTCTTTACTTGAGTACATCTCATGGTTAAGGTTCAAGAAACTTTATAGTAAATTCCTCTTCGACATGGCTCAAACAAAGGCAAAGGTGGATAAATGTAAGAATAACAAAGTAGAAGCAGGAAAACAGTAAAAACATCTGGAGTTGAAAGCGGAGGTGAAATGGCCCTTAGAGTTGAGATTATTTTGTCGCAACACTGTTGTGTTGAAGTGAGCTGATGTGACTATCCCCAGTTTGTGCCTCTCATGTATTAGCACAAATAACAGAGATAACCATCAGTTTTTGTGAAAGATAATTAATTATCTTTTAATTAACCCCTTTTGGGTTATTCAAACATAGTTCAGTATCTTGAAAAGAAACTAGTGGTTACCCCTGTGACACAAATTTACACAAACATATGAGAGGCACAAATTTGGGGTAGAAAGTGTCTTTTAACTTTAACTGTTTTGGTTCAGAATTACTGACATCTTCTCAAACATTTCCTTTAAAATAATTTAAAATATTCTCTATATTTTTACTGTATTAACGTATTAAGGGCTTTCCAATAATTGTAATCCTACCTTTGCTGTATCTATTCTAAAATCGATTCTAAACATCTTCTAAAACAAGAGCATTATAAAGGTTGTTCTAGATCTCAAGAACTTTCACTTCAACATTATAGACGACACCCACTGTACATTACTCAGTAGTAGTTCAACCAGTAGCAGTTCTATTCCTGATCCAACCCGCTTAACTGCAAATGTATCATTTTTTATTCTCATGTAAATGAATATGACACCTCAAAAGGCTTCATATTATGTATTCTCACTGTCTTGGTAAATACCTGATTGAGTGCAGTGACTCATCTGGTACATTTATAATTGCCTCTCTAATCAAGTCTTATTCACCTTATTATGTCCTTAGTATGTATGTGTGTATAGAATAAATAATGAATGATTGAATCGTCTGTTACAAGAACCGGATCCTTTCAAACTTTGAAAAGACATCATTGAGCAATGCCTTTGTTCTTACAAAACCACTATATACTCGATTCATCTGGCAGACACTGTGAGGTCATACCTCCTACAGGTTCTCCAGGATCTATCACCTGGTCAAACACTTGCATGTGCATGTTGATTAACTCTGCTGCAAGTACATATTTGACCAAGAAGGTCATGTACATTAGCATCACATAAGGCTCTTCAGGCTGATTAGCTGAACTCATTGCTGGGAAACAAAACATAATTACCAAAAGCAACATGTTCCAATGAAATGTAGCGCTCCTCCGAGCCAGTCAGGAACAAATGTCATCTCCTTTGGTCCAGCGGTCCAGATCAATGTTTTTGATGTAGTTTAGTTTCACAGCTCTTGCTCAACCAATGTCCATTAAGTTGTTGTAATGTCCGTTAACAGTGAGTTGTGTTGTAAATGAATATAGTGAATGAAAAGTTTTCTGATCATAAACCATGTCATTATGATAAATCCTTGTATATTCATTAAAATATTTATGTCAGTATGATTTTGTAGACGTTTTTATTGGCAATACAGTGACAAATTAGGCAAATCCAGGATTATCCCACTAATGATTCAATTAAGTCAAATATAATTACAGGTTGTGGACACTGTGACCACAGTGCGACCTCTAGTATCAACAATATAAGTCTGCAATAGTACATAGGATACCATAAGAAAAGGATCTGTCACCCATTGAACCTTTGACTGACGACCAGGTCTTTCTTTGGACAGTTACTTTTTACTCATATTTTTAAAAATGTCTTTATCTTTGTTAAATGTAAAATTATTGATCGTTTGTTGTTTTACACACTACTCTTGTCCATAAAAACAGGCGTGTATTTGTGTGTGTATGTGTTTGTTTTAATTGAAACAAGAATGAGGTTTCTAACACACCAGGGATAGACCCAAATTCACAACTCACAGCCAGTTCAGGTTTTTCAAAAAAAAAAAAAAAAAAAAACCAAAACAGTGTTTACTAAGGCTAAGTCAAAAATCTGATCCAGAGTCAAAAACACAAGGAGGGTATCACTAAGAATATAAAGCCTGGAACACACACACACACACACACACACACACACACACACACACACACACAGCAGAGAGCAAAGATGAATTGGCACAGGGATCAGGGAGCACACAGACTAAATACACAGAGAGAGGGAGGGTAATTAGACACATGTGAATGATATTAGGGGATGATGACGATGACAGGAGCAGGAAACACACAAAGACAGAGAATGGATCTGAAACGAGAGGAGAGTTAGACACTTATGTAAAACAGGAATTGTAGAACTTAATAATGAGGAAAACAAAAACCTGACAAGACGTGACATTTTTCCAGAACACCATGCTTTTCTTAAAAAAAGATTGTTTACAAAATACCATTACTTTGTGTGGATACAAACATTTCCAAGAGAAATATAAAAATGTATAATATACATACAGAATTTGGTGCATAGTGTTGAAAAAATGATAATGTTGACAGTCAATGTATATATGGCACAGTACACTACAATTGTCTTTTCAGGTTTCCAATACTAGGCAACAAATTCTGCATACATATTATATGTTTTGTAGTTATGGACATTAATATTTCTCTTACAAATGTGTGTATCCCAAGAGTAATGGTATTTTGTAAATCATCTTTATTCTTTTTTTTTATCTTTTATTGTGAGAAAAGGATGATTAGTTGAAAAGAAAACTCTCAACAATCTGCATCTCAGCTGTTTACTAAAGGCTCAGAATTAAAGGGGACATATTCTGCACATTTCCAGGTCTATATTTTTAATCTGGGGCTCTACTGGAATATCTTCACATGATTTACAGTTCAAAAAACTCCTTCTACTGAGCCTTTATGCAGTTTATCAGTTCAGCCTCCTTCTGAAACAGAATCAGACATGTGAAAAAAACTTTAGCAACAAACAAATGGACAGCTATTTATGAGCATGTAAACTGACATCAGTTTATCAGCAAGGTAGAAAAACTGTCACAAATGAAGCGTTCACAGCAGATTGAAGCCCTTCATAATTGTTAAAATGAATTCTGTTGTTAACAGTTAGTTAATTAAATTGTTATTATGGATTTTGCGTAGTCGATTCACTTTCTGAAGAGTAAAGAGGTTGTGCATGAAGACCTCAAACAATGTGATGCATGTGGAGCTGTGATGTCTCCAAAGCATTAGGGTCACATATTAAGCCCAGATGACTAAGTACTGACAACATAGCATAGCTCTTGTTTAGTTTTTATGGTCTTATACCTATTTTTACCTACTACCTTATTTACCTTTGTACACCTTTGTTTGCTAAACATGACAGTGTGTCAAATGACAAACAAAATCAAATCAAATTTGTTAAAACCTGCAAGCTGTCTACATATGTCATCATTTGTTATTGCCATCAGTTAAATTTCTTTTTAGTAAAAAACAAAAAACAAAACTGTGATTGTTGTTGTTAGTACATAGTGCTTTTACATATTGAAGTGTAACCAATTCCAAGCTCTGATCTCAGTGTGCTGCATATAAATATGCCAGTATGAACCAAAAAGTGTGAAGGCACACAAAATTGCAAGGTGACTATTTGGGACCAGCGAGCACAGCAGTGGTCTCCATTTACCCTCGGGGGAGAAACTGTATGAGGCAATATTAAGTCAGACGATCAGAGTTTTAAAAAAGAAAAAAAAAAAACCTTCCACAGCCAATCTCATAAGGAAGGGCTGCATTAGACTGGTATACACAGAAATCTGTGCTTTCCAATGTGTTTGAAGAGCTCTCAATTGCTATTTTCAAGGAAAACTACCACTTGTGAAGACAATTTGATTGACCATATGCTGTGTGTGTTTGTGTGTGCTGTCTCTCAAGCCTCAGTGAATTCCAGACGAAATCAGCAGAATATGAAAAAAAAAAGACGTTCTATATACCTCCGTTTAAGGGAGTGATCACAGTCCACACACACAGACACTGAACAGCAGAAAGCTATTATGTGGGTGTCAGCTTTGTTTTTCTCTCGACAGGGCTGCAAGCTGATATATATTAAGTCTTAATGGGTCCACTGTATGCATGCTTCAAGGAATTCCAATAAATCATGATCACTTTCACTACTATCTGATCTGTGTGGGGGAGAGGGTTCAGTTGGAGGGTGTTTGTGCTCTTAAATGCTTCATATTCTTGCTTCCACATATCTCTGGGACTGTGTGATTCCAGCTGAAATTCTTTCTCTGACAGAATGTGCAGAGTGAGGCATTCACATTAAGTATAAAACACATGCTTATTGCCCATAAAAAGAGATGAACCTTTTTCTCTCTCTCTCTCTGTTTTTGCTCTATTGAAGTCTGTAAGTAATGCAAGGAACAGACTTCACAGCACAGCTGAGATCACTATACAGAGAATATTGTTTGGACTCAAAATATATACATATGTACATACAAATGTTCACATTTCCTTCTATTTCAAACAGACTTTGATCCCAGAATTGTAAGATCAGCATCATTTTACTTAGAGCTGATTTCCTTTTGTCAGACAATCTACATCAGAAAAAGAGCAAACATAGCAAGTTACTTTATCTCTTATTCAGTAATTTTCAACGTTATGGCATAATTATTTTTGATTTAATTTAATTGCTGGTTACAAGAGAATTAAATTACCAAACGATAACATATTCTCATTTATGAAAGACATAAAAAGGGGTAGCAATGAATGTGAAAATCAATGCATGGTAATTTTACTTCCATTGAAATAAGCTAAACCAAGTCAAGGCAAAATATTTTTGAAGTTCAGAATACTGAATGATGTTTTCATTTTGTTTCAGGACCTCATAGATGCTGCAGCACAATTAATTACACATTAATTTAATTACACTCTTTTACTGTGTAATTAATTAGGCACAGTCACTGTGAACTGCCACAGACACAGACACAGTGGCAGTTCACAGTGCTTTACCAGTTGCATAACATAAGTAATACTGAACTTAACATGATTAAAACATTGATAGGAGGTCAGTAAATAGTAAAAGGTGAAACAAAAGCCATGATAAAAGTTCAATTATTTGAACATGTTCAGATTCGGACATTTCCTTACATCACTGGGGAGGTTGTTAGTATGTGTAGCACAATGACACCATGCAGCTTCCCCATATTTTGTCTTGACCCCATGAACAGTCAGCAGACTGAGAAACATGTTAGAGATATAATTTAGTCCATGCATAGCAGGTGCTTTGTAGATTAGTTTCAGTATTTTATTCAATAATTCTCTGACTACTCGTAACCAATGCAGAGACTTGAGAAATGATGTAATATGGTAATATTTATTTCTTCTGGCTTTTATTCTTACTTAAGCAATTATTTTTAGGATGATAAAAAGCCAATGACTTGTGCAGGCATTTTAAGATGATTTAAAATCAAAGACAGCATTTCAGTTGTGGCCTGAGTCAAAGATAGAGTTAAGGTGTGCAGTGATTTTCTGTCTGTCATACAGTGTAGGCGCCAAACATCTCTGTTTCGTATTTAATTAGCAAGGGATCATTTTTGCACATCCCGTTATGAATTTGCTCAATGTGCTGACAAAGTGTGTCAATGGGAGTGTAATCATTCAGAGAGAGAAATGTATATTTCATCATGATATAGTATCATCGAGATATAGTAGATAATTGTGAGTCTGACACCTTTTTCAGTCTGCAGGCTTCTCCTAAGAGGAGGAGAAACTCAAGGTTAGGTGGAGATGCCTGTCATTGAGCAGGTTAACTTCACAGAGTCAGTTACCATGGTAACTGTCTCAAAGTTTAAGTGAGCTCTCTTTCTGAAACTCAAAAAAAACCCAGAGTTTCCCTCATCTCAGGGTGAACAAACTCAAACTCACCTTCTGATCTGGTTATTACTTTATTGTTACTCCCTCCATCCCCTGGACTTCGACCTGGAGAGTAGTTCTTTTGGATTGCAAAGTGGGGTTATAAACAAGTGGCAATATCCCTGGCTGAAAAATGAAGCCAATGTGGAAGTGCAAAAAACTGCAGTTCCTAAAATGGCCACTTTGGCTGGCTCCAAAAGGGAGTCAATCTCTTTAGACCCCCATGTTAAAATGCCCAACTTCACAGCAGAAATAAACATGTTTACAACCTGTTTACCAGCCTGGAGCCGCCCACTTTAAGCTTCAAAACCTGACCTCAGATACCAATGGGTGACGTCATGGTGGCTACATCCATATTTTTTTTTTACCATCTATGGTTGTAAATAGGGTTGTAGAAAGATATATCTACTGAATATATCAAATATGTAGTACAGCCAAACTAAAAATTACCTGCATCTAGATGATCTATGTCAAGAAAAGGTAAAGATGTTAAATTGAAGGAGAAATAATTAAAACTGATGGCCTAAACATTAACCTATCTCATTGTTGAGTAATAAAAGACACTTTTGTCTTTTTAGTTGAGAAATGTTAAAGGTATCATTAAAAGAAAACCTTAACAAGGTGACAGTGAGGAAAATATTTCTGCGTGTGTCTTCTGGTCAACCGTCGTAATAAAGCTTCAAATTCTGGATTTCGAATTCATTTCATCCCTAAGGCACTCTAAAATCTACATTTTTTTTAATTGAAAGAACATCAACAGTTACATAAAATAACAAAATAATGAAAAAACAGCTCAGATAACTACACAACACAAAGACAATGATTCAAAATCGTGGTTTCAGCGATAGCAGAGCCCATAGCAACCACCATAGCAACCACCATAGCAATGACAGAAAGCCAGCAAGAATATTTGTAATAATTGACAAAATAAACATCATATATATTCACTGAATGACGATAATGAAAATGAATTGCACGTTTCTCACTGGAAATGTTATCAAAATGCATTTTAATGCCAAAAATATCTTGAAACCTGACAGGCCAAAAAAAAGTAAGCATCTCACAATTTTAGAGCTTTTTTTGTGAAATGAATCTGTTTGTATTGTGGACCAATGTAGCTATTGCACATTTTGATGTGACACTTGTATCCAAGAATAATGCAACAGGGCAAGGAGAGCAGGCAGGGAATTGCAAGTAGGCAAGAAAAGAGACAGAGAGACAGATGGGGAGGGAGAGGCCGATGAAAATGCTTCTTTGGCATTTATTTAATGGAATACACAGACAGCAGTGAGATGAAGACATCAGTGGAGCTACAGATTTCTACCTCCAGATAAGACGACAGATGAGAGGAGTGGATGTTAGTCAACAAGGAACAAGGAACACCTTAAGATTTCAAGTTTTACTATTTAAAAGAGCCATCAAGCCAAGGGCCAGACACTGACACTGAATATAGAGACAGCACTTGTTATTGTCAACACATAGATCATTGACGCAGCCTGCAGCTGCACTATTGATAGATCCATAATGCTCCTTTGTCCAATCTCTGTCTGATGATAGAGAGCAGGTGTTTTTTCTCATACTATCTAATCTCTAGCTCATATCTCTATATCTTATCTCTACAGGCATTTCACAGCTTTACATTTGATTGGCTCTCTAAACAAAAGGCCAATCACGTCACAGTGTCAGTTAAACAAGCTGAAAACGACAATGTTAAAAGACAGAAGGTGAGAGCCGTGTGGTTTGTACAGCATAGACACATTTTTATGATCCTGCAATCTACTGATCATTCTGATGACTAATTGAGTAATTAGACAATGCTTTATTTTTAAAGAACACAAGTAAAATGAATAACAAATTGAAATATTGCTTTCCTTGAAGAAAAACATATTTATTAATATTAGAACGTTAAGTTGCAAAACAATAAAAAAAAAACTGCAACATATTGTATTTGAATGTTATTTTGGTGGCATCATGACTACTGTTATGTCACTGCGGTCTCGTAATCAAATGAGTAATGCCACTTTCCACCAGTAGGTTCTTTTTCTATCACTGAACGACATGGGCGTTTACCAGGCAGGGAAGATCTATTGATAGATACTCTACAGCAGCGGTGGAAGAAATACTCCGATCCTTTACTTAAGTAAAAGTACAAATACAGCAATGTAAAAAAAATACTCCATTACAAGTAAAATGCTACATGAAAAATGCTAAAAGTGTATATTCCTTCACATAAAAGATAGCCAATTAGAAGCCAGGTCTGGCAATGGCCGGGGGCATGGTCGACATGAATGGTGAAAAAACAGGGGTGGATAAGCGTAATGTACATTTCCATCACTTTAATTTAATAAATTCAACAACATTTAACACTAGACCTACCACGTGTTTTTCACTTGTACATTACTATGGTTCAATAAAATACTCATTCAATTCAATTCAATTTTATTTATATAGCGCCAAATCACAACACAAAGTCATCTCAGGGCACTTTTACATGGAGCAGGTCTAGACCATGTCCCCCAGTCTTTGACTTTTCCAAAAATAACGTTATGTAGCACCCCATATTGTTAAAATAGTGAACATGAATCCAGATTAAAAATACTGGCATTCATACCTCTAACTGCCACCAGGTAAAATTTACCCCTTTATGAAATGCATTTACTCTTGTGTGATTTATGTTTAAATAATCAAAACAAATCACTGGCATTCACTGATGTGTGATCTTTTTTTTTCTT
Source organism: Euthynnus affinis (assembly GCA_029490765.1). NCBI lineage: Eukaryota > Metazoa > Chordata > Actinopteri > Scombriformes > Scombridae > Euthynnus > Euthynnus affinis. The sequence continues at coordinate 6,092,544 of CM055841.1, forward strand.
TTTTTTTTAATGGTGGATAGAAACTACAGAAACAGATGCATTTCAGAGTGAAGCCATCATCAGCATAAAAAAAAACAAAAACAAAAGAAATGACAATATAAATAGGCGAGTTACAAAAGCTAATTAACAACAAGAATATATAATTATATAATAGGATCCATTTGTGAAAGGACAACTCCAATGAAGCCTCTCCAAATGGAAGAGATGTGACCTAAAAAATCAATGGAAATGGCAACCGGTGTCACAAGCCAAAGGGCAACAATATGCAGACATCTTGAGCACCTTTTGAAAAAGATACACGCATGAGTCTCCACAGCTCAACTTTATCCCAGGACTGGTGCAACAAATGCATCCCGTGGGGGCTCAGGATTAACAAAGAACCCACACTTGGTTGATACAACAATGAGTTCCACAAGAGATGGTGTGTGTTGAATAAATGTTATATGGACTTGATGCTGCTGGTGATCCAATTCATAAAAGATGAACTCCATCGCTTTGTGCAACACTAGCTCCAAGTAATATGACACCCATCCAAGGCATTGCTTCCCTTGACCTGGTCCTTGCCAAGTTTGTTGACAAGTCCTCCAATCCTCCCTGGCTAATTTGCACTTTGAGATCCAATCACAGTGTGGGCAGACTCAAGAGTACAAGACAAGTACAGTCCAACAATGGACCGTATTCCATTTCTGCCAAGTCCGCTCTGCTAGAGCCACTAAATTCTACACACTCAGCTTTTAAGGCCTTTGGTGAATTTGTAGATGCATCAAAGTTTGCATTTGTTTTTGGTTTAACAATCGATCCAAATACTGTTTTGATTTCATCAGGCAAAGATGCGCAAATACAATTCATCAATTTGAGCTTTAACTTTCCTCCTTTTGACACAGCAGGTCCATCAAGAATTCAAATTCAAGTTCAATCTCAGTGTTTCCACAGAGAGAAAAGCAACAGCAATATGTTTTGGGGATTTTTTTTTTCCTGACAAAGGAGGTGGCAAAGGAAAGTGTGAGAAAATCATGTTCTCAGTGCATCCAGGTGACATAAACAGCCTACATAGAGGCCATGACGCACATGTTAAATGTGCCTGCACACTTGCACATATGCATGACATTTGCAACAACAATTATTGTCAAAACATGCTCGCTCTATGACTACACACTAGTAGTGCTTTGAAAACAGCTCTCATATCTTTTATAATTCAGCTGAGAAAAATAGCAATGGGAGTTTAAAAGAGAAGAGATGTACACACACACACCAGAAAACCCGAGACGAATGAACTTCTGTGCTGCCTAAGCCACAGTGAGCTGCAGAAAGGAGAAGAGAGTTGAGTGTTGAGATAAATGACAGAGGGGGATTATCACTGTGCTGGGAGTATACGCATAACCCCTTCCTCTGAATAAGACCTTTATGCTTACATGACTGCTTAAGCTCACACACACACACACACACACACTGTATATACAGGTCGATTAATATGCACACCTGTTCCCCATTAAGCTCTACTTTGAACTCATTAGCAATTGAACCCAATGGTGAGGTGTGTTCAGGGTGGTTACAACATCACATATTTTTTCATCTTTAAAATTTCTTATTATCAGCTTTCCTGTTGCATTGCCGTCCTTGTTTTCATTTTGTAGTGGTTCCTCTCACTGTGTAGGTGGAGTATTGTATAAATCTGATGAAAAAAGCCTGTCAAGGTTATGCTGATGTAATCTGGCAGGCAGCAATAAGGCAATGTTTGTCTCCTTGTATATTTTCCTTCAAAGAACACATTCATGTCTGTTGTACATTTAGGCTTACACAGTCAGGTATAATGTAAGTAAATGTATTTATATCGTACCTTTCAAGTGTAGAGACGTCATAAAGTGCTTCACAGAAGAAATAAAGCATAAACATGCATAGAGACATAAAACATAATAAAAACAGAATATAATAGAAAATAGAAACATTAAATAAACACAAGTCTAAACAAATGTGTCTTGCTTGCATTTTGGCAGTGTCTGCTTTTTAAAAGGTATCCACACTTGTCAGTGTCTCAGCTTTATCTCTAGTAAACACCCACAACTCTGGGAGTGATGTCCAAATTAAGAAATGTGCATCATGTAGCAGGTGGATGTGACTCCCCTCATTGAGACCTACTGATAGACGTAACAGCGGAGCAGAAAAGAGAGCCTGAGATGGTGATGTAATGATCCTGTGTATTTGACATGGTTTTGTTTTTATTCCAGAAAACAAATAATTTTTCAAATAGATTTATAATATGAAACAAATAGTCATTAAAAACCCACTATTTGTGCTTTGCCAAATAATGTCACTCAAATAATCCCATCGCTTGCACTATGGAGAGCTGTTTCATTCAAAACCCTACCCAAACCGTGCACCACCTATCCAGTCATCCTGTGCTGCCATTCAGTGGACCTCGCACGCCACTCTGTTGACTATGATGTGATGCCTATTTGGCAGTGCACATGACCCAGTCGATAGCGCGCTATGTCCAACTTGACAGCACAGGATTACCAATTCAACAGCATGCGCTGACCAGCTAATTGCACCAATTAGACAGAAGTTCAATCGCCTCTCTTAAATCAGAAGTAAGAAGAAACTTTGGAAATAAGCCAAGATCTAAGGTGGGGGAAATTGGTTTTATTAATATTAATGTGTGCCCTCCAGTCTGTTGGTCAGTTGTACCATCATGAATAATCCCAGGACCTGAAGTCGATCTATGCATGCTGAATAATAATAAAAGAGAGAAATCATGAGATATAGTCAAGGAAGTTAAGTCTCATTCATATTTACAGAATACAGATGGCTCAAAGGATCCAGGAATGGGAAAGTGGCATTTGGAGTAACCATTCCTCTAATTAAGAATAATGGACATATCAGATGTCAGTATTGACAGCAGAGATGTTGACAATATTAATGTGCACTTTGGTGGATAGAGGACTATAAACCAGACAACTCAGCCATATGCAGGGATTCAGCCACAGCTTTAACTACAATAAGAGAAATCAAATCCAAGTCCAGACCTGATATATTGGCCAAAATGTTACCAGGCTTTTTTCCATCAGAACCTCTGGACTTTGCAACATGCTCCACAGACTGAGTTACATCAAAAACTTGTTTATGGACTTGTTTTTCCTCCTGGCAATGTTGATGTTCTTGTTAGATCTTGGACTGTGCAGCTTCCTTTCACTTCCCCCTGTATACTGTTTCTTCATTCAGGTTCACGAAGCAATCCCTATTAGTTGTACTTTAACATGAAAAGTATTCTAACATGAAAGTGTCTTTTCACCAGTCAGCAAAATTAAGAACAACTTGTTTTTAAAATATATAATTAGTTTATTAGTATTTTTGAGACTTGCATGCTTTGGTATTCTGCTTCTTTTGTAAGCATGTTTCACCCAGAAGTGCTTACTTTTCTGAACTTATACTCCTGTTATCAGAAATCAGCAGACAAAAGCACATATATTTTGCAGTGTCAGTAGTCATATTAGGGACCCCAAAACAAAAAGAAAATAGCTGCCAACAACCTTTCATTAGCGCAGAGCCACACTATGATAGAAATAAAGAATGAAGGGTTTGACATGTTAGATGACATAAAACATCTTGCTAAACCAAAGAAGTCAATGACTTAGATGGGTGACAGTGAGAAGGCCGTTACAGTCCTGGGTGAGAGAATGTATTCTACATAAAGGGATTTTACACTGTCAAGTGTAGAGAGTGTTACTCTCCTTGAGCAGAGATACACTTGTTTGACTTAAGAATAATAATACCTTAATCTGAATGAATTTGGAACTTAAATACAATACTGTAATAATAAAACAACATTTTGCTTGTTTTAAATTTTATTGGCATATTTCAGCACGACAGCTTCAGCTGCCTCTGGGTCTTTCTATGGTTCTCTGTCCAGTATCATCTTGTGTTGTAGCTTACAGTGTAACATCATCTACTGTAGGCTATAATACTTCTCTCATCTAATATCTCTGTGACTGTTACATGACACCAAGCGCAACGCAAGTGTCTTTGCTAGTTTAAGACTGTTGCACTTGCGCCCATCTGAGCACCTATGAGGTGTGGTCATTGCTATCTTGAGGCAGCGGGAAGTGATTGCACTATTGACCAACAAGACCTGGTCTGAAGTCAATGGCACAGTGTTTCACTGTTATTTTAAGGGCGTATTATGAAATGAGGTGACACTGATACTACTGACACTGATGAATGTATGCTGTTTTCTGACAGCAGTTACCAAAGGACATCTGTGGTGTTTGGAAACATCTTTGTTAATGAAAATGAATCACTGTAAAGTAAGATATTGAGTGTGTAGTGAATAATGAATAAGTAGATGCAAAAAAAGGATCTCAGACACAGCTTGGCCTTTCATGAGAACAGTTTGACTTGCCAAACACAAGTGAAAGTAACAGTGTTAACAATGGCTCCATGTCGTTGCCCTGTTACTGTGTATGTTGCCACACTGACACACCCAAAGGGAACGGAGTCATTGATGTTATGGTTTACACCTCCACTTTTTCTGCTATGACAAGTCAAAATGTCTGCTGTGGCAAAAGTGTGCAGAGTAATTTGATGTTACTTCTCTTCTTTATGTTCATACAATTCTTCTCATAAATAAATGAGATGCAAAAACCCACTGTAGGATACTTTTATAGTATCTGATTTTTCACACAACTTTCCTCATGCCAAAAACAATATTTGCAATTGAACTTGTGCACCCTAACATTTCACACCTGTTCAGCAGAAATGTAATGTTTTCTGACAATATAAAGGATTTTGTATTATCTCTACCACATCACATTCACACAGTTCTCTCTCTCTCTCTTCCCCTCTCTCTCTCTCTCTCTCTCTCTCTCTCTCTCTCTCTCTCTCTCTCTCTCTCTCTTTCTCTCTCCCTCTGTAAACATTGACTGAGGAGGACACATTGCATGCACAGAAAAAGGGGTCAGTCAATATCAACTGTATTTATGGGAACTAAACACCGGCATTTCACAGGCCATCTGGATACTTACACAGTGCATTGAACTTGCACCTAGTCTTTCTTGGTGCTTGTTAGTATTACAAAGTCAATAATGTTTTTCTGCCATTTCAGTCTGTTGACAGCAGAGACCGCCGTGTGGAAAAAAGTTGACCATGCAAACATGACGACAGATGGGTTCTGTAAATGGCTTGACTCGTATTACACAAGTGATATTGGTAAAAAAAAAAAATTGAGGCAAAACATTAGAAAACGATCTGAAGAAATACATGAAACTAAATGTTTCTTTAAGCACTGACCTGGTTTGAATTTTAGAACAACAAACATTTTCCTACATCCACTTCCTGTACAAACATCATCAAGTAATGGCTTGACATTTATGTGCCACTTTAATTAACAGCTTGTTTGCCCAAGAGCCTCAAGCTCCTCCAGTGTTATAAATCTCCATCCAACTGATAACTTATAATTGCCCTCTTTATTGCTGCTATAATATTGTAGTAGCATTGTTAATTTGTTTGAATGGAGAGCTGTTAAGTTACAGTTAGACCCACTTTGTAAATGCTTTTAAATCAGCATTCCAATCAAATACTTGCAGCCTGAATTGATACTAAAACAATGTTGCAAGTAAAACAAAAGAATCCATGAAAAATCAATGTTATCTCAACCTTTTTAAATTAAACATATGTTTTCAAAGTTTATCTGCAGGATTAAATGGTAAAAAGCAAAGTAATAACTGTAAAAATTACAACATTGAATTACATTCCACTTGAAAATGTATTTCTCTTGTTGTTGCTTCAGTTGGATGTTGTTATCTTCTCTGTTCAGAATGATGTATGTGTAGTTTGTTTTCTCATTCATCTGCTGAAGGAGAAAAGTTTCACCTTGAAACAAGTCAGTTGCCCATATAAACCAGGAAAGAGATTTTTTCTTGCTGTAATTGCTCCTCCTGTTCATACTGGCTATAAAAGATCCCCTTCAAATGTACTTTGAATGAAAGCAACAGCAGCCCTTTTCGTGCAAGAATGTATTTAAAAGTTGATCCAAAGCTTCTATGAGACTTCAGTGGTCTGAGTTAGTCATATCAAGTGGATATCTGACACATTGACAGTCTTTCTAGCCTCAAATTCCCTCTTTGTGTTTCCTCAGACAGTGTTTCCCTGTTGAGCTGCGGTTGAAGTCTAGTAACAAAAAGAGGGACTTTTGGCACTAAAAAGACTGTAACATTAAATTTGAATGGCTGAACCTTCCTATTACCTTCAGAGAAACTTTTAAATACAATTTTTTTGGCCCCCATCACATAATCACAAGTGTATTGTGATTATGATTATGGAAAGAAAAACTATTTCAGTGTTCATGGACACCTGACTATTGTTTTAAGACAGACTTGAAAACGTGTGAACCTGTCCTTTAGCAACTCTTAAACTTTAAACTTGATGCAGCAGATTTAAACATTATACTCAAGAGGTGTATTCAGGTCTGACTCTGTCCCATAATTAAGGATAAGTGGAAATCACTTTTGGTTTTGGCCAAGTGAAATTAATGTCATAGATTGAATATTATCTGTGATAAATGCCAATAAACCAATCCATTTTATTTTATTTGTTTTGTACGAAGTGTTTTTTAAAAATCTGAAATAAAGTTTGATATATTGTAACAAAATCTCATCCCACAATTAATCCAAACCTATTGCACCATTACAAATCTACAATCTGACATATCAAATCAATGGTAAGTATGATAAAAGACAGTTTTCTAATCAGTGTTCTAATAGCTGCAGTACCAGCAGTGTTAAATGGACTTGGCAGCAAATCAGGAAGTTAGTGAAAGGGCAGCACTGTTTTATTGCCAATTTAACCCGAAACTCGGAACATAACCTGCTCCAGACCAGGTTAAGTTTGCAGTATAACTTACCATGGTGATCCAGCCAGGATAAAAGAGAGCCAGCTTCATGACACTGAAAACCCTGGATTTAGGCTCAACATAGCTCACTAACATACTAATTTTGCTTCATAGTACACCTGTCAGATGGCAGACAGGTGTGCTGATTGCAGATAACAGCAAGCGAGAGAGAGAGAGAGAGAGAGAGAGAGAAAGGGAGGAGTGGGGGGACAAAGGAGGAAGAGAATGAGCAAACAGACAGACCAAACCAAAACACACAAGCGGGGTGATGTGCTGTCAAACTGCAGATGAACATCTGCAGAGGTTTGAACATACATTCAGGGAGGTCAGCCAGTAAGGAGTTGCAGTAGTTTTAGCGACCTTGATTTTCAGTTGGGAATCGTGCACCCACTCTGTCAATGCCATTTTGGATGCAAAATGTATGTATGTTTGTTTTGGAGAACCCTTTAGTCAATCCACATTCAAACTGGAGATAAGTGGATATTTCTATCAGAATAGCCATGTTTTATCAAACTCTGTATTACGTCTCGGCCATGCCTTGCACATCTACAACCCCCTTTTCCACATTTCCCCCTGTGGGATCAGTGCTTCAGACCAGTGTGCAGAACTGTTGTTTAAGCAACTATAACTCACATAAAAGGGACACATTTGTTCTTTTCAGATGATGGAAGAGAGTTACTCTCAAAACAGATGACTTGCACGTTGACAGAATTTCCCATATTTTGCAAACTGTTGAGTTGATAGCTTAAATTGTTCAGATATTTGTAGGTTCATCTCAATCATCCAGGCATCCTGTACGGTGAAATAGTAAATCTCTCACTTGACTGTAGAATTAAATAAAGTTTTCGCCACTCATCCAAGTTGCTCACTCCTAAATGGCACATTAGATGACATCAGGAGATTTACATACCTGTCAGGGTTTAAATTAACGTGTTTCCTCACCAACTAACATAACTGACGAAGGATGAGTGGCAAAACGTCTTCAATTTTATTTTACAGTATTTATTTCTTTACTATATTAACTGTTCAGAGTTTCAGCTTGTCAAGAACATTTGGACTTTGTATCAATACTGTGGTTTGATATTAGAAGTAGTCCGTGTACGCATCCAAATAATCTTGAAGATTTAACAGCTTATGTGAAAACATGAAAAGGCAGGTATGTGTTGAACTAGAACTCAGGTTATAGCTCTCTGTTACAACTCGAATCACTGCATTGTAGACTGCATGTTCTGAAGTAGCTTGGTTTGCTTCACTGTTCTTTATAATGGATGGAAAAGATGGTATCCACAAGGGTAGTCATGGTTAAATTTATAGGAGCAGAAGTGTACCAGTGATCTTTGAGTAAGTGAAGGTGGCCGGGGTAGTGAAGGCTACATCCTTACAGACACTCTTGGGAATGAAATTGTGAAATGTGAAGGGACAACTGGTAAATAAAATATTTATTAAATTAAATTTGTGCCAAATATATCCAGACAGAATGCAAGGAAAACCCCTGCTGTTGAGATATTTGCATTGAGGTAATGGCATCAAAGAAGATCAAGAAACAGGTATTGTTTAGATTTAGATTGTTTAGCATGCACTAGTATGGGCTTCATTGTAGCGCACCTCCTCTGTGCTCGGCAGGTCAGCATATGGTGTGAGGAGCCACCATCACCTTCAGGTCTATTATCAGTCAATTACTGATAATCTTTTAACAATATCCTTTTAAATATGATTTGACCCCACTGTGCTGAATTTCTGCTCAGGTAAACATGTCCTGCATTATGATCAGAATTTATAGTGACACATCAGCTATCACTGGCTTCAAATCACTGCATCTACATCTGTGTCACCGATTTATCCCATTTCCAAAATATTCATAACTCATAACTCAAACTTTTACTACAGATACACACATTCTCACGGCAAGTTGATTTCTCAGAGAAGCTGTCAAGAAAATGTCAAATATTTTTCAACATGCTCTTATTTATTTAGGAACATTCTATTTGCTATGGAATACATATCTGCACACAGTGCTAAATTTCTTCATGTAGTAATCTGCCTTAGATGGCTATAATTACTTGATCTGCTAACTATTTGCAAAATGTGCCAAATGAGCAATCCGAAGTGTCTGACTTGTGTTTCCAGGCAACAACATGATAATGTGAATCGAAACCATTTTTGAACAAATATTGCTTTAAAAGACTACTTTATGGTTAGTCTGTTCAACCAGACTCCATGGTCATTTCCTGTTGAAACCTAATGATTTTTATGACCTTTTACAATTGGCTTGGTCATCAGTAATAACACTGATTACTGTGTGTTAACTTTTGAACTTTCAAATTAGTTTTACATTTAACTACCAATGACATCAAGTTACAAGATGGAAATGTGTCCACATTCATTTATAATCTCAGTACCTGATTTTCATATTATAACAACATAATCTTTTCTAAATGATTTCTGGTGTGGACTCTGAACAAACAATATTTATCTCAGTTTGAGTGTACGCTTCAGAAATATAGTTGATAATATCAGTCAGTAGTTTTCAACATATTTCTGTTTTTTTTTTCCAAAGACAATAACTTAGCCTATGTTTTCCTCCTAGTGTCAGAGCCTGGTGGGATGTAGGATCTGTGTTAAGGAGTGGAGAAACACATTTTCCCCATCTTCTGCCTCAAGTGCAGGGATGAACAGCCTGTGCACACAGAGGTGGCTGGACTGTCTGCAGCACTGGCCTTTTTAAGGTCCCTGCCTGCTAAAGAGGACAGCAGTTCAATTCAGCATGTTCTATACTGTATGTTAAAGTTTTATGTTCAGTGTCCTGTGTTGAACTAGAACAGGTACAGGTAGAACTCAGAACTCCTGAGAGATTTTGGACTTTGAGTAACACTTGTTCTGCACTAAATTATTTATGTTTTTGAGCTTATTGATTTCCCCTCACCAAAGAGTTTTACGTGACACTTTGGTCTGTTTGGTTTGGTCTGAAACAGTCATTTTCAACAGATTTTTCATTTACATGTCTATTTTTAAACCTTTTTGATGCTCAATGTTTGTCTGTTTGATGTTCACTCCTGAATAAATTAAAAATACTGTTTGAATGTATCAATGGTATGTTTAAAAATGTTTAAACATGCAAATGGATGTATGAATGGATAGCAGCTACAGATAATTGTGCTAAATGATAATATAAGGGCTTCAAAGGTTCAATGCTGCTTTTTTTTTTTTTTTACTTTGGCAGAGTACAAATGCAGTCAGTCTGTTTGAGTAGACATGAAAATGTGTCTACTGCTTCAAATTAATTAAAGGTTTAAGGGCACACGTATGGCCTGTGATTGTAACATAGCCTTGTCTGTCTATGTTTCACTATATATATATATATATCTTTGTGTTGACACTGAACTGTCTAAAGGCAAAATGGTAGAACTTTTATTTCGAAGCATACAGTGCAAACATAATTGATAGAGCGCACAAGCCAATCAGGGACAAGGGGGCACTGAGGGCCCACCCACCAATGAAAATGAAACATTGAGTGGTAAATTTGTTTAGTCGTGTTGGGACTCACTAGTGGACCACATGACTCCACCCATGGATCCAGGTTAACCAAACTAGAGAACCCCATCCTCTCTTCTTCTTTTTCAAGTCTAGCTGCTGAAGGAGCAGCTCTCAGCTCCTCTGTCTCCTCACAGCTCTTTGCTGGAGCAGCTCTCTGCTCTCTTGTGTGGCCTGCTCACAGTAGACACCTGTAGTAGAGCCTGCCTAAGGCTGCATTCACACCAAATCTGGTGGTGCGGCGAAGTTGTCATATTCATTTAAATGGGGATAGTGCGGGTTGCATGCAGCCATTCTGGCAACTTTTGGAACTGCAGTGAGTAATTTCCCAGAGCTGTACAACCGTTTATGAGTGCTTCTCCTTTTTCTTGTCTCTTTCATTTTCGTTTCATGACAGTTGGCAAACTACTTTCATGCATATTACTGCCACCTTCTGAGCTGGGAGGATTAACAGTTTACAACGAGATGTTACACAATTGGCCCATGTAGTCACACGCCCACAAATCCGCACCACCGGATTTGGTGTGAATGCAGTCTAAAACTCAGAAACTAAAGTTATCTAGTGCCAACAGCTACCACACAAGTCTGATGGCTGGTTTAACAAGTACAGGAGCCATGAAACAAAGTTAGCTTGCTACTAACTCTACACAAAGGAGTGTCCTGTGCCCTCTGACCTGCACAGCTGGAATGCCTTCTACCCTGCGTCTTTCAAAGATGCCTAGAAGGTATCTCCCCCCTTCCCTGGACTAAAACTTTAAGTCAAATAAATTTACCCGATGGATGTTACAGTTATATATATATATAAAAGATGTATTTATTTTAACTACTTAATATATTGTTGTGTTGTTTATTCAAGAACATCACATCATGTAAACTGGTCACATGCTATGTGAGTGAAATCATAATCTAGTAAAGTAAAACAGGTTTAACTGTATGACTCACTAATTAAAACAGACAAGAGGGTGTAGGGGTTACTCCACATGGAAATTAATTATTTGCACTTCTTGTGAAATTAACAGGGGCACCACCTCTATTAATGAATGAATTAATTAAAAATAATTAAATCAAATAAATCAGTCTTATGTCTGAAAGTCGTGAACTACCAAGGGATAGGGATGAATAGGGAATAACTAAGCATATACACGTACAAACAAAATTGATGCAGAATCATTTATTGTGTGGTTGATATGGTTGGAGACCTGATAAACAGATGAGATGACGGTTACCTGAGAAACAGCAAGTCAAATCAGCAGTACAACAACATAGTTCTGAATTGCTAATTGAGGTCAGCTGGTTTAGACTTGAAAGGCTCCCGTTAGAAAGGAGCTCCTGGTTTCAGCTTTTCACGTTTTGATTCTTAACTCATGACCCTAGATTTTGAGGTTTCACCTCCTATTGTTGCCAATCACATTTTCAGACTAGCAAAGAGAAAGTTTCCAACCAGTATGACAAAAAGGTTGGAAGACAAAGATAAAAAGCAAGAAGGGAGCAAAAAGCAAAAGTCTGGTTTCTCAGATGAGAGATTATCTTAAAGTTTCGGTCTGCCCACCCAGAAGCTGCATCCTTGCCAGTCAGAGACAGATTGCAGAGGTCTGGGGGTCAGTCCTCTCCTGTCCATGGACAGGTTTGTTCAACTTGTGAATGCTGTTACTCTTTTAATCAAAATTGTTAGTCTTATAACAAATACATGATTTCTAATTTGCATCATTGATGATAGCTTCATCCTTTTGAGAGGGAAACAAGCAGAGCGGTACTAAATATGACATTAGTGTTATCAAAGGTAATGGAGCTATGTTAGTGATATACTTACCAGCTTAAAGGGAGGGTATTAAAGTCAAACATACACCCATGAACATTTTGTCTAAGGACAATTAATATAATGTATTAGTCAGTCCTTTGTTCCCTTAGGTCTGACTGTAAATGGCATCAGTAGAGTTCACAGTAGGATTACGTTGGTGCCACCAATCTCTGTGGGTGACTGGACTTGGAGGTCTTGTAGGGTCAGTGGTGGTTGGGTCAGTGGTCTGGTTCAGTGGCCATATAAGAATAAAGGGGTCTCTTTGTCTGATCATTGCTGTTTACAGGATTTTAAATCTCACTGATGTCTTTTTGGCTACATTCCTAGGGAGCTGAGGAAAGAGCAATGAGGGGACTTTTCTCCTACAATGGTGACGCCACATTTTTTTCATTTGAGCTACATGGCACTATTTTTTCCTTTTGAGTCCAATATTCATCGTTTATTGTATAGAAAACTTTATTTTAGGGATGCAGGGACGATGTTGTGAAGCATTTTATTTTGCCAAAGACATCCACTGGGTTACTTTTTCCTGTTTACAGTCATGAATGGCTCCAAATTACTGATGTACATTATAGACTTGAACAGTTTGTCTGTTTCATAGATAGATGGTGAAGAAGACTTGTCTTTTAACATAATAAATGGCCAAGTGGCATTCTGAAGTAATTTAAGCAATAATAAAGTGAATGAGAAGTTGAAAAAGAAACGGTGGAGAGAAGTGAAAGTAGGCATTTTTATAGCTTTCATGCTGCCACAGCAGAGTTCCCTTATGAAGCCGCTTAAGGCCCCTTAGGATTATCTAAGGGTGTTGAATGTTGTTAATAGACACTCAGTACAGGAGAGCCTGTGTCCACCCGTTGTCATGCTTTTGCTTTTTCCATCCCGCCTTTGATAGCCCCTCGAACCCCCATACGCAGTTCACATAGGCACTGTCACAGAACTGTTCCCTGGACTCTTATCTGACACACATCAGCCATGAAATTGAATCCAGATATCACATGGTGGGATGCATCTAAAAGGTGTGCAAAAATGAAAAGGAACCTCGAATGTTGTCAGACATGTCGGCTTGGATGCACACACTGATGCAACATCATATCAAACCCCAAAAAGATGAAACAGGAAGGGCAGATATACAGCAACAAAGATAGGACTGAAAAACAGATTTTATTTCCCAATATTATTATCCCGCTCAATTCCCTTTTGATATCTCTCCCAACTACCTCACACAGTCTATTACTAGACATACAATGAAGGTCTTCATGATTGATCTTGTGCAGAAAAAAAAATCACTCTAAAATAAAATACTGTAGCAGTTGCACATTGAAAGTGTATGTAAGTTTGCTTAGCTAGTGGACCGTGAGGAGATATTCACTGAATCTGACCAAAAATTGTATTGGATTAGAATCCCTGACTGCACCTTTAATCCTGTTTCTATAGCTATTAATGTACCTGAACGTAACTGTGCACATAGAGATCTTTGGCTAAATTCTGCTTCAGTTTACATAAGGCTCTTCACTGTAGTTGTTTTTCATGGGACAATATGTTCATAATTCAGGTTTGTTCGAAATATTAAACCAAACCATTTTGCACTGAGCATGAACATTACACACGTGATACTGTAATATTGTTAGAAAACTAAAAAATAAAGGAATGATACATACTATAGATTTCACTTCACTAATCCAGGGATTTTCATGCAAAGTGTCCTAGTTAAAGATCTTTCTTGTGGGTGGCTGTTCAGGCATATTCACAAGTCTGTTCCATTGTCAAATCATCTCACTTTACAGTAATTTACATATGTTTGGAGCCTCCCATTCCATATCACCAATGATGGCCAAAACTGGTGTCATCACAAAGCTTTCTTACCCAATGTTGCATTAAAGGATAAGTCTGGTTGATTATTGTGAACAAATACAATGAAAAGACCGAAACCAACAATTAACTGATGTACTAACAAGTATTGTGTGCATACAACCTGATATATCTTATTCCTGTGTGCCATAGAGCTCCATTGTTGTCCAAAAACTATGAAAAAATACACACACACACACACACTGTAGTAGGTTTTGACTCAATCCTTCACACACTGTCCTGCTGACTCACAAGCATACCAAACGTTTATTAATCCCCTACTGAAAGTAGTCTCCAACAAAAGCAATGTTCACTCCTGTATGAGTAATGTTGGCTAAACACTACAGTGCTGTTTTGGGAAATTATTTAGCCTTTTTAAAAAATGAAACTAGATGAATGTGAATTGTGTGGAACTGAATGCCACACAAAAGGAAGTCAGCATGTCTTTTCATGGGATTCATTAACAATAACAAAAACTTAGAATATCACCAGTCTTATCCTTTAATGTTTTGCCAGAAATGTTATAATTTTGAGTTGCATGTATGATGGCTAATTCCATTATTATATTTTACATGTTCTACTGTCATCTTTTCTTACTTATTGGCAGATCTTATACAATATTTATTCCATCCCTTTTCTTTGCTTTAGTTTGTCACTATAGCTGAATGAGATAAAAATAAATAAAACGACATCAACAATAATCCTTTGACAGGATAAATTGGTATGTATTTTTATTTGAGGGAATAGGCTGGGCTCCTCGGGGTCTTCCCTAGTGATCCAAGCAGCAGCACATGAGGTGTGTACCAAAAGGCAGAATCCAAACAAAGATGCAGAACACAACACAACACAACAGACAAGAACAAAGCATATCCAAGCAGCATAATTAGGAAGAGTGGAAGCTTGTTACATTACAAAGACCACCTCCTTGTCTTTATTGAACATGACTGGAGACTTGTTAGTTGAAACAGATCACCGACAGCGTCTGTGATGTGACTGATCTGCTGCAACAAACACAATACCTCAGAGTTAATGACTACATTCTATTGTATTATTTCCAATTATAAGCTTTTGAATGCAGGAGTCCTGAGCACTGATTTGCCAGAGAGAAGACAGGCATCTATGAAAATATAGTTTTTAAAAGAATGTATCTAAAAAGGGGTTTAATTGTTTATTTGTTAAATAACAATGTCACAGTTTAATCATGAAAACATATCTCGGCAGGAGATATTAGATATAGAGCTCAAAGAATAGCTTGATCTCTTGGGAAATTCAGAAAGACACTCAGTACATCAGCTTTTGTCCTCCAGTCTTAACTTAATCTTGAATCTAACCTTACATAAGAATCATATTACTGTTTTACTTAAAAAGTTGTTGGATTAATGGATTAATGAATTCTGGGAAATCTAATTTGTTAATTTGTTTGTGTACAATTCAAGATCATGCTGATTATTCACAATGTCATGAACAACAGAAACGGAAATTGAGAATTTTTTTTACAGATTTATGTTTATACACTTGATGCTGGTTTATCAGACTAGACAGGGCAGACATCCTGTATGACAACAGGTCATTTGAAGAAAGTAGTCATTCAGTGACCTCTGCTTGTGAAGGTTTAGTATTACAGTCTGTGCAACTGAAGAAGTATTTATTGATATGACTGTTTACATGAATAGTTTCTTGATGTACTGCACATGTTATCTCTATATTGTCAAGTATGTGAAGTAGATCATAACAAAGGTACCCCAACCCTACACAAGTTTCTGAATGCAGAATCCAGAGTCACACAGACATCATTTCTTACTCATCACAACTACTGTTATTATATACTAACATTATATTCACCCATTATTTATGTATTACTCGTTTACACATGGTTTATCACATACACTGTCTATACTGTGCTTACTTAACATCTCCACTAGATAGCAGCATTGAGAAGAAAAAGAACACATGTCACATACACAGCAACTGCACTTGTGAATTGCATCATTGGAAACACCCCTTTAAAGTGCTTTACAGAATGTTTTTCTTGCGGTTTGATTTTCTGAACTACTGACCAGGCTCTTTCTATCCTGGACAAGTGGAAATCAAAATTACTTTGGGTTGAGAGCTCAAAGGATTCTAAAAGACAAGAGCCACCCAGACCACAACCTGTACACTCTATCCTACGCCACAACAACACACAACTGCCTTCATTCTTCTGGCTAAGAGGCTTCTGAACTAAACCATATACTCCGCACCTCCTATATATATTGCAAAATGAAATTTACATTGAAATATTCTTTTGCACTATAACTTGCATATTACATTTACTTGCACATATTGTAAAAATATTGTATTTGCAGTATGTAATATTGTATTTGCCATATGTAAATATGGCAAATATTTTAAAATTTGTCAATACATTGTGTGTGTAGTGTGGAGGGGGCTACAACAGAATTCCATTGTGTTATTCTGCATTGTATAATGACAGTCAAAATGAACCTTGCACCTTTTTGACACCTGTTTTACCATAAACTTAGTTTGTCATAGCGAAGTATTATTTCTGTAAAAATAGTACATAAAATAGCATACAAAAAAGGAGCTAAAAGCTGGTAACCACCATCATACCTACTGCACCGTGCCAACCACACAGCTAAAACAAGAGAACTATATAATTTCAAAACTAGCTGGTCAGATAGCCAGAGGTGAGTCTTAGCTAAAGTTAAATTTGTTATCCAATTAAACTGAAGCAGCATCCTCATGATGAAGAAAAAGAAGAGTTAATCAGCTAAAAATGTCACTTACATTAACTTAGCTCAGCAGAATATCAGTAACTGTCCTCTCAGGTCTCCACAGGAATTCATGCATTTTGACTCCTTAAATTGCCTAATTAAATCACTTATTAAAATATATAAAATTGTAGATATATTTTTTTAAATTCAGTATAAATTTTAAAGGTAGACAAAATGTGAAAAACAATGGCTTCAAAAATAAAAGTACACAACAAAACGAAAGGTGAAAAGTGGCGATAGAAAAAATGGGGATAGAATTTAAAACCTGGGTGCTAACTTAAATCAGCTAATACAGTTAACTAACTCTAATGCTAAAATTTGTTTTTTAAGATTGTAAAATCAGAAAGCCTTTTTACATTTCCTAAGGAAGTTCATGTCACTCCCTCTGGGTCCCTCATTGACCTTATTAAGACCTTATTAAAGGAACAATACACCAATGAATGTTTGGCCTTATCTTTCTATCTTGTTTCTGTATGTATGTGTGTGTGTGTGTGTGTGTGTGTGTGTGTGTGTGTGTGTGTGTGTGTGTGTGTGTGTGTGTGTGTGTGTGTACGTACATATATACACATAATACAGCTTTTGACTATTATATGCACAGGCTAATAACAGATTATTATCGGCACATTAAGCATAACACAGTAGTCTGTCTTTCAAGAAAAAGCGATATGATACATTTTTCGTCAGATGATGAATTTATTTTATATCTATATTCCTTTTTTAAATTTCAATTCCAACCTTTGTAATGAAGTAATATTTTTCACTGTGGTGTCCAAGTTTATATAGCCTTCATGAAAGTAGTCCATCTGTCTTTTTGTAGTCCATCTTCAGAACATTGTAGTTTCACCATGGCAGACCTAGGCCAATAACATCCGCTGTTGCATAGTTATGTAGCCCAGTGTGAGTGCAACTGGATTCTCTTACCACCATGATTGTCTTTTCCTAAGTCCTTATGACGTCTCCTTCACATCTTTCCTTGACCTTGTGATGTTTCCCATTGAGGTCAAGGGAAAATGGTTAGGAAAAGATGATAGGAGGTACTTTCCGACCTCCTTTGTGTGTCATTTGTGAGGTTGGTATGGTAAAACTTGGGGCAGGAATCGGAGGGAGGAAATAGTCACAACTGGCCTGTGGATAGGACACACAGGACTCAATCAAACACATTACCAAATAGGCAAGCACCCGACCGGACTATTCACTCAATGTAATGAACCACAAACACTTTAATATATACTACATGACTGGAACAGTTACAGTGGGAAACAAAGGGATCCTTAATTTGGTCCTTAACTTTTGGTAGCCTCTGGTTTGCTTGAAAATCGAGGGCTGATGATGTTGAGTACACCAGCAATGCAGAGATGTAGCATGCTTAATCCCTTGGAACTATAAATAATCAAAATAAAGTTTATTTTCTAAGAAAACTACTTACAATGGGCCCAGAATCTCTACATTTTTATGTACCACATATAGTCTATGTCAATGATTATTTGGAGGGTAATACAATCTGTCTAAAAAGGTATGAAACTAAGCCATTACAAACTTTCTATCTGCAGTTTGCTGGCCAGCCAGAGAACTGTAAACCCTCTTATGTGAAGAGCTAATTATTGGCTCCTCTGTTGTGAACTACAGCTGTGAGATTAGTTAGTGTAGATGAGGCAGTGGAGGCTCCAGATGCCAGAAGATCTTCCTAACAAGATCAGTCTCTCATAAGCATACACACACACACACGCTGACTCTAGTGTCTTATTTCATAGCTATTCCCTTGAGTGTTCCCTAATTTAGAATAAGCCTTTAGCATGCTATTAACTATAATGTGTGTGAGCTACCCCATCTTCATACATCTTACATCATTTGGATGATACTTACTGTTATTTTTAACCAGAAATTCATGTTATAATTAAAGCTGCAAGCAGCGATGATCAGGCCCTCGCACCATCACACACATCGGGGTGCGCTGCAGTCGACGGTTGCTTCCATCCATATACCTTTGTGTGCCTCTCCTCACCCAAGTACCTCAAAGCTGGATTTAAGTACAGTACTTGAGTAAACATACTTAGTTTGTCACGATTCCTGCTTAAGCCCAGTGTGTGTTGCCCTTGACCTCTCTTTCTCTGTCCTTGGCTTCAGCCTTTTAGCAGTCTCAGCTCTAGTCTTTGCCATTTCTCCACCTGTCCACCAGATGCCCCCGGACTTTGCTTCCTGTTTACCAGACGCACCTGCTCACCTGTTCCCACTCATTGATTGTCTGCACCTACTGCACCATTCCCTCATCAGCTCCCCAGTACAAATACCAGTCTCTATAACTCATTCCCTGCCAGTTTGTCATAGTTTCTTCCATAAACTCTTCTTCGTTCTCACCACCCAGACCCTGACCCTGATTTTGATTCTGATTCAGATTCTGCCTGTTCCTGTCTGATCCTGTAGTTTAGACCTTCAGCCTGTTTTTGACTTGCCTGCTTGCCTTTTCCCCTTTTTAACTTTGTTTGCCTGATTTTAGACTCATTTCCCATTGACTAAATGTAAGCCTGTCTGTAGGGTTTGGGTTCTCCACCTGTCTGTCCCGTTCTCATTCATAACACTTACTTTCCATCACTGGTTTTCAAAGCCACATAGAACATCTAAAATCATTTAAACAGGCCAAATCATCTGTATGAGATACACTCGCAATGATCAAAAAACAAAATTCTGCATGCCAGTCATCAAACATGGAAGCACATGCCGCACACAAACTGCATCATGAAGGTGAGACAGTGATCAAACACAACAGAGATATCATGTCCACTGTCAGTGTGAAATATAACTAAGGACTTTACATAAGTGCTGCACTTATATACCATTATGAACTACTTGTACTTTTCACACTATTTTATATTCCAACTCGGCAACATTTCAGAGCTAAACATTGTTTTTTCTACATTTATCTGACAGCTGAAGGTTGCTTTTCAGATTGATTTTACATATAACATACTATATATGCTCAATGTAATTTATAATGCAGTGTATTATAGATTAAACAATCCAACAGCATATAAATTTGATTTAAAAAAATAAGCTCCCTCTGGAAGTATGCAGTATGATTTCATTATATAATAATATATATCACTAACAGACCATTCTGCAGGACTACTTTTACTTTTGATACATTTTGTACCTTTTGTTGATAATGTTTCTTTGCTTTTTCAAATTTGAATTTGTGGCTTCTAATGGCATATTTTCATTTAGTAACTTCTTCTACCACTGTGAGATATTAACATTACAGAGGCTGGACTGTTTAGTAATCCTTTGAAGGCCAAACGAGTCTTCCTCAACGCTTTTAAGTGGTGTTTCCCTTTAAAATAAATCCGACGTAACGTGACGCAGATGCTTCCATCCATATACCCTTGTGTGCCTCTCCTCACGCGGCAGCCATCCAGCGCACCTCCTGCATCCCCCTGGCCCAGCCCCCCTCTCCTGTCCTCTCCTCTCCCCCACCCCATCCCCCGGGCGTGTGAGCCAGGATCACCGCTGCATCCAGCGGAGCTCTTGGTGAAGAACCGCAGGGAAACAATGAACATCGAGGCGATGGAGCCGTGAAACAGCGCTATACGGGAAAGGGGGGCGCAGGTAAGCGTTACCGGGTCTTGTCATTGAACTCAAGAGTGCCATTAGCCGCGGCAGAGCTGTCATTTTGTGGAGCACGCGCTTGTGGCGCGGACAAGGACTGGAAATAATACATGGGTATATGGATAATGGAGTAACCGTGCGGGAAGCTTAGCGTTTATGTGAAGCCGCTCATATATACATCACAAGGCGCCGGCTATTTCCTGCTGTCTGTTTATTTTGGTGCAGCTGATGGAGGGATGCTGCGCAGTGCACTCCGACAGATGTGTGCGCGTCTTGTCATCCTGTGCGCCCATGTTTGAGCGTAACTCCCCGGGGCCTTTGGGCGTTTAATACATGATGTCCACCGGTGTCAGCGTCGCACCAAGCTACATGTATAATCTTATTTTTCCTTAGTGAATAGAGACGTCCCTTTGAAGCCCGCTGCTTCTGCATGGAGAAACAGCTTACTGTATCTTACACCCAATGTAAGTGCCATCTGTGTTTATAGGCAGCAAAGTCGTGACAGGTTGCCTGGCGCAGCAGTTTGACCTTGCAGTATTTCTGTTTTTCAGTAAAGCCCGTCCCATCTGACAGATAATACCAGAGCATAGTTCTTTCTTTTTGTGTGGCTTTCAGAATGTTGCAAGTGGATGACTCTAATCATATCAAAGCTTCATCCAATTTCCAAGAGGTTGTATGGTGTTAGCTCAGTGTTAACTGACTTTGCTGCAATTGTTCTTCCACGTCTTTGGTAAGAAAGCCTAGAAGACCATTTCTTAATGTAACAACACAAAGCACAGTAAGGAATGAATGCATACAGTGTAGGAATTGAGATTCTGTCATATAGATTTTAAGGGGTTACTTTGGTACATGATGTATTTTGAGAATTTATACTGACTAATGTTTTAATAATCTGTCTCCTGCACCCAAAAGATGCTTATTTGTTGTCAAATTAAGTGTTCAGATACAGTGAACAGTACCAAAAACTAAGCAGGCACCCTTACATGCATACATATGCACCTTTATTTGTTTATGAGCTCAAATGCAGTCTTTATAGTGTCTACTATAACTATACTATCACAGGAGCCAAATGCTACAACGAGGGGAACAGAAACACAACATGGCCTGACTACAGAGACACATCTCTGTATTGTTTACTGTCCTCTGATGCAGGTCACTTTTGTCCTTTGCAGCATGGCCATCTTGTCAGCAGCAGGCTTCTCCATCCTGTTCCTTAACATTCTCAGCCAATGGCAGCTCCCCTTCTGCTCACGTTCCACACAAGTGGCGGACTGAACATCACCATGGTGACTTGGCAGTCATTTTCACAGCGTGGTGTTTGCTCAGATGCGATGTCCTCCCCAGATGTCCCCCCCACCCCCACTTTGTGATTACAATAAGAATCAGCAGTGTTCTCACAGCACTGGAGCAACAGTTCATTTCATTTGTATTTTATAAAAATCCCTCCAAAGGCTCCTTATTGTTGCCTTTCATCCTTTGTGCCTGGATAGAGCATGTTGTCATCATCTCCTCTTGACTGTTGGTTGTAGCACTAATTACACCATTTAAAGGTGCAGTATGTAGGATTTAGTGACATCTAGCAGTGAGATTGCAAATTGCAAACAGAAACAGAATACCAAAGCCCTCTCTAGACCCAGTGTTTGGTTTCTCTATTCTGGGCTACTGTAGAAACATGGCGGTGCAACATGGCAGGCTCTGTGAAAGGGGATCCGCTCTCTATGTAAATATAAAGGGCTCATTCTAAGATGACAAAATCACAATGATGTGTATGGGTGCACCATATACTTGAAAATAGCAGTGAGCTTAATGAGATAGTATAGTTAGGTGTCTGTGTTTGAGTGATAGCAGCCAGCTACAGTACGCTACAGCAACTTGCACTGTAGCGTTTAATTAGCTAACTAGCCTGTAAACTGATTTTAGCAGTGCACTTTTCTCTGGTGAATGTTTGGTAGCTTATTTGTTGTTTATAAGTTCAGTAAGAAGGAGGGCAGAGCTAAAGTGGGTTTTTGTTTGTTCTTGTTTGTAGACTCTTGTGTAGCCAGCTGCTATCTGGCTCAGTGTGACATTCTGCTCTGCCTATGCTATGCAGAATGCTGACATTGCTGCTTTATGCAAATATAGTTTGAACTGAGGCAATTTGATTGGCTGTATAGAAACAAGTTGCCCATCCACTTAGGCCGAGAACTGAGGGTACTGACTAGTTACTGGTGAATGTAATCATGCTCCATTCAGACGATCCATCAGTCCCTTACACTCAGCACTTAGTCCTCCTCCCCCAGTTTTTTTTTAATTTCAGGATTTGGGTAATGGTGTCAGTCCCTCCTTTTCCTTTATTATTCTGGTATATTTCGTCATGAAATAAAGAGACAGGTGGACACATGCACTGTACTGCACTGAAAAAACCACTGAGATGTATTTGTCATGAAAACAGAAAATATAGAATATACATTTCTCCCTTTTGGGTACTGACTCTTTCTCAAAGGAATACAAGAAAAACACTTTACAGAGTAAATTATTCAATTTTAGGTAAACTAATTTGCACCACATCAGAAATCCAAACAAACCTGAGCTCTGATACCTGTAGGAGACTTCTTACATTTCAACTCTAAATCTACAACCACAATAACAGCACTTGTTCTGCCAGGGTTTAATTGTTACTCTTATGGACATGCTGTGGTACTATTCTCAAAATAATTATTCACCACATAGCTACAAGAACTGAAAAGAATAAAAGGTTTCGCTGCTGTCTTAGTCTATCACGTCATTGCATCTTTATTCTGAAAGGAGCCTGACGGAGAGAGATTAATGTGTGTGGTCCTCAGTCTCCACCCTCATGTTGGTGATTGTGAATATTGATTTCCTCTTTTTATAAATGCTCTTTGGCTGTGTTGCCACTTGCTATTAGTGTGATCACTTAGGCTTCAGTGCTCTGGACTGCTTTTAATCGCTGCCACTTGGCTCGCAAATGATAAGCCCATGATGTAAGATATTTTGAGCTTTTTACCTGATTTAGCACAGACATGAGGTTACCAGTCATCTGAGATAAGAGAGTAGTGCCTCAGAAGTAGGACTGATACCATATGCTTTTCACCCAGAATTTGTGGCCACATGAGGACTAAATCATATCAGAATCCAGTGAGACCATGGTGTGAGAAAGTCTGAAGGAAACCCTAATGTCAAACCAATAAAATGGAAAATCTAGACCAAAACCACAGTATCATGTACTCCTCTTCCTCTGTCCTTGTCCAGTCTCTTCTCCTCTTTTTCTTTCTCTCTCAGTGTTAAGTGCTGTGTTGATTGATGGTCCAGTAAGAGCTGTGCTGTAGCTTTATTGCTGCACTCTGCAGGATCTTAGCTAAGCTAGTCTGCATCCGCTGCAGCAGTAGGGTGACTCTGCAGGATTGGCCTGATCTGTGTACACAGTGAAAATCTAAAGTCACTGTTTGTGCTCTACATTAAACAGTATTTTCAGGCTGGGTTTAGAGAGGACAGATCTGATGAATGTGTAAGTATATGCTTTATTCTTCTCCAGCAATACCTTCCTTCACATTAATGCAATTTCATGTGTGGAACAGATCCACGTTCAGTTCAGCTTATCTGGAGCAATAAGGGCTTGAAGGAGAGTTTAGCTGCTAATGATGTTGACGTCCAGTCTGCTCTTATTTATGTTTTCCATTAGAAGCATAACCACTTTGTTGGCTTTTCCACTTGTTGGCAGATCAGTAACTGTCATTCCACAGCTCAGACAGCCTTCACCACAGTGTCTAGATGTACCAGCATGCATTGCATATGAACTGCTCAACGGAAACACGTGGTTCACTGCTTCAGTGTGTGGATTGAGTGTGTTAACATGTTGTTGGCATGAGTTCTTTATCATGTCTGCCTCCTGAAAACCAGTGTTCTTGTTTGCTTGACAAATATGACAACAAGTGAACCATGGCTAGTTTTGTGTGGTTGGGAAGGGTCAACAAAACCTCTGTATTAAAGGACTGATTCACAATTTTTCAAGTCTGTCTTATTAGAACAGTCAGATGCCCAAATGAACACTGAGGTTCCCCCATCACTTACATTGTAAGAGGATTATTAAAGGATCTTCTAAAAGCCAGTGTGAAGAGGAAGAATGATTATGATTATGATGATGTTCATTTGGGCACCTGACTATCATTCTAAGACTGCTAAGTAATATTAACAGGAAAGCTATCTATGTCTCTCCTGTTAACAGAAAGGAGACCATAGTTAAAATCAATTCAATATAGTGACTTAGTTTCAGTTGGCACTCTGGATGATTGATGTTATGTTTCACAATCATATCAGAGTTTCTTTTGGCACAAAGCTAATGTGAGTGAATAGAGAAGTAATAAAAGATCTTTGATCATATATATACACAACTGAATAACAACAGCAGAAACATATGGCTAGAAATGTAAAACTCCATTTTCTCCAAAACATAATGAGAAAGTGTTGTTAATGTATTTGGCAAGTTTCAAAAATAACGTATGAGTGAAATGTTCACAGACAACATACATAGTTCTTTTTTTTCCCAGCAAAATATCCGATCTTGCAGTACAATATCCACTAGAAGAATCTACAGCAATATTAAACTTTTTATTGTGTATATATATTTAGGCACTGGTAGCACTTAGTTAAGGTTAAGAAAAGATCATGGTCTTGGTTTAATACAGAGAAAAGTCTGCAGTGACTTGCAGCACAGCATTTTTATTCACATTTAAGCCACATCACCATCTTTCATTAACCTTAACCAAAGTGCTTTTGTTGCCTAAATCTGACACAACAGCAGGACTCAGGATGTGAACCGGGTCTGTGGTCCTGCATCTTGTATGTTCCCCATCCACCCAGACCTCCTCCCTGCAGCGATTTGTCCAGGCAACATAATTGGGAGAACGGTTTAGTTGAAGACAGGGTTGGTATTGGACGCAATAGGACTTTTATTTTTTATTTTTACAGAAGACATGTTGACTGGCTTGACAGGTTTAAATAATACAATCAATGATGGGTGAATTCTACAGAGCCCAGGAAGTCCTGAAAGATTTTTTTACCTTGTGTGTACTAGAAAAAAAATACAATCTTTTAGGACTCACTGTCACATTATCATGGTTTACTGGGACAATTAAATATAACAGAGCCTAATGTTATTAGTAACGCCTGTACTTTTCCTTAACTGAGAAGCCCATTAAAAAGCCCTGTGATATGATTGTTTTATGTTGACACCAAATCCTGAAGAATTACACGAAATTGTGCATTTTCCAAATTTTCCATTGGCTGATCCACTCTATTCATTACTTCTCACCACCAAGAGAGAAGATAACTGCATTGCCTGGAAGACATTAGCATTTACATAACCTGGTAATTAACAAAGAACCATATGTCATGATAACTAAGGTGCAGGCCATTGTATATACTACATATGTGGTTCTTCAGTCTATCCACATGTTTCATAGTTTTCTAAAACATTTAGATAGAAATGTTTTCCAACCACACAATATCACATAATCACAGTTGATGCATTTTTGTCTGTAACATGGTGACCTCAGTGTTTAATATGACAAAGAAGAGTCCCACATGTCTGGCTTTCTTCCTGAGGAATTGCTGTTGACTACAGGGAACAAACGTGGCTACATAACAATATGAATAACAAACAAACATGATCACCAACAAAATATTCTGTATTCTTACAGGAGGCTCTAAAAGCTTTCCCATTGTTTTAATGATCTAATTTCACTTAAACTATACAATGTATGATTTTATCAAAATAAACAGGTACAATCTTTTTTGAAAGAAAATGTCAGTAAGTGAGTTAGTGGAACCATCACAATCAACCACACAATTAAAATGTTCACCTCATCTTGTGTCTGCACAGCTGTGAGTATTTACAGTACCTATAGCACCACAAACAGTGGTTTACACTGATGTGTTTCCTAGGCAGCATCCTAATAGAAGCTGCTGACTGTGCAGTATATCCGGATAAGAGAATGAGTCATCATCATCTTGTCAGAAAGAGAGAGTGTGCCTTAGAGAGAGACGCACTGCTTCATTCAGCCCGCAGATCTATTATTTAAATCAGATGAAAGTGTTTCACCTCATGGCGTTTGGAACACTGAGTACAGGAAATGTAGCTTGCTGGCAGTACCAGCTTTCTTAGCTAACTTTTGTCAGACGAGGGGAACACAAGCTGGATCTCACTAATTAGAATATTTGTGTGAGCAAACAAAGAGATCATACAGTATGAGGTCCGAAATTTCCATTCCTGACATCTGTTACCTTTACAAAAGCATGCTGGTGAACGTCTGGGTGATAAAGTCACACAGAGATAATACATCTACCATATCCTCTACACCGAGATAAAACTACACAGTAATTGTATACTCATAGGAGGTGTTAGAGGAATAGTTTGACATTTGGGATATTATGCTAATTCGCTTTTTTGCTAAGAGTTAGATGAGAAGATTGATGCAACTCATATATTTGTATCTGTATATTAGGTATGAAGCTAGAGCCTGCCTACCAATCCCTCTATTTTTTTTTTTTTAAATGAGCATGTCAAATCTTGTTGAAGTATATATAGATTTATATATCTTGCTGGAGTCTCCGCTGGTTGGCTAGCAACCTCATATTTAAACTACAGGAAGTCACTGCACCTGACTAAGACACATTTTTACATTTCTGTTTGTGTACAGATTAAACAAACAAGATGTAACATGTTAATTAGTTAAATTTAGAGGTGCTGTTTGGCAGGTTTTGCACAGAGCCATGCTAGCTGTTTGCTCTTGCTTCCTGCCTTTATGCTAAGCTAGGCTAATTAAAGCTGGCTGTTAAACAATTTTCTCATCTAATGCTCAGCAAACGTGTAGAATTTAGCAGCATCTACCAGAACAGACTTGGCAGAAATGGAATATAACATTCATAAGTATGTTTTAATATGTGTACAATCCCATGAAAATAAGAATCGTTGCGTTTTTGTTGCTAGGATGAGCCCTTTATATCTTGATAGGGAGTGGATCCTCTTCCACAAAGCCTGCCATGATGCACCGCCATGTTTTTAGCCCAGAACGGACAAACCAAACACTGGCGTTTCACATTTTTCACAAGTTTCATGGCCACCATATGTTCTCCTACACACTTGGAATGGGAGGGTTAGTGGAGGGCTAATCAGTTGGTTTCAATCTGCAACCTCACTACTAGATGCCACTAGATTCTACACACTGGTCCTTTAAATACAGTTGAATTCAAAAATAATATGTCCTTTAAAAAGTAGACAAAATCTCTCCATTTTCATCTGTAATATTGACACTAAAATTTAACCACTTATTACTAGAAAAAGTAACAACTAATGCACGATGTTACCCAACAGCCCTGCTTATTAGGTTTATTAAAATGGAATAGTACAGTTTTACAGTTGACATTTCAAACTGTTCAACAAGGTACATGATGACAGGTCGCTGATGTATCACTACAGCACCCTGAGGCAGCGTAACGTTCATCTCTGCATGACATAACAAGGTCACAGTGGCACAGACAATACACATGGTAGGTTCAAAAGTTAACATTTATCCATGATCCAGTGCTTGGCCTCCAGTGTCCAAACATCAGACAGGAAAAGTGTTGCAAAGGACACGATGATCTTTAGATACCAACACACACTCACTGTTGAATGGGTCTGTTGGATTAATAGCAGTGACTCAGTGTTGTAGACCCCAGGGCTGTCTAAACCTCTGCTTGCCTGCAATCGCCTGTTCGTCTGACAGGATTGCACAGTTTATGCGAGGAGACTCGTGAGTGTGGCTGGTGTGAGTCACACTTTCCCAAACACACATACACACACCCTCCTTTCCCCACTCTGCCCTCCATAGGGGGTGCAAGTGGTGAGTTGCATTACCACTGCAGTCTGCTCTCTCCAGGAGAGAGGCTTTATTTTCCCTTTGTTTCTCTGCCTTTTCTTGTTTCCGTCTGATCTGAATACAAGCAGTGTTTGGTTCGACTCTTTATAGTTATGTACGTGTTCGACACACATGTGCGCACACACTCTGCAGAACATTTGTTTTAGACATACAGAGATCAGTCAAGGTCACAACATCCTGGGTATCAAGGACACAATGTCTTTCATAAGAGAAAACCGCATCATTTCCTTTGCTGCAGACACAGAGGGAGATGAACAATGGCTGTTTGTGTGCATGTGTTTGTGTTTTTTTCCACAGTATCACACTTCACACTGTCCATCTACTGTCAAACTAACATCCCCTCTTCATCTAGTCCTCCTCTCTTTCTCACCTTCCCAATGTCCCTGACACGTGCAGCCTCCTCCTCTCATTTCACTGGCTTTCATCTCTCTTTTCTCCCCTCTTCCACCCCTCTCTCTTTTGCCTACCTGCTCTGTGTTTCCATCTTGTCAGCACAGAAGCTGCTTGCGTGTCTACCTCACTCAGGCTGTCTGTGGCTGGGGATGGTGTTACATAACAGGCCTAACTTAATAAATCCTGTATAATGTGCTGTGCTGCAGTTTGATCTGTTGTGACAGCGGCCAGAGCCGGAGAACATGCTGCCTTCCTGGGCCTTTATGTTACACTGTGTGGTGTAAAATTGACTTTTATGATGTTTTAAAAAATATAAATAATATGATTACTTTGTTATAAAGTATACTATAGATACACTGTTTTTTTTAAGGCCTGGTAATGTGGTTTGTACATTTAAAGGGCTAGAATTGTGGAAAACAAGAAAAATGAATCAATCCTATTTCCTCTGTCGAAATTATTTTAAAATTTGAAATGTGAAAAGTGTTGCTGCAGCTAAAAAATCTTTACAGCCTTCTAGACAATGGAAGTTTGTGTCAGGAATGGCTGAAATTCACTTTTGGAAACAATTTTCCCTCGATTATCAGCGAGTGGTTTTGTGTTTGTGTTCTGCACATTTTACAGCCGACTGTCTGCTCAACAAGATTTAGTACACCACAGGATTTTCTACCTTTTCATCTTCATTATTTGGAATATAATATATCCGTGCTAAAGCTAAGCTAGCAACTTAGACACGATCTTACCGTTCTGAAACATCCTTTTGAAATCTGAGCTGTACAGCATTCTTCATTCAGGATCCTACTCTGGTTTATAGACTGCTATGTACTGTCTTACATCTCCAGCTGCGGCTATTACTCCAGGTGAAGATGTGGTGTAAGGGAACTTGCATTATTCATTAGGTTTTCCAGTTGGCTGGAGGTAAACGTGGGGGCCACACCTCCAGCCAATCGGTGTAGGTGTTCATTAAAGAGGTACTGCACACTAAAACTTGTTTTTTTTTTTAGCTGTAAACTAAATTATATAAATGTACTGTGATGAAACACGTCAATTCTTGTCATCTGCTGTTTAAAAAGAGCCTTGGAAAGGTGGGACCAATGCCGACTTAGAGTCGACCGTTTGGGAGGAATTTATATAAATGGTAGAATGATCTCGTCCACCACCCCCAGGCCGCCTGCACTCAATTTCAAATATATGCTGATCAAGAGAGACAGTTTTAGCTTCAGGAGCTAACGGCGGCGCTGGCCCGCTGGAGGACATCTTTCTGTATGCGACTGTCCACGGGGGGAG
This sequence comes from Euthynnus affinis, assembly GCA_029490765.1. Taxonomy (NCBI): domain Eukaryota; kingdom Metazoa; phylum Chordata; class Actinopteri; order Scombriformes; family Scombridae; genus Euthynnus; species Euthynnus affinis. The sequence goes on from CM055841.1 coordinate 6,122,571, forward strand.
GAGCTGCTGGAAGCTACGAAAAACCAGAAATCCTCCTCGCATCTTGCCCTGCAGTTCTTTAACTCTCTGGCTGTCTGTTTTTTGCAGTTATCAGCTGGTAAAAGCAGAGCAGAGCTGTAGGTGGACAGGTTCGGTAATGGCTTTATTTAAATTTAATGTTTAAAAAAAAAAAAGATGTTACCACCACGTGATAACTGCAGCTGGAGAGCTGAGCTACAGGACGACATGTGAAATGATTTCCGGCTCGTTTAAATGTCGTTGTACTGTTTGTCTTCCTCTCATTATTATTATGTAACTGAGCCTGTGTTTGTGTTTGTAGTACATGCAGTACTGTATTTATAAAAGATAGATCTTTAATATAGTGAGTCAAAGACATGACTGTGATTTTATTGTCCTTTGATGCATGCATTTCATACATATGTGTGCCCATGTCAAAGGTGTTCATTTGTTTTCTTGTTGATTTATTCCTTAATCATTTTCATGAACATGTCGTATTCCCTTTAGCTCATATGTAGACAGCTCCACTGACACAGAGGATGCAGAGTTTCAGTGCAGCAGCCAATCACATTGCATCAGTTCATTTCTGAGCTGATTAAGCAGATTGGTAATTGATTGTTTTCTTTGTCAAGACGCAAATGAAACAGGATTTGGAGGCATCAGGCTGTTGACTCTGGATATAATTACATAGAAAACACAGAAGCTAAACAAAGTGTGTGTATGTGTGTGTCAAGGTGGAGGCATTGTAACAATGTGAGCAGAGTGTGACTGGGTCACACTGTCTGCACGCAGTAATAATTGATTTTTGACCCCTAGTCTTAAAAAAACTGCCTTCATTTAAACATTGATTTTACATTATTAACAGCAATATTCATGTCTGGTATGAGGGATGTGTGCCATGCTATATTTGGCATTTACTGATTGACTTTTTTGTCTCTCAGAAGCATTTAACCTGGATCCATTCAATGTGTTTTGATCAATTCAACACAACATTGCTTTCATTTGTTGGCAGCTTCATCCTGTTCAAACTCTAGAAATGTTTCCCTCCATAACAGAGAAAGTTAATTCATGAATCAGGTTATTATAGATGTAGAAAGTTGATCATCTGTCCTGATAGTAACACTGAGTAACTCTGAGCTATAACTACTCCAAGATTATATGGATTGTCCATAGTGACTAAAGTGGGAAATGTGAACTTCAATAACAAGCATGATAATAGCATGATGGCAGTAGGTAACAATCAGTATAGTATAAGTTCTAAATATGAGGCAATCAGGAGAAATGAGACCAGAGGCATGTGTACATATTTGATAATGGTTGCAATATGTGATGCTTGTACAATCCTGTAATATGTAATTCAATGTGTGGAGTTCAATGTATGTCCACTGAAGAACGGTGAAGATTTTTCCTCTCTATTGATCAAGCTCCAGAGCAGTGTGTGAACAGTGTGGGGGTCCCAGTCCTGTTATTTACTACTAATAATAATAGAGCTGGAACCTTTAGTCAATTAATTGATTAGTCAAAAAAGTCAAATTTATCTGATTCTAGCCTCTAATATGTGAATATTTTGTAGTTTCTTTAGGCTTCTATGACAGTAAAGTGAACGTCTTTGGGTTTTGGACTGTTTGTCGGAACCAAACATTTTAGTTGTATCAAGGCCTTTGATACAATTTTCTGATATTTTATGGCCCAAACAATTGATTAATCAAGAACATAATCAACAGATTAATGAATGATGAAAATGATCATAATAATAAACTTTATTTATATAGCACAATTCATGCATAAAATGCAACATAAATATATCATATCATAGCAACTATGATACAACAATAAAAACAAGGATAAAGAAAATCATTTTTAAAAATTCAATTAAAACAACAGGATAAGACAAGATAAAAACAACCTTCAGGAGAAAGCCATGGTAAAAAAAAAAAAGTGTCAGCAGACTTAGATCTCCTTTGACCCTCAGGCAGCTAACACCTGTGACCCCGGAAAACCTCTGAATCAAATACCTGAGGGGTTTAAAAAGTTAAGCAAATTATTTTCTATTTATGTATTTTATTTGCATGTTGCTCTGTCTACACTACAGGCTCTTTTATTCAGTATTCCATCTCAGACGCAACTGATGGAACAGATACGCCTCTATTTTAATCAGTACAGCCGTCTACACATGCTGTGTAGAGACTCATGATTCACATGCATTTAACGTCTGGATATCTGCAATCCAAAGCATATGTTTGCACTTTAAGTTCTATTTTATGCCTCCTGTGTAAACACACATGGAGGACTGGAGGCTGCTTTTGCTGCTCTGCTAATATGCTGCTTTTGTTACACAATCTGTATAGACTTAATGGTGCGTTACAAACCACAGGCAGCTCATGTATTTTGGCTCAAACACACCACTGCTAAAAATTTCTTCTGCTACATAGCTACCCATTGAGCGAACAGTCAAGTGTGGTTTTACATGATATCTGACAGCTTTAATTAATTTTCAGATGAAGATTTGACACAACAAGCTTCTAAAATACAACACACTATTAAAGATGAAACTAGCTAACAACAGTAACATGCTGCTCTAACACTGATGCTTCACTATTAATAATCTAATGATGTCATATATAATAATATATCAGTCAGAGGGACCAAACCACTACTTTTACTGCAATAATTTAACTACATCAAGCTGATAACCCAGAGGAAAAATATTTTTTTCTGATGATAGTCTTTTCTTTAACTCTTGAGAAAGTAGTAAGATCTCCATTGTATGTCTTGAATTGAGATGAGACATCGAGAGACTGAATTTTTGAGACTTAGGTAAGTGGTAAGTAAGCAAATGGATACTGAATTGAGATTAAAATGGGAGGAATAGAAGTAATAGGTGAGGGCTCATCAGATCTGTCTTGCTTATTGCTCCTAAAAAGCCATTAGGAGCACTAGCCATTTTGGTTGAAGGGAAATGTAGTCTTTTGATTTGGATCTGGTCATTCTGTAAATCAACATTTAGACAAAATAAGCAAAGATTGTACACGGTTGAGTATGCCAGTGCAGAAAGGAAGTTTACTCATTTAACTTGGTTCACGTTTCTTTATTATTATCAAAAACTGATCAAATTTATTACCTGACAAAAGACTTTTTCTGTATTACTGAGGTTCTCTGCTAAATTCAGCATCATGTTTCACTCAGAAGAACTCTGATTTAATAAATCAGCAGTTATAAAAATGTGTAAACTGCATCGTCTGGGAAACATCATGTTTATTCACTTTACATGGAGCTAAAATTAATACAAATGATGTTAAAAGTTTGCAGAATGAGTTAGTGTCTGTTTATGAGAAATCATACAAAGTGGTCGATGCTTACCAGTAAGCTCAGCTCCATTAAATTTAACAATGTTTACAGAGGTTTTCCTCCAATGTAGGAAACAGTTGAAGACTTTATCTAATGATTTTAAATTACATAACAGTTACATACATCATCTGAGTTCTCTCTCTGTCCCAGTTACTCCAGAACGAGGAGTAACACTGGGGTCCCTAAGACAAAAGTGAGATATATTTGAGAGGAATCGTGAGATCCTAGAAGTCATAGCTGTGTTTTCTGTCAGCTCTTTCTCTGATCTCATGGTCCCATGTTCAGGAGACTTAAATTAGACTTATTTAAGTTCATTCACCTTAATCTTAAAAATATATTTCTTATTGGAATACTTGTGTCCTTTTACTTCAGTAGGATTCTTCATACAGAACTTTGTAATGGAGAATTTTTACACTGCTGTATTGGTACTGAACACTTTTCTACCACTGTGTATAACAGGAAAAGAATTTTTTTCAAAAATTAATTTTGGACACGTTTTTAGCACATAACAAGTGATAAATTAATCGCTGCAGGGACCTAGGATTCAATCTTATTGTTTTGTCTGTGTATGTGTGTGTGTGTGTGTGTGTGTATTGTTGCTCCAATCAAAGTAATTATTCTAAAAACTAAACATTGCAGTGACAAAGAGCACAGGAACACTGCTAGATGAATTGAAGTAAAGCTCAGGTTATACAGAAGGTAGATTTACGATGTTAGCAGGATTTGAATGAATAACCTGTAATTTAATATTCAAGTGATGCAGCAGATAGATATGAATATAATGCTTTATTTCCATGAATCCGTGTATGTCGTCATTCACTGACTGGCTCAGTTTTAGCATTGGCCTGTAGTGAAAGAGAAATGAGGTTGGCAGGGAAACAACGCAGCATGTAGAGCTATCACAGCAAGAAGGTGACTTACAGCAGGTGCCTCGCATTTACACACACACACGCACACACACCATACAAATTTGGCACTCAAGAGCCCACTAAGTTGTGTGTGTGATGCATTATTGATTGAGCATTATCCCCTTCTTTTACCGCTCCATGTGCGTCATTTTCTCTCCATGTGACACGATAGATACTTGTAGATTTTGTTTATTAGTATTATACTCTATGAATACCATAGTTGTGGCACATTTTTGCGTTTGACTTTTCCCGCAATATAATGCCAGTTTGAGCTTTGCCAGGCGACAGTCACTGACAGAGGTAATGATTAAATGTTTATGAGATTTGCAGGTAGGCTCTGCTCCATCCTCTTCTTTCCACATCCACACAGCCATATGTATGTTCGAATAGCATGAATCCCTGTGTAGAAGACAGTGTTCAAAGAAAAGATGGTTATTAATAAAGGCTGAGTAAAGAAAGTATCGGCAGGTGCAGGATTACCTGTAGCCTGCTACAACAACTAACATGGTAAATTTAGTATAATGGTCATTTCCATCAGAACAACAGAGTCATGTTATACTCACCACTCTGCTGCTCTGAGTGGGTGTTTTCATACTCCAATTCCAATTCCAATCATTTATTTATCATTTGCTAAGAAAGATTGCTAATAACAAGCATGCCATATAACTAACAAAAAGAAAAGTCCTGGTGTTTTTCCATATTAAAAGCCTGCTCATAAAGGGAAGGAGGAGGAAGTCAGACTGGACTGGCTGACATTACTCCTGCTGTTCTGGTGGAGTCAGTGCTGTGGCAGTAGACGTTATTCTGACTTTATCAGGACAACAGGTCAATATGGAGGAAGTTTTGAATTGTATTTACTGGAGAACATAGAAATAAAGGCCTGTCTCTATTTCAGGCCTGTCCCAAATAAAGGCCCTGGCCACCATATGATGCAGATGCCAATGACAGTGCGCTTGGCTCGCTGCTCTCACCGGTATTTGGCCTGAGATGAAGCAGATGAATGATGATTGGTCAATGTTCCCACATGGTTGGGGAGCGATTGGCTACTGAACCCTCGTGTCCTGTCTTTGCCAACAAAAGTGAGTGTGAGCTTGAGTCAGCAGCATCACACAGCATGCTGAGGCAAGTGCAGAGGCAGTCAGCAAAACTCATCCTTTATTTGTGTGTGTGTGTGTATGTGTGTGTGTGTGTGGTCTGTCATAGTTTACCTTGGGGGACAAATTTCAGACTTAGGACCAGTTAATTGGGGACAGCTTGTCCAATTGAGGACAAAAGCAGTATACCCAACTGGGAAAAAGCATCAGTGGTTAAAGGGGACATATTATGCTTCTCCCTATTTATAGGTTGAGTGGTTTGGCCTGCTGGGAGGGGGGATTAGCAGGCAGCTACACACTTCTCCGTTTTCTGTTCATCTGTTTAGCGTCGTCAGGTTAGGCTAACCCATTATTGCTAACTTTGGAGCTAACCCCTTCACTTTTCCAGCTGTTGGGGAAACAACAGACATGACTTCTCATAGTGTGACAAGCTGCAGCGTTTATTAACTGACACACTGTAGTCTGTACTGCACATTTACTGCCACACTGACAACTTACTGCTGCTGCTAACCTTTTCCTCTGCTCCGTTGTCATTCTCCATTATTTCAGACACTCACGCTTAATCACTTACTTGCTTCCGCGCTGCCCTATTCTTTAAAAGGAGTTACGCTACCTGCAGTTTCCATGGCAACAACACAGATGTTAACTCATGTTTCAAGATGGCACTGCTCAGTGGCTCCCAAACTCTATTGTTTTATGAATGAATGCATATTTGGCATTATTTTTGACATTTAAAAAATATTTTTGGCCTGATGGGGGTGATGTTACAATGTTGGATGTGCATTTTAAAAGTGGCCGATGTGTCAAATAATGAGGTAAATGTATGTAGAAGTAATGCCTGTACCCTAAAAGAACCAACTTCAGACTACTCTGAACGCTAGGTTTGCAACTGTTTTTTCTTCTTTCAGCCCGAGCTGATGTCAGCTCATGACATGTTTCTCTTCCTGTCAGTTCTTCACAAAAAAAGACCGTTATTCAGCAGTTTAATAGCTTTTCATTTTGAGCAGTAAAGCAGGAAATGTTTAGTTTGTGTTGGTGGCTCTTTATGGTATCTTTTCTTTTTGTATCTCTTGGTAACTTTATACAGTCTATGGTTGGTGGTAAAGTTACACAACCCTGATGCGTAAAGCTGGCCAATCAGAACAGGAGGAGCGTTTTGAACTGTAAATCATGCAAAGCTACATGCAAAGTTAGAGTTAGAGGAAGTCTCCAGGAAATTAATGTATGTCTATGGTATGCCCCCAAAAGTAACCATGATCTGATGTGTGTGTGTGTGTACCACCATAATGACTAGTTTTTGTTATTTTCTCAGACTGTCACTGCTCTTGTTGACCACTCTTGCTCTGTCTGAATACACGCGGTCACTCACTACTTATGTCTCTGTTTGTCATCAGGCTCCAGGCTCTCACCACTGAAAGAGAAAGTGAGGACAGAAGAAAGTGAAGGTTACTCAAGAGGCTGTCTGGCCCCATGTCTGCTCCTGCTCCAGCCAATCGGAGGTCTGCGTCAGGCTCTCGCCGGTAGGTAGCCAATGAGAAGCCATGACATTTTTTTTTCCTCTTTTAGCTACAACCCCCTAATCTGCCACATTTGCCTCTTGAGTTTCTTCTAAATAACTTTACTAAATAACTTGTATTATGATTCCTAGGAGCGACTCAGAGGAACTTGATAAATACAGGCCCAGGTGTAGCTGTACAGATGCTGCAAGTGTATTAATGCATTCTGCTTATTCACGTTTTCTACATTTACCCTCAGTGTCCTTTCATCAGCCTTTGTTCAGAGCCTTTCATTTTTCTGTAGCACAGTTATGTTGCTCCTTGTCAGATTACCAATTTTGACATTTGACATGACGTTTTTACACCAGTAGAAATGTGTATGTAACGTAATTTTTTTTCTAAATTTAATATTTTCCTTTGATTCAACAGATATTGTAATGTGAAATATATCTGGCTGGTTTTCATCCGCCTCCAATAAGACACTTACTTGGTCTTTTTAGCTTTTTATGGACCATACAACCTCTGACCTTCTGGATAAGGATGAAAAATCAATTTGGAACAACATATTAACATTTATAATTACATGGGACTTAATCGTTTTTTCTGTTGGCTTAAAAGACAGTGAGAAACTTGGGACTTTTTGTTAATGCCTTGAAGAATATCAACAGTGTTGGGTTAGCGTTAGTAATGTGAGTACAGTAGTGTGATTATTTTTTTCAGTAAAGAGTAGTGTAAGGGATTACGAGTTGAAATTCAGTAATTACATAACAGTTACTAATCCCAGTAACACCCCATTCTCTTGAAAATTTTGAGGTCAGCTTGTTTGCCAACTTACCGGTGCTTTGATGGAGAGCCTGAAAGTTATTCTAATTAATGGCTTACAACTAAAGCATTAGTAAATTATTTATTAACATTAATGAAATGATAAGTTAAAAAACACCCTTATAAAGGGTGCCTTATTAGAACTTGGTACCCTGAACTCTTAGCACTCTCTCTATGTTCCTCTATGCAGTCATGGTTATGTCAGCATTTTACTGTTTTTGATTAGCTCTATTGATCCTGATGGAGGGATCATGGTATTATTGATAAGAATATGTGTTCAAAATAAACAGGATGCGTTTTTTTTTTAGTATACTGCTGAGTTTCCTCCTACAGGTACTGTGTAATGGATGGACTTTCTCTGCCTGTTTACTGGACACAAGTAAAGACACATGATACGACTGTGTTATTGAGGTTTCATTGTCCTACAGGACTGAGTGACGACCTCGACCTTAAACCCTTTTTCCACATCCATTGAGCCATTTAGGCTAAGACCTTAATGTTCTCACTTTGCAATGCAAATGCTGTGGTAATGTTGTATTACAATGTATGTTTTACACCTAATGTATACAGAATAATAATTAATTTACCTCTGTGGACTGGTTTTAAAGTATCTTAATTAGCATTTTCATCCAGACACTGCAAGCATTCTGTGTATGGGGCTCACAGATCGTCTAGTCATGGTGGGTGTAGTAGTTTCATTGCTACGGTAACACGTAGCCACAGATGGTTCAACCTGTAGCTGTGGTGTCCTCCTCTTTCTCGTCTCTCTCCCTCAGATTCAACCCACTGAAGGTGCTGCAGCCCAAACGCCGCTTGCAGCAAATACTGACGTCCTCGCCCGTCCCGGTGCCCAAGCCGGCGTCAGGGTCGGGGACGGCTGCACCAGCGGCCACAGCACCAGTGGCCATTCCTGTGCCTGCGCCCCCTGCGTGAGACACACTTCAGTTACAGTCTCAGAGAGCATGCTCCGTAGCTGTAGCTGTAACTCTGGAATGCACTGTAGCCACTAAAGCAAGACCAAACAGCGCAACATTTATGCTACATGTGAAACTTCAGATCAGGGTTTCCCCTTCAGTTGTTAGTCACTGCTAGGGGGGTGGGAGAAAAAATGAGTCACAGAAGAATCTCATCTTCTATCATTCTGTATCGATTCACATATTCCAAAAACCATTTTTTGTATGTTTTACACAAAAAAAGCAACTGGATAGTGTACAGCGCACACACACTCATTTTTGTAGAGTTCATCTTCAAAGAAGGCAAACATTTTGGATTTATTAACTTTACTATTAGCTTAGCATTAGCTGGAGCAACCAATGGGCCAGCCAACAAACATGCTCTCTGCTCATCAGGTTTTTGAGCGTCTTTTGTGACACTTTATAGCCAATAAATAAAACTTAAATAAAGTGATATAAGTATATTATCACATTATTGGTTCCAATTGTTACATTTTTTTATTTTCTTCTAACCCAGCTAATAATGTAATAACTTCTTACATGATGCACAAAAAGTTATTATGTTATTGATTTACAAATTTTATTACATTATGGATTACATTATCGACTTTTATTACATTAAGAATGGAAAAATTCTTACATTATTAGCAGTTATTACATTAGCAGTAGTCATTACATTATTGACTGCTACAAGCCTCTGATGTCCTAGTAGAAAGAAAGGGAGGGAAACCCTGACATACCTCGATTTGTAGCATCACTGGGTAAACACTTGACCCAAGAATCTGAGATGAATACCATTTTGGTCCTGTTATGTCATCTGTAATTTGTATGACGTTGTGTTCAGTGGCTACATGCACGGTAGAATTAACGCTATCGTGATACCGTAGAAGCAACTTACTGTATCACTGGCGATCACTGGTTCATGAGAACCGTCACTGCGCAGTGAACACTAACATATTTGTTAGAGACACTAACAAGCTCCACAGCTTTCAGCTTCTCGAGCAAAGTATCTGTCTCCACCAGAAACAAACCACAGTGTAAAGGAATATTCCTGCACTCCACCCACTCACACCTGACTCCTGAGAAACAGCCTACCTACCTTTATCCCCCACCAGACAGCCGCCCACCACCCACAGTCCAGACACAGGTTCCATCCCAGCGGATGGACAGGATAGACTGTCAAACTTTTAACACTCTTGTACTGTGTATTCTGTCCCTGACCCTATCCAGACTCACTGCTTTAGCTGCTTCCCCCCTGTGTGTTTCTATTCTATCAGTGTCTTGGCTTCTGTCATATATTGATCTTGGAAAGACTGCTAAGTAGTCAATATCTGGCTTATTGTATCACACTGGACATGTTTACTCAGTATTCGCCACTTGGTATGGGACAACTCTTGACTAAAATTTGGGGCAGTTACAGCCGAAGAAGAAAGAATCACACATCATGATGTTAGTGTCAAAAAATATAGCAACCATTGGGTAATATTAAATGTGAATTATTTTCCCATTTGATTGGAATTATGCTTCCAAGGGGTTGGCGTTGCTCTAACATCACAGTGTAACTTTCTGAACAGCAGCTACCATAGCCACGATTAGCCATTACATGATAATGATAAACGCTAAAATGCACTGTAAAAGTGGATTCATTAATCTCATCATCTAGCTTCAGTGTGCTAACATTAGTCGCATAACATAAGCTACATGTCATGGTCATACCAGACCACATGGGGCTGTAGTAGCAAAACCCTCAAGTGTATTCAAATGAGCAAATGAGACTCTCTTTGCATTGAACAATGTTGACCTTAAGGTAAAAGAGATTAAGTTGGGTGCAGCACTGTGTCCATATTTGGGATTTTAGTGTGGCGTTGTGGAGTTATCATGTCCTGAGTGAAAATCCCTCATGGCTGCTCTGATTGGCCCTGCTTGTCCCCTCCTCCCTCTGTGGAGGCCAGTGATTGGGTAACAGTAACAGTTAAACAGTTAAAGTTTTCATTCCAACGTTTGCTATGTGTCATACATTACTGATGTCTTGACAGAATTTATAACTGTACTGTGACACTCAACTTTATTTTCTTTAGCAGATTAGTAGCAATAGTTAATGGTGTAAATGTCTATTTGCCCTCTTTCCAACATTAGTGTTTAGATTATATATATGGTGATGATTTTAATGATTTTTAGGTATGACATGGAATAGTCTAAGTGAAGTTGTAATCTGCCCTTGTGGTGCAGGATGATGTGAATGATGTGATGTGAAGATGAACACAATTTTCTTGGTGATCTGTGGAGACAAACACTAGTAGCGGGTAGCGCAGGGGTTGGATTTGATTCATCACTTCTTATCACAGCAGGCTAAATCTGTCCTTAATCCATGCCAGCATATGATGAGAGAGATATTTGGCTGTACTGTTACGTTCATGTCAGTGTTTTGGGTTGTATCAGATTTTGGAGGTTGAATTTATGTTTGATTGTAATGTTGATGTAATTTTAGCTTTGCTAGGAGTACTGTCAACTTCAGTGATGTGCTAACTGACTGGATGAACGCTGATATAATAATCATTGAATGAACCTTTTCCCTTTTTCAACAAGTCCACGTTGGATATCTACCATTGATGGTTTAAGACGTCTGTCCTTTTACAACATGTAACTTTTGGGTGAACCCATCTTGCTGTTAAAGGATGGTTTTGCAATATTTCAATTCTGTCTTAAACCAACAGTCAGGAGCCCAAATGAACACTGAAACAGGTTTTTCTTGCTATAATCATTCCTCCTGTTTATACTGACCATTCGATTCCTTCATCATGCACTGAACCACATTGAACGCACATATAAAAGGGCACCTTTTAACAGATGGAATGATTACAGAGAGGAAAACCTCTTTCAGTTTTCATATGGAACACATGACTCTTGTTTTAAGACACACTCGAAAAATTGTGAAGGCATCCTCTAAGTTTGAACTCCATTCAGAAAGTGTAAGCTAGTCCAGCTAGTGTGAGCTGTCTCTCTTTAATTGGTCCAGCGACCCATAAAATCAAAATGTATTGTTTTTGGTAAAAACAACTTTAACCACATGTGTGAAAAAGTCAAAACAAACAGGACAAATATACTTTCTTAGCATGAATTATAATTTGAGTTTGACTTTAAAAGCAGTTTTGCTGTGTGTAGAGACATCTGTCTGAGAGCTGCTCTGTATGATGAGATTAAACTAATGCTATTGCTTCTCTCATCATTAGAGTCTCACAACCCTTTTTATTTCTTGTGAACTGTGTTTCAGGATGTGGACTCTTAGCTTGTGTTCTGGATCATTAAAGGCGTCGTAGCTGCAAATGATTTCACATAGATGTTTTGTATGGGAACTCGAAGGAGAGTAACTTCCTCTATTAGGAGGGCTCTCCATCCCTCTTAAAGCTTTTAGAGAGTCACCTCTCTCGGGCCCTTTCAGTGTTTGAGTGCTTGTTGATATTTGGCACCCGCCTGCTTGCAGCTCAGGCTCCAAATGAATTAGGTGAACCCTAAAACGTGCTATACGCCACACAGCTTGGTACAGCGTGCATTATGTTTTGTAGCATGTATGCTTCAGGTGTGCTCTTCTCATGCCCTCTGTGATTTAACACCTTGTTGTCTTTGCCTGGTCTGTCAGATTTGACTACTGCAGGTTCATAGAGCTAGACTACGTTCCCATGGAGGCAGGCTATATGGTTTCAATGCGCCCAACTAAAGGCTATGCATCGACCAAGTCGCCAAGTAAAGGATACCCTTCCACCAAGTCTCCGGACCGCCACAGCCGTTCGACAAACTCTCCCTCCACCCCTCGTTCTCGGTCTGTTCTGAGTCCCCTCTTCTTTCCTCCCGATCAGTGTTGACTCTCTGAAGCATGGGAATGATGACAGATATTGCACTGTTGTGAATGTTTCATGATGTCACTTTATTTAAAACATCTGAGAGAGTTGTTGACCTAAAGATGTTTCAGCATCATGCCCAGTCTGACCTGTTAATCCCCTCTTCTGTTCTCTTCATTTGTTCTCTTTTCATTTTATTTTCACACTCTAGTTACAGCTATCCTCACCTCATTTATTTTGAAGAATGCTTTTTTTTTAAGTTATGTCACAAAGTGATTTGTTTTGATTTGGGTTTCAGTTTTCATCTTCACAGAGTAGCTTCCCTTTTAAAAAAAAAAACAGTGACATCGCTGTCAGTGCCTAAAGGACAATGTCTTCTTGCAGAACTTCTGTCTGCTAGCTGTGACTTTGGCCTCTGTATATGTAATGTGTCTGTGTATATTTGTGCATTTCCGTGTCGTATTGGCATGTTAGTGGACCCGGATTGATTGGAAGTTTGCTCCATTCACACCTGTGATTTTGTACAGTGTCATGATGGTTTCGCTCAACAGCTGACTGAATTCACTTTCACCTTGTTGTCTGGAGTTTCATTCATTACTGTTACCAGGGACAGTTTAACATGTCTCCCTTTACTTTGGACCAGGCGGACTCCAGCTGCACCCAGTAATAGAGATCCCTTTGGCAATGCCTCCCTCAGCAGCAGCAGCAACTCAGGCTCTTGTAAAGGAAGCGACTGCAGCCCCACCAAAGGGTGAGACATCAGACACTGTAGGGTCTGTTCAGTGGAGATGAAAAGTTTCTTTTACCCACTGCTCTCTAAAATACTAAAATAAAACCTTGTGTTCCCATGTAGGACTTAGGAACTTAAGAAAATCACCACTATGTTTGTGTCCTGTGTGTCCTAGACGTCACCAGAAGTACACATCATGTACGGACAACCATGGTATCCGGCCCCCTCCGCCAGAGCAGTACCTCACACCCCTACAGCAGAAGGAGGTGTGTATCAGACACCTGCGGGCCAAGCTAAAGGAAACCATCAACACTCTTCAAGACAGGTGAGATGTTGAGATCGAAATAGAAATGATTCAGTCAGAGAGACAGTTTTTTTTTTGTTGAGTCTAGGTTCTCACTTTCCTACTTTTCCCAATATCTCCGTCCCACTAATCGTCTTGTTCTCTCTCATTCTTGTTCTCCCTCTTAGGGACACGGAGATAGATGAGCTGAGGGGGCAGCTTTACAGAATGCAGGAGGACTGGGTCGAGGAGGAGTGTCACCGCGTGGAGGCTCAGCTGGCCCTGAAGGAGGCTCGTCAGGAGATCCAGCAGCTCAAACAGGCCGTGGACACCGTCCGCGCCAGGCTCAGTGACGCCGGGGGGCTCAGTGGGGACGTAGGGGTTCAGAAGTACTTCCAGGACATCAACATTCAGAACCACAAGCTCGAGAACCTTTTGCTCAGCATGGAGTTAGCCCAGGCCGGGTTAGCCAAGGAGGGGGAAGCCATACCGGGCTGTCGGATCCGTGTCGGGGGTTCAGCACCAGCGTCTGTATCAGGGGAAAGTCCAGGGGGAATACCCAAACCAGCAATAGGTGGGAGGGGGTCTTGCTCTTGTGATGGTTCCCCGGCCCGTTCTCTGACCCGGAGCTCCACCTACACCAAGCTGAGTGATCAGGCACTGGCAGACCGGAACGGCAACGGGCCAGACTTTCCTTGTCTGTCAGGTGATGGCACCCAGGACAGTGGTTTCGTGTGCTGTGGGGAGAGCAGCGTCCCCAGTCGGGCTGATCTGTTGCTGGAGGCTGCCTTCCTCTCCGAGGAAACGGCATCTTTACTCAACTCCTATGCACAGACCTTTTCCCACTCTCTGCCCAGCTCCATGCCCAGCTCCCTGCCCAGCTCCCTGCCTAGCTCTCTGCCAAGCTCTCTGCCCAGCTCTCTGCCTCATGCCTTCTCCCATACCTTACCTCATTCTTTCCCTCGCAACCTGTCTCACTCCGTGCCCCACACCATGCCGCACTCCTCCACCTATGAGAAGCTTTGCACAGGTGAGCGACTGGGGCCCGTTCGTTGCGGCCTGGGCGGGGTAAGCTGTATGAGCCACCCCTGCCTGTCCCACCATCACCTGTACCTGCATCCTCTGCGGGAGACGGGCATTCAGACCGAAAGCTGCCCCATCCCAGCGACGGCAGGTTACCCTTCGGACCTAGACACTATCGCAGAGCAACGCACTTTTCGCTCCCAGGCCTGCAGCCCCACCTCCACCTGGATGTCTGATGAGGGGGAGGAGGAGCTGGACTCCATGACCACCACCACTTCAGTAACCACAGCGACAGTCATGAGCACAGCCACAGAGCCAATCCCAGTCTCCAAAACGCCTCTGGTCCCTCCCTTACCACGGTCTGCCACTGTGGCGGGTTCCATGGAGAGTCCTCTGTGTGAAGGGAAGGAAGGATGGGAGGAGGTGGAGGAGGAGGAGGAGGAGGAGGAGGAGGAAAAGCAGGAGAAGGAGAAGAAAGAGAAAGAAGCTGCTGAAACGGAGAAGCAGGAGGAAACAACAGTGATCCGACAGGCAGAAGAAGAGCAGCAGATGCAGGTGGACTCAGTGGAAGGGAACGTGGTGGAAAGTCCAGGTGCAGTGGAGGAAGTGGCACTGTGCGATTTAGCGGAAACAACAGCAAAGATGGAGGGTGAGCAGGCAAGAGAAGGCAAACAGGATGGAATTATACTGGAAAACCTCAGCCTGGAAGAGAGGCACCAAGAAGTTGATCAATCAGCAGGATCAACCCAGACAGAGACAGCAGAGCTGAGTCCAACTCGCCCAGGATCATCATCGCCAGGCGTAGAACAGCCTCACACCTCCCAGCCAAAGAGATCTACTTCCCATGAGGAGATAGCCGGTGTCATAGTCGTGGAGGTGCAAGATAACGAGGACGATGGCGAAGACGAAACTAAAGAGCAAGGCGCCACAGAGGGCGACGCAGCAGAGGAGGGAGACTCCACCTCTGGGCCAGTTCAGAAGAGCTACTGGAGTCGTCACTTCCTGGTCGATCTGCTAGCAGTGGCCATCCCTGTGGTGCCGACCGTGGCGTGGCTCTGCCGCGGTCCGGTCCGCGGTAGACAGCCCATATATCATATAGGGTCGTTGCTACGGGGCTGTTGCACTGTGGCTCTGCACTCGCTGCGCAGAGGAGGTGGGTTGAGGCATTACCCCGCAGGCGGGGGAGACCTGGGCGGATCACAGATATAAGAGAAGAGTCTGTTGAGTCCTTCAACCTCTCCTGTATGGGTCTGGGTGCTCACCTGCTCGGAAGATAGCTGTTGCGTGAGAAGACAAAGAGAAAGAACTTTCTGTCTCGCGTTTGTCGTCAAGGTTAACAGCCGAGGGAGCATCGGGAACTTGAAATGTGCACTCATGACTAAGATCTTTGACTGGTAAAGTCTGTTCTCTTTGGTCCTTCTCGTTGTCTCTCACCCACTGGTCTCTGTTGTTGCTACCAAGATGTCTGCTAACACTACTGAACTTGTGCAAAATTTGAATGAGCTGAATGAAATGAATGATCGATGCTTGGATGTTTGATGCTGATTGTTTTTTTTTTTGTTTAAATGCAGGGAAATTGTTAAAGGTTCATTGATATGTCATCATAGCAGTCTGACTCGGTTCTGACATGTTCAAAAGATCACGTGTTGGTGAGATGTGTGTACATGTAACAGTGTGTGCACAGGTGTATGCGTAAACGTGAGTCTGTAACCAAATGGTCTTGTCTGTAGACGAGCGACGCTCCGCTCAATGAATTCACGTTTCTTATGACTGCAGACGGTTTGGATCCGACTGGAACAATGGAGCTCCTTTACTTTCAGGAAACGACAGCGTAGACACAGAACTCAGGTAGATTCTAAAGGTAGAAACACGTCAAACATGGAAAGGCTGCAATGAACCTTAGACTCCTCCCACACTCAGCTGCTAAATCATGCTGCGACACATTTTGATGCTGCTTCCTCTGCTTTTGCTAGGCAGACACTGTACAAATGAAACCCAATTCGATGTCAAATTAGTCACTTCTGACTCATTAACAATCGGGTGAAACTGCAGAGCCATTGGTTGTCATTTGACTTTAGTTTGTGGGGGGCTGATTAATTGCTTGAACAATCAGTGATCTGGCTTTATGACAATTGGATGGATTTCTTGCATGTCAGAAATGATTGGCTGTCTTAACCCGACTGAAATGTGTCTGAAATCCAATTTGCTGCATGACTTGTCAAAAGATAATAATTCATAATTTGTTGTGAACTTGTTTTCAAGATATTGACGTTCTTGCTGAAACTTACGTGAGAAGATCGAGAAGAGGTAGCAGGTAATTAGCTTAGCATAGCATATAGACTGGATGCCATCTTTCCAAGGGATACATTACCATCTATTTCTCCTTTCTTTAAAATTGACTTATGATATAAATATGAAATATAACCTGCTCTTTACTTTCCCTAAACCCCAACATGCCCAGGGACTTCATGGCCTATTCTACCAATTCTAAGAAAAACAGTCAAATTTGAATGAGTAAGGTCAGGTCTCATAGACAATGAATAGAAACCTCACTTACCATGTTTGATGTGTTTCTACCTTCAGAGTATGATTATGTTTCCAGATATCAAACAAGGCTGATTCGGATGCTAAAACTCATTTTGAATTACTCCAAAAAGTTGGTTCATAGTTAATTAGTCAACAGATTTATTCAACTGAGCAAAAAAAATGCTACATATTTTGTGACTGTAACCAAACCTCATCGTGTTTTCCTCCATCCTCTCCACACACAGCATCCCTCTGGGCTTTGACTGTGAAGTTACAGCCCCAAGCAACATATTTTCTACACCTTCATTTTTGACATTTTGGGAAACACTTTAATTTGCTTTCTTCACAAAAAATTAGATGAGAAAACGGTTACCAATCTCATTTTCATGCTCAATGTGAAGTTAGAGCAAGCAGGCGATTAGCTTACCTTAGCTTAGCATAAAGACTGGAAGTGAGGGGGTTAGCTGTGTCCAAAGTTTCAAAAATCTGACCACCATCACTTCTTCATTTTACCAACAAGAAATAGCCCCAGCATTTAACTTTCTGTTCAACCACACCTTGTTTTTTACATTTCTGTTTGTGTGTAAACAGAAAAGGAGATGTAACAAGTTCATTTATAACATTTTGAGGTGCTGGTCGCTTAACAGTTGTGTCTGTTTCGAGTCTTTATGCTACGCTAAGCTAATCGTGGCTAAGCTAATTGTGGCTCTGTCCAAAACTCTTCTTTAGATTTATTTTGTTCTTGGGTTTCAGGCTACAGGAACAACATGGACATTATGTTTAAGGGTGAAATGTTTTGCCTATCCTCAGCCATATGGTTGGTCCTTGTACCCTAAAGCTTATGTTCAAAGCAAACTCAGTTGGACAATTGAATTATTGAAAATAACTAAGTCATATTATAATCAGACGCTTAGTTTGTAGATACTCACTGGCTCAGTTTGACACATTGATGTAGATCTGAATGAAGTGAGACGTGCTCAGTCTGTGCTGTATATTTCTGCTAACGCTAATGCTCTCGTGATGTAGTTTAACTGTCACTCTGTTAGCGTGTGATTTCAACTCCAGTGTACAGGTCCGTCATTCCCGAATAAATCAACTTTATTTGTTTAACATATCGTTCTACAAAGCATTTCTAGACATGAAGCACTACATGGCACATTATACTCAAAATGTAAATCAGTATCTGAGGTCTGGGGTGTAAACTGCAATTCAGGATCGGGGTGTTTTTCTTTGTGTGAATGTGTGTGTGTTACTGGAAGGACTCTTGATGAAAGTGGCATCTGATGGCGACTCCTGTTTTCTGATGTATAACCTCATGTCTAACAATGAGGGCGAAAAGAAAAGAAGCCTGCAAATGTCAAAAGATCAAACAATTTGGTCTCACTGTCAAGAGACTCGTGAGCCAAACGTGTATGGAGAAACACCCCGACACAACCAGCAAGAATAGTCTGAAGCCAACTGAAATGTTTAGTTCTTCAGTGAAGAAATAAGCAGCATGAATCAAATTTTTTTTTTTAACCGTATGGTTGACATATTTTGCACTATTGCTCACTTTATGAATTTTAAGCAATTACTTGAAGATTGTATGTGTATCCAATGTGTTGTATGTCCCCTGATTGATAGTTCTGTCGGTCTGCAGTGTCGTTTAAGTTTTATATAGCACTAATGGTGCTCTAACACAAAAATTAGATCGCTAGTCCCAGTTCAAGTGTAACAAAGATCATCAGACATCTTCAGGAATACCCTAAAAAATACTATTACAATAGGTCATAATTTCTCTTAATACTGTTGCCTTTCATGCGCGGAAAGAACTGATGATCTCGGCTCTTTACATCCGACCGCAATATGTGTCTACAGGCCACAAAACAAAGAACAATGTATGCTGTTGTAAAAAAAACACACAGGTAGAAAGTTAGCAGTGACGCTAAACCGTCAAGACGTGTAAGACAACAGTGACAATCATGACAATCCCCCCCGATTGATTTTCACTTCCTACCAGTTCATCAATCTGAAGGAGCCACGAAAGCATTTGGCTGTTAATAATGCATCGAGATCCCTGAAAAGATTGAATGAATGCCTTTAGAGACACACAGGAGTGTCTCTTCTGTACTATAACACTTTCCTTCATTTGCTCACCCACAACCTTCCCTGAATATCACTCTCGCCATTAGTCGAGGTACTGGCTGTGTTCCCATCTACTGACTGACTGTATGAACCGTTTGGCTAAAGTGGATTAGGAGGTGGAAATAATTTTATGTTTTTACAAAAAGCCATATAATCCTGTGAGGGAACAGGTGTGAGAATGTGGGAGGTGGCCTCCTCCTCCCTATATTAATGTATTATGTCACAAAAATTGTATTGATGAAAGTCATGTGAATGATGTATCAGCGATGTGCTGTGATTTGAGTCAAACTCTCCTGCTGTCATTAAAACCTTAAAGCCGTCACGATGAACAGGGTGATAGTAGAGGTGATATGTGATTGAGAACTTGTGTTGCACTGAGGTTCAGGCTGAGTTGAGGCTTGTTGTGGGTAGCAGCAATCATTACAACCCCCTTAATTTACCACTATGCACAACAGTCTACACTTGTGACTGCATTGTGTAGTCCAGTGTCTAAGTTTGTTCGATGGAGGCTTATTTTGTAAATTTTGTACTGATTACTGAACTGTAGTGCATTGTTAATGGTGTATTACTGAGCCCCAAAAGTCCTGAAAACGCAAATGATCTTGTTAACACAAGCTATCTTTAATGCACAAAGTCATCTTGTCTTGTGCACGCCAATTATAACATCATTCTTGCGTGTTGTCAGTTGATATTTTGTGCGTGCAAGTTATTATTTTGAATGCACATGAGATTATCTGGTGTTCACAGCTGCAGTGTTTAGTCAATTAGACAACAGAAAATTATTTATTTTGATAATTGATTGATTGTTTCAAGCTAAAAAACCAAATCTTCTTTGAGTTCAGCTTTTCAAATGAGAGGATTTACTGTTTTTTTTATCGGTTTACATACAAATTTACACAGTAAATTGTGCATCTTTTGGTTTTGGGCCGTTTATTGGACTAAAGAGTGAGTTGAGGACATCGACATGGGCTCTGAGAAACTGTGAATGGCATTTTTTTTTTATTTTATTTTGAAGACTACATGATTAATCAATGAATCCGGAAAATAATCAGCAGGTTAATTAAAACTGAAAAAATAATGAGTTGCAGCCCTACACATGTTATGATCTTGAGTTTTTTCAGGACTTGGGGGGACTCACTATCCTTAATAGAGTCTGGTGAACATAATCACATCATTAATCTTTCAATGCATTTCGTCTCCTACATTTTCCTGTTGAATTGGTAACACCCACAACCTTGTTTTTGGATTCTGACAGTCCACATCTCCATTGTTAAATGTTTCAGATTTATTCATTAAAAGTTTAATCTGATATTCCATCAAAAAAAAAACATTTTACAGTGCAGCACTTTATCGAAATACATTGTAAAATGATCACAATGACAACAAGGCCATTATCCTGAGAGTAGACTGTCTCTGCAGCTGTCCTGAAAGAACGGATGTCATTGTATGTCAAAGTGACCCTATTTTCTATTTCTGTCCCATAATACGCCCTAACTAGTGTAGTGTGGTTTGCCAGGGTATGTGGGCGAGTGAGTAATTATATACTACGTACATCCTTTAGACATACAAGATGCTTAATATTTGTTGAGGAAGGCAGGAAGAGGGGTGGGGGGTGGGGGGGTGGAGGTGTTGGCTTTTTTCGGTCAACATTTGAATGTGTATTGTCATTATATGCTTTAATCCTTGTCTGATTGTGTGTTTCATAGCCATTGTAATGATAGCTAGTATATACAAAGGTTATAGTCCTTTAACATCCTTCCAATGAGGACATTCAGATACCTTGTATAGGAATTTATCTGACATCATTAATATCTACAGATAGCGTAATGTAAATGAACTATTTTAATGGCAATAGTAGTGTGTACAGCAAAAGACATCAGTAGGCTACTTCTCCATTCACACTCCCACCACTGTATAAAGAAAGACCAAAAGCCCCTATATTAAACAGCATGGAGGAAACCTTTCTGTTGTCTTCATCTGTGTGTTTGTCTCAATCTTGTATCTTGAATGTTTTTTTTCGCATCACATTGTGACAATGTTTTGGAATTTCTTGTTGCATTTCTCCCCCTCGAACCACACCGATCCTCAAGAGCAAAATATGTTATAGTAGGAAGACAAATGCTGCCACAGTAATGTGAACAGAAAGACTGTTTATTTGTTTTACAATATTATCTTGGTTACATTCGTATATAAACCTTTAGATTTTTCTAGCATTTTTTTTTTTTACAGAATGAGAATGATGTTTATCAGTTTGCATACCTAGAAATTTAAAAGGAATACATGCATTCAAACATGAACAGCATTAAAAGGAGGAACTTTATATAACAAGTAGAAATTCACAACTGTGAGCACCGCTCAGTCTTCCTGTGCTCATCAGTCAAGGAAGGAATATTACAGAGGGAGGTCCTCCAACACGCTTAGCAGAGGAGAGCAAGTTCGTTGGCTAAACCCATGATGTGGAATTAAATGGCTTCAATTTGAGCAGATGATTTTTTTTTTTTTCAGCATCAAATTTAAGCAGCTTTCCTAGATTTAACGTACAACATATAGAAGAGTTCTCTCACATGAGGCACCACAAACACAATAATAAAAAGAAAGCACGACTGTTGAAATGGATGCAGGAAAGACAACCTCTTTTAAAAAGGTAGTGGAAAGTGCACTTAGTGGGTCCGCCCAGCGCAGACCCTGTCCAAACACATACCGACAATTCCCTCCGAAATTACGACCGACCTCCTCGCGGTGAATCACGTAACACACTACGATATTGCTTACTTGTGCCTTTCACTGTCTCATAGCTCTTACAGTGTTTGCGGACAGGGTCGAGTCGCAGCTACATAGGACAACAAACATCCACTGCTGCCCCCCCTTCCCTACACTCTCCCCCTGAAATGTGCACACATTGCTCCCAGTACCTTCAAAAAACACAACACATCAGATTCCTATCGCGACTTTTTTGCCTGCACAGACGGGGAATGTGGTACAAAATGAGACATCACCATCTCTTGGAGAAGGTGGAAGCTGCTAACGTTTCTAACTCTCACAATGTTTAGGAGCGTTGAATTATGTTAGAATCTAGGGGACCATGAATGTTTACGTGTATCCACAAAAAAAAAACTGATCTCGATGTCAAAATCTATTCACTAATAAACTAAAAACAACTCATTGCTAAAACTTATTAGTTTTACTGGCCATGTAAAAGTAGAATCAAGAGTAAAGTCAGCCAACTATTTAACGTATGGTGTTAATTCCATTCAGATTATTTACGATTATTTACGTATGCACATTAGAGGACAAGTGCAGGGACTGAGAGCGCAGCCGTAATCTACATGGTAGGGCTCCGATGGCTGAACGTTGGCTTTTACAGCATTTTGACAAGGTGACATGTCACTTGCCAATGATTCATCTCCACGATGAGGAGGAAGCTCTGATAGTGTGCATGGCTTTAAAAAAAAAACAAACATTTTGTACTGTCCTTTATCTCAAATAAAAAAATAAGAAAAAAAAACAAGAAAAACATGTAATACATAGACTACAAGGTTAACATATAAAAGGTGTTAGACATGTCAACAGAGATGAGGAAAATGTAGAAAAGGAAATATACTGAACAACATAACTGAAAAATCGAGAAAAAAAAAAAAAAAAAAAAGGCATCTCAAGGTTATGATGAGTGATGACGATGATTGTAATGCAGGAGGTGGTTTGATATGAATACAGAAAGAAAAAGGGAAAGAGGGAGAGAGAGAGACAGACAAAGAAAAAGAGAGAAAGAGAGAGATATCTCTGTATATTGTAGACATCCTGACAGTTTACAGGCTTCTTTCTCCTGCTCTTCACACCTCTGGGACAGAGTGATCCATGGCTGACCGCAGGAGACCAGTGGACATCCTGGAGGAGGGAAAAAAAAAAAAAAAAAAGTCATATCCAGCTTTTCAGTGAATCAGGACGCTGCTCTCAGTCCAGACATTTTACATGTTATTAATGTCATTTAGCCGTTTCAGTTCAAGGACACTGGTAATGTGTAGAACCAGAAATATCGTCTTTTTTTATTCCACACATTCATCCTGCTGCCTACATTGCCCACGATGCAGCTCAACTGCCAACAAATTGGTTGGAGATTCAAGTGCATTATGCTAGTGACAGCTCACATAGCCTGGAGCTGTTAGCCTCCAGCAGAGATGAAGAGCTACAGAGGTCTGCTAACCTCACTGCTTTCTAAATCCATCATGCCATCACTCAAGATTTTCTTAAGATCGAAACATATTTTAAGACGGGTAAGCAAGAATAATAAAAGAGCTGCAACACCTGCAAGTCTGTCATCATGCATCTGCATAAACTACAGGTTATCTCATCTACAGCTACTGACTGTCAGAACCAGGTGCCTCAACTAAGAAGATCATGCAGCATCCAGTTTAATAATCTCCTCTCAGCAAAGACAGAGCAGAAACGTCCGCTCATTAATCGACCTGCTGCTGTTTGTTTTGATTTAGAAGTCAGTTTGATATCTAGCAGACTGCTGCTAGCTGGCGTTAAGCTGCCCAGCAGGTAGAGACAAACAGAACAAGGTAGAATCTGGAAAGTCTTTCAACTCTCATAATGAGAGAAACACAAAGTCAGATCAGTGTGCAGAGTCGTTTGCAGTTTGTCTCTTGTACAAACGCAGCAACATGATAAATTCAATAGAGCCATCAGTGATGTTATTAGTAACACCTGTGCTTTCCCTGTTATGACAAGTCAAGTGTTTGCAGTGGAAAAGCTCCATTAATCTGCTGTCTGCTGTATAAATGACAGAGATTTTGACTTTGTGTTTCAGTGAAGGAGATGCTCTGAGTTGAAACTAGATCACTGATGTCAAAGGTCAAAATGAGTCCTAAAAAGTTCATGACCATGACACATAAGATAACGGCAGTCCTACCTCTTAATCATGTGTTCATAGATGAACTTGGGCATGATGGTGATGGTCATGGCGGTCGGGGACGTGGACAGAATATCCTTGATCTGAGAATCCTGAAATTTTCACACAGACACAGTGACATGTAAAGATCTCAGGTAAAAAAAAAAAGATGACGTTAGATTCTTGTTTTACACACAAGTGGCTCACCTTGAGTCCGATAACGTTCTGTCCATTGATTTCACAGATGTAATGGTCAGTCAGCACGCCGTTGCGGGCGGCAGAGCCGTCCTTGACCAGCGAGGTGATTTTACCAGATTTGTAGATGAAGCCCACATGACCTGAGCTGTCTTTGTGCATGGTGACGGTGCGCTGGAAAGGCCTAGAGACCGACACAGAAAACAGAAAAGTTTAGGGAATCCTGGACTGACTCCTGAGATTCTCTCTTCAAATGACAACATGCCTGTAAACTCATTATGATAAATGATTGTTAGAACTGTGATCAGGAAAACAGAGGGGGAAAAGTCAGGAACAGATGGGAGAAGGCAAGACAAAAAAATAATCTCCATTAATGATAATCAAAACAAAACTACAAGGACGGCCATGAAATACAACAGAACAGCCAGCAGAGGGAGCCAAACAACATAAAAAAAACATTACAGTTTCTAATGAGATGCTATGAAAATCTCAGAGATCTATAAATATATATACATTTAAACACAAAACTTTTATGTTTATATCTGAGATCATGTTGATTCAGTTAATAGTGGATGCCTTAATGCTGAGGCAACCATTAGAACCCAGTACAACAGACAAGGCAATGATGTCAATGTCATGTAAACCAGAGGTGCAGACCAGCACCAGTCTTGAAAATATAAAGGACACTGTGCCGTAATCCTATGAAAAAGCTGCTCACCTGTCCCTGACCACCAGCTCAATGCGGGTCTCAGCTGCAGCCTTCAGGGCCTTGTGGGCCTTGTCTATGCTCCAGCCGGCGCAGTTCTGCCCGTTGATCTGAAGGACCTGGTCCCCAAAGCGCAGCCCGGCCAGGGCCGCGGGGGAGTTAGCCTGCACCAGCTGGACAAACACTCCCTGAGAGAGGAAAGAGAAGAGAGAAGATGATTCCAAATGATTCCACAGAAGCTGATACTGGAGAGATAGAAAGCAAGGAAAGAAGAGATAAAAACATCTCCAAAAAGGATGAAAGACACTGCTAAATGATTTGAAAAAAAAAGAAAGCATTAAAAAGGAAAGACACAACAGGAGGCTCACGTCTGGACAATTGTTTTAAAACAAATTACAGAAGGTTTTATTCTATCTATTTTGAGGATTCAACACCCTACAAATCCAAATGGTGATGCCTGTAGCAGCACAGTGCAGCAGTACGTTGATCACCAACACACTCAAATCTTCTGGTTTTGCCAACTCATTTCAGTTCATTTCAAAAGGCCGCCCACTGTATTAGTGCAACTCAACACACACTGAATAATTCAGTATGTTCAGGAGCCTAATAGCACTCTTGAGCTGGCCAAGTAGTATGTATAGTATGTTTGTGTTCTTGCTTTTCTAATGGCATTAATGCATTGTAATGTATCCCATGAATTAGGGTCTGATACCCCCCCCTTTCTCTTCTGCTCTGTTCATTTGCTGCATTAAGTTACTACTGTTACTCATCACTTCATGCTTGTGCTTACAAGCCTTTGAATGCAACATTCACAGTTCACCAACAATACCAAAAAGTGACTGTCTAAAAGTACATTCTCTGCTCTGTGTGAGGTATTCATTTTGAAACAACTGCATGGATTAAGCAATGTTATATTTGATTTCATGTTTGTTTGTTTTCTGACATTCCATCTTATCAATGAGGAACTTTTAGCGGCTGGAGTAGCATCAGCATCAACTCTGATCAGTGCAGCTATAACAACACACACAGTCTCGTGATTTGTCGGTGTTTGTGCACTGGAGGCTTCAAGTGTCAGTTCCATGCTGGACCATGACTGGCTTCAAACTAGCTGTGATATCACAGATCATGCGTGTCAGTCTACACCTTCAACTCAGATGTTCAGTGATTTTCTCAGTGAGCGACTTTGTTCCCTCAGCAGAAGACTGTGACGCAGCTCCACTTAACTTTTTCACCATCGTCACAGAATCGTCCTGAAAACTATTTTAACCGCCACAAATTTAATTAAAACTGTCCCAAAATCAAATGTTGTTTCTTTATTTTGTTATTATCATCTATAGTTGTTAGTGGCATCATAAAAACTAATGTTGAGGAAATAAATAATTAGAATGATTTTGCTCTGAATTTAGGAAAAATTCTGTGTCAGGCGCCAACTAGAAGGGCCCCAAACAGCTATAGATTTATGACTGTTTAGATATGAAAAATATTGAATTATGTTCCTATTTTAACTCATTATACACTAAAATAACTTACAAAAAGCCTCCAAAGTACTTCAAAAACATGCAGCAACTTCTCCTTCAGAGGAAAACATTGTATCACTGCATTTAGCTGACAGAGAAAGCTCACTGGTTACAGATTCAGATTTTCCTCAGAAAATGTAACAAATAGAATATGATTCACTATTATTTATTTAACTATCCAGCATTATATCAAATGGTTAGAAGTACATGGAGTACACTGTGTAGATAACACCTCGCTTTCATTCTTCACTTTTAAGTCAAACTTTGACTGCAGGACTTTTACTTTTTCAGTATTTTCACTGTGAGATATGAACAGTTTTACTGAAGAAAACAGATTTGAGACATTATCAGTTAGTGAAACAAAACAAACCACTAAATCCATCCCTGTTGATCTATGAGTGTTTACTTGAAAAGATTAGAGATGCTGCTTCTGCTTTCAGTGATTGTAAACGTTTCCATGGTGACCTGGTGTCTTTGCCGTACAGTTTCATATTTATGTGCTATGTATGGTGTCCAATTTCTGCTCCTGATAACACATGCTGTCTGAAAAGACTGTAGCATGCTGAGTGCACCAATGTCTCCAACAATCTCTCTTATATAATTGTAGAAATCATTATAATGAGTGTGTGTATATTTCTTAGTATTCTTTGTTGTGGGTCAGTGCCTGATGATAAATGCAGATGTTTGCTGCAGCTCTGCTCTGTTCATACTTTAGAGAATGTCATTCATATTTTCCTTGTTAATGATGTATTATTTCACCACCAGTGACCTATCCACTATTAATCACTATGTTGATCTTTATGCCTGACCCGCCCAATCTGAGGATTAACCGCGGCGCCTGTGGATATAATTGCAATCCACGCGTCACTAGTAACTATAGTAACAGCATGAGAAAACGTGCTCCGTTGTAGTTAGCGCTCGGTTTAGTTTGTCATTTGTTAAGCGATTGTTGTATGTTTAATTAATTAATAAATAAGTAACATTCTTTTTGTCCTGGACGCGTCCCAGATGTTTATCTGTTCTTCCCAAACACATTTTTCACCATCCTCCCGATGTCAGGACACCATTAGTCTAGAGGAGTCAAATTAGTCTAGAGCTAAATAATTAATGCAAGAACAGGTGTCCGTTAATGACTTTGGTGTTGCTGACTTACGTTGTCGATGGCCCTGAGCCGGAGTCCGACCTTCCCATCCTGATCCTTGCAGAGAATAATCTCCCTCAGTCCTGGTCGGATCTCTGCCCTCCTGATGCCCATGTCCGCCCCCGTCACCGGCCGCACCATCCCCCCGACGCCTGACATGGAGGGCACCGCCACTTGCTGAGGAGGAGGAGGAGGAGGAGGAAGCCAGAGAAGTGGAAGAGGTGGGTTGAGAAAGAACGAGGTGAGAGGAAGAAAAGCATTAAAAGAGGAATGTTACATTAAAATTCAGATAAAGATAAAAGGGGACGTGTATGTGGGAGGATTCAATTTCATCTTCTCCACCAGTGAATGAGATCAGGAATGCCATTAAAAAACATTATTAAACACGCTTTGCAGTAAAAAAACAAAGAAATGAATCCATCTAAAAGAATCACTGTAGAAGTGACCGTGGTGAGGTTGTAGAGGAGCAAATGGCAGAGAACACAGATGGTTAAAAGTCAGCTGGCGAGCTAGGGTGCTGTGAGAGCCTTGACATCTGCAGGGGCCGCATGTACACTCTCACACACACACACAGACACACAGAGGGATGGGAGTGACGAGATCACACCCTCCCACACACACACACACTGCTCCAGGCTTGCAGTGAGTCATTCAGTAATGTGGATCTCCAGGAACAGCACACTGTTGTGCTCTGATATGTCTTCAGTGAACGGCTGATTTCCTCTAATAAAAACAGGTTTGATTCCATGCAGGCTGGTGCTTTTAATTGATCTTAACCATTATCTTTTTTAAAAATGTGTTCATGTATATTAACGATACATCTGAATGACAAAACACTTACATTGTCAGCCGCAGGCACCAATGCCAGGTTCCTCTGGACTTCATCGCTGTTGAGGCTCAGGCCCATGTACTCTCCCAGTTCCTCCAGATTGGGGTAGAGGCCTGGGAGAATGGAGAGACGGGCGGAGGAGGGTGGAGAATTGAGGGGGGAGTAGGATGGAAGGAGGGTGAGACAGGTGGTTGGTAGGAAGGAGAGAGAGAGAGAGAGAGAGAGAGAACGTGGAGGAAAAAAGGGGGGAAAAAACTGTTTAGCTAAAGGTTACATCATGGATTCATGAATATGGCACATTTTCCGACACACACACACTGAACGACTTCAGATCATAAAATGTTCTCGCAGGTGTACAAAACTTCAAAGCGCTGTGATGTCAGCGCCACTTAAGTAGCTCATTTCACTCTTTCCTTCACTTTCATGCCGTCCGTCACGAAGGGGGGGGGGGGGGGGGGGGGGGGTCACGCTTCAGCTACATGGAGCCCTCCGCTGGAAGAATGCTGATAATGAGCGGTCTGTGTTGTGCAGTGCGGTAAAACTTTCCTGGCATCAGTATTCAGGTCACTCTAATCAAATGATCTGTGTGTGTCCAGCCCTCCTCTTCCTGTTTGACCTGATCTATACAAATATACACACACAAAGTTTTTATGCAAAGCGGTGATATCTGCGATGGCATCGGAGATATGTGCCTGTAAGTTATGAGTCATGAGGTCTCGCTCATCTTTACCTAAATTCAAAAAAGCTGTGGATGTAATACTTCTTCTACTTCTCCTTTTTTTTTTACCATCTCCTGTCTACTTCACTGTTTGGACATTTTCGACCCGTCCTGTCCTTCTTCTTGTTGCCTGCCTGCATGACTGCATCACTTTTCTGGCAACAAGAGGCGGTCGTTGCCCTTGCAGCAATGATTACTAAATTTATCCTGGCGAGGGTAAAAGAAAGTCAGACGGAGAGAGAGAGGGAAATAAAGCGTAGTCACTCAGTGGCACACACAGGAATACACTGATTGGCTAATCGTTAGTCGCCCTACCCCCCCCCCCCCCACGGTGCTCATTGGATCGATTGCTTTTCCCAACCAAGAAACTGCTGATTCATGTCATGATGCCTGTTTAGTTAGTTAGTCAAATGAATCAGGGATGAGACAGTTGACCTGTGTTGACTGTTGCTGGTGATGAAACAAACAATATACAAAACATATATCAACCAGCAATTCCTACATGCAGTGGGCGAGAGCAGCTCTGTGGTTTTTATACTGTTAATTGTCGAGTGATTTGTCTTTGTTTCAACAGTGATTGTGCCACCGCAGTGCTTTCGTGCGATCAGGTGGAGTCCAGGCTAAAGTCAACATTGTTTCAGTCAGCCACTTCAACTATGTACTCCACCCAGAAACACCTACCACACACAGCCGCAGAAGGGCAGCTCTAGGCACGGCACAGAAAAGAATGAGAGATGAACGCATCCGCAAACTGATGGCCAAAAATAAAAAATAAAAAAAAGTACAAATGAAGGAACAATAGAGACCATGATTCATCTCATATTCCTTCACTTCAGCCCTGAAACTAAAAAGTGTCTCATCATTTCAGAAAACTGAATTTTGCCTCGTCATAAGAGTTGTCCTGGCTTCTCTTCTTCCTCATTTTGTGCTCTCCTGCTTTATCACGGGTCTCCTTCGTTCTCCTCTCCCACACACACACACACTCACTCAACAACTGCCCACATCAGCTACTCCAAAAAAAAGAAGGAAAAAAAAGGGTGTTGGCTTGATTTTTGTAGTTTATTCTGAACTTTTTTATCAGAACTACATCAACAAGTTGAAGTTGGTCGCTAATGAGGACCTGGCTAATAATACATCTCATTTTACAGGGTGAATTTGTCTTATTGATGCTTTAAGGTAATGCAGCGTCGACTGCACACACATGCAGGCTGCCAACTTCTATTCTCTATCTCCGTCTTCTCATTCTTGGTGTTTTTCCTTTACAGAGAGAAGAAAGGTTGTTGAGGTGATCTGAAGGCAGCAGAATCAGTGAGGTTTAAGGCATTAGCGTGTCCGTTTCCCCTTCTCCTCACCAGGACAAGGAACTCCTCCCGTCTCTCCTCTAGCCCACTCACCCACTACACCCCTGGGTCTCTCCTTCCTCCCTCCTTTTCAAAGCAACTCCTCCTCCTCCTCTCTTTCTCCTATCATGCCTCGTCCCAGCACAACTGCCAGAGCCAGTCTCCATGGTAACTCACAGCTAGCTCCGCTGAGGTAAAAACAAAAGACCAAAAGCCCACAGGACTTCGCATCCAAATAAAGAAAAGAGAAACTGAATGAGTGAGAGAATGGGGAAAAGGGGGAGAAGTGAGTGAAAATAAGCAGGAAAGTTGTGTTCTCTAAACTGTGAACGGCCCTCCTGTCCATCTTCTGCCTGCTTTTCATCTTTTAGGGGTGCCTCCTTTCTCTATGATTTCCATCAGAGCAGAGCTCAAGCCTTTCACAGAAACTCAGAAAAACATAAAAAACCCCTGAGCAGAAATAAAATGAGAAGGAAAGACATAGAGAGCCACAAATACAGAGAGAACAGAGAGAAATCATAGCCGGTGTGGGGGGCCCCAGTTACTCCTGTTATTGTTCAAAGACCCCATCACCCCTCCTCACATCATAGTCCTCTCACTCTACTCCTCTTTGTCCATCTCCAAGACCACAGAACTGTTCTTCTCCCACAAATAACTGCAGTGAAACCAAGAGAATAAGAGAAAGAGAGCAGATACAGGTGATACACACACACACACACATATGAAACTCACTTGATCCTGGCATCCCAGCAGTGGCAAGCTGGGGCTGGTAGGCTCCCTCAGTGATGGCTGGCATGGGGGTGGTAGTCTGGGCGAACTGGGCCTGGGCCTGAGAAGCAATCAGACACACACAGTCAACTGGAGGAGCACCTTTCTCTTCTGCTCTAACCATTCTTTGATAGAACCACTTGTGTGTGTTCAGGGTTGTTGTCTTTCTGCGTGACCCACTTCCTGTTGAGCTACATTTCACAGATGGATACCTTGACATTTTTCCTGTAGAAAGTGCTGGTACTTTTGCCATGCACATCATTTTCCTCAATAAATAAACACTGAAAGGTTTTTTTTTCCTCATTTGTTTAATGGATGTGTCTTTATCTAGTTTTAGGACTTGAATGGGAGTCTGATCACATTTCAGGTCATATCTATGCAGAAATAGAGCAGACTCTATATATAAATATGTAGATGTTTCTCTTCTTGTTCCTACAGTTGAATGTTTGAGCGTCACTGTACAGAATAATTCATGTGCAGTTGTACACTAGAAGGCTGTGTTTCCCAGGAATCCGCTCAAAGTGTGTGAGTATCTCTGTGCTGAGACGAGTTACAAACAGGAAGTGTGATATCACAAATAGTTTGGACACCGACCCTGCTCCTCTGCTCAACTTCCACTAGTGTGATGATGGAAAATGTGAAGCCTCCGGTGCACAAACACTGAAACCGGACTTCACAGTGAAGCAGGAGACATCTGTGTTAAGCTGTTCAACCTCTGAGCAATACTAGAGATGATCAGGATAGTTCTTCTTCTGCAACTCTGCACAAGAACAACTAGCATGTTCTAAATTTTGGTTTGGCAAAGTTAATACTAGCCCCCCTCCATAATGCTACGATTCAAATGAGTATAAATTATAAATGAGTAATATGTGTACATTATATTCCCCTGCTGTACAGGTTGTTACTTGCCTATTGCACAGAAAGCAAACAGATAAAAGGCTACTAGAGGTAATTATGTCTAGATAGATGGCTGACTTGAACACACTCATCTTACCTTGATGACCTTGTCGACCTTGAGGTCCTCGAGGGATGGATACAGGGACATCCTACGGAGGAAACAAACAGCTATGAGTGAAGCCCTTTGAGTAAGGGAGGATGACACAGCTGTATGAGATAACAACGCAGCAGGATAAGCTCTAAGGCTCTCTGGCTTATCCTCATATTACCTTAATGTCATCAGTTACCATCAAACTCCATTAAGCTATACTTTATATTCACGTGGAGTCAAACGGCTCTCTGTGATGTGGAAATGGATGCTGGTGCTCACTATTCCACTGACAATCCAAACCATCTTTGTAGTTGAGTGCAGCTTTCAGCTACTTCCAAGTTCTTTGTTTTGGTTTTTGTCAGTCTCAAGACCGCTGAAGCTTATGAGACGGCGACACGAGTCGTCTCCGCGCAACAGACTGCAGAACTTTCAAAAGTAATGGATGGAAAACATTTGATATCCAAGAAGAAGCCCTCCCTGTGGACTCCCTGTTAGTCATGTACTAGAAAGCTTTACACACACAAGATGTTGAGGAACAAACTGGTTTTTATTTTTAGCGCAGCTTCATAATGATGACTAAACGTTTGACAGGCTCTGTGATCATTATCTTGCATTTACTGAGTTTCAGTGTCAGAAAAATAGTTATGGAAATACAAATTCAATTCATGATGAACTCAACTGAGCAGTAGATATAATAATAGAGTAAAGCAAACAGATGAGAAACGTTTTTTTAGCTGATCATTATACTTCACACACTGATACAAAACTCCTGTTATTTCACTATGAACACAAAGCAATGGATGATGGTCTGTCACTTGTGGAAACATTAAAGGGATAGTGATCACAACATAGTGTATGACAAAAATCTCTGAGGCTAGACAGATTTCTACTGTCACTCAGTATACTGGATATCGTCATATTGCCCAATACTAAAAGTTGCATTTATAAATAGCAACTGAGTGAGTGACAAATAACTACAAGATAAGTATCTAGCACACCTTTCCATAGAAAAACACAATGAAGCTCCAGAAATAGAACAACAACACAAACTATCACATCATGTCAACGACTAATGGACACAATGACAATAATAGGAGCACTTATTCTGATGTGTCATGTGTTTACTTCAACCTTGCGACACATTTCCATCTTATCTAATCTTATTCTCAAACTGGGTGAACTCCAGGTGTGTGCGTGTGCGTGTGCGTGCGTGTGTTGACCTAAATGACGACAAGTGGTGGACAACCAAGTGAAGGTGAGAGGAGGACAGCGGGTATGCTGACATCTTTATACCTTTTAGATCTTATTCATGTTCGCTAACACTCAGCTACATTGTGTAGCTGCATTTCAGCATTGATTGTATTCATATAATGACATGATGAACACTCTGGGCCTCGTATGAAATACAAGCTGCCACGACATAATAAACATCACACATGAGACACACCAGAGAACAAAAGACACAGACAATTGTTCCTGTTCCTCAGGTTCCTGTAATGTTGTAAACCATAATGACATAACGTATGCCTCGATCCAACCCCCTTGTGGTCTGTCTCTAACCAAAGCCGCTCTCAGAAGAGCTCAAAAAGAACTCATAAACAACGAGCCGCCTGAAAGCAGGAAGAGGAAATGAAAGATCACAGTCAGCTGACTGAGATTAGACAGGCAGAGGCATGCAGTGGGGTGATAACAGGGAGTAAACACAAGTATGTTTGGTTTCTGTTTAAATTCATTCATTCATTCATCCGCCTTGAGATACACTAGAGCTTTACATTTCTGCCTCGGTGTCCGTGGTGTTTTGGAACAGAAAAATATAAGGTAGCTGTTGCTTCTCATGCACACACACACATTACATGTAGTGTTGTTGGCGCAACGATGTAAACAGCAGCATCCCTCGTTCGATTCGAGCTGAGGACATGTTGTTGCAAGTCCTCCCTCCTTCCTCCTGTCAGCTGTCAAATAAAGCGAGGCACCTCGAGCCGCCTATCGATCGGTCCGCCGTTTATTT
This sequence comes from Euthynnus affinis, assembly GCA_029490765.1. Taxonomy (NCBI): domain Eukaryota; kingdom Metazoa; phylum Chordata; class Actinopteri; order Scombriformes; family Scombridae; genus Euthynnus; species Euthynnus affinis. Next base: position 6,156,812 of record CM055841.1, read on the forward strand.
TCACAATTAATTGATTATATGTTTGTTCTGTGGCAGGTTTAAAAAATAGTGGGGGGAAAAAATGGCAAAGACTACGGTGACGTCTTCAGTTTGCTTGTTTTTGTCCGATTAACAGTCAAATAAGAGGAATATTAACAACTGTTTCAGTTATTTGCTTAAAAAAATGAAACGATTAATTGATTATTGTGATAGTTGCGGGTTCATGTTCTGTCAATCGAAGCTGCCAACTGCAGCTCGAGATGCATTGCTCCATTTTTTTTCTTTCCTAAATCAGACGTTCTCTGTTTCTCCTTCTTTTCCAACACCATCTTCCTTTCTCATCATCTTGTAGAACTCATTTTTAAAGTTGGGTAACGTGAGGTCAGGAATTGCTGTGGTGCTAAACATTGAGTTGGTGGCTCGCTGACTCTGAAGAAGGAAACATTGACCTTAACAAAGAAACTAAAAAAAAAACAAACAAGTCATCTTAAAAAGAAAACTGATGACATTCAAGTTTATCCAGCCTTACTTCTATGTAAAAGTGACAACTGCTCTTTCACCCCTTTTTCTTCACCACATAATAACCGTGTGTCACAGTCATAAGACGTATGATAAATCATCAACATGGCTTACTGAATGAGGAACAAGAAAACAAAGTGAAGACATTGACAGAACATAAAACATAAAAAACATTAAAAAAAAAAAACACTCCTGAGTGAGAGTGAAGTCAAAAACTTCAACTCGCTTCCTTCCACACTGAGCAAAAACAAGCCATTACAAAACAAACGTTGTACAGTACAAAAACCTCACAGTTACGAGTCCACACCGGTATGTCATGTACACACACATCGATCGGATACGTGGTGGTCACACATTCGTTTTCACACCGGTGAGCGAAAAATGCCCTGAGAACCCTAAAATAAGCGCATCATTCTGACCGCAATCACATTACTGCCAGATCTCACTCTCCCAGCTACTCCAACCACTACTCTATTCTGTTAACCTCAGTCCTCACAGACAAGTGCATCATTGTGTTGGTGGACACAGAGAGAGGCATTTTAATACTTTATAGTGTTTACTTTTCAGCTGTGTTTGTTTGCTTGCTTTATATTCCTCTCCCTCAGTCAAACAAGCTGGAGGTGTAAGTGAATAAGCCTGGAAAAAAAAAAAAAAAAACGAGTGTTTCCAGGGCAGCTCTCTCTCACCGCCATAAGCAAATCCTTGAGTCACTTCTGCAACTGCAGTTCAAATAAAGAAAGGACTTTTTTTCTTTTTCTTTAATGTATAGGGAAATAGCCTGTATTTGCATATGGACAGACAAACAGGAAACAGTTACAGTAGGGTGAAAAGCTTGGCAAGCATCCCATAAAAGCATTCCTTTAATGAAAACAGCACGAAGAGGCTTTGGCATGACTCTTGTGTTCAGCCAGAAACTATGTTAACAAACGCTGTGGTGGGAAGGAAAAGAGGGCTAACTCCAGTCAGCCTGAGCGAATTGGTTAGATTCAGGACTGTGGCCTTCTTGGCAGCTTTTTCCTGGTTATTTTAACATGGCTGAGAAAGAGACAGAGGGAAGAGGGAGGAGGAGGAGGAGGAGGAGGGAAGAGGGAGGAAGAGGAGAGGGGACGACGGACAACTGTAACAGCGAAGTCTGCACTGCTCTGAACTGACCCACACCCTTTCTACTGCACTGCACACAGGAGCCATTATGTATAAGATATGTTTACACTTTACAGACAGATAATGCACTTATACGTTTCCTAATAAATAAGCAGTGTGTGCTGCTGTCTTTTGGCTCAAAGATAATTATGGTCATTAATTGACGTTACTTTAAATTATATAAAGGTGAGGCATTTTCCCATATCTGACATTGTGGTAAACGTTTGTGTATATTATTTAGCGGGGAACTGCTGTTGTGTGTCTCTATTATTAAGTTACGACATCGTGAAGTGTTACCATCATGTTAACGTTAACAGTTAGCTAGCGTTACGTTACCTCACTAGGCTACAGTCATTAAAATTAACCAACACTAGCTGTTAGCTGGTTTAAGCAGGCAGACTTATTTCGTGCAGTGATGACATAGCAGATAGTTTATAACAAATTAAAATTGGTATGAATAAAAAAACTGTTCCGTGTCGCTTAGCTGTCCCTCGTCTTTGTTCATGAATCCTAGCAGCTAATAGCTGTAACGTTAGCTTATAACGACACCAGACTGTGTGTTACCGCTGGTTGAAGGTACAGCGGCTTGTTGGATTAGCTGACATTAAAGACAGTCTCACCTTTTATGCCTTGGTTGAAAAATCTGCTACAACAGCTGGTAAGATTTTCGGCGTGTCTGGTATGAGCGGAGCCCTTCAGCTTATTTGTTTTCCTCTCTTCGTCGCCTGCTCGTCGTTGATACGGCGGTGAGCTGGTTGAGGGGGAATTCTGGTAAGTGATGATGTCACTGCTGGCTTCCTGGTCCTGCAAGTCAGCGTTGACGTTTCAAGTCACGCCTCGTATCGGTCACATGAACTTCACTCATCAGGACAGTTTGATTAATTCCTGTGAAACTGACCTATATATATCATTGTAATAATCTTTATCATGCAACTAACCTCGTAGGCTTATTGTGTCTCAACGAAATGATATTCTGTGTCTTCTGCTTTGTGTGTTGTGTTTTGCTACCTTTGATACTTTAATATGTATTTGGTTATTTACTGTATTTTACTAAAACCTGGGATTCTTTCACAAAATTGTATGGCCCATAACCTAATCCAAATGTTTTGTTTTTTTGTTTGTTTGTTTTTTTCATTTATTGAATGATAGATTTAAAAGATGATTACATTACACTGAAAGCACATTTGAAAGGGTAGTAGCGAGTATGAACAAGAGGAATGATTACAGCGAAGAAAACCTCTTTCATTGTTCCAATGGACACCTGACTGTTTTAAGACAAAAAATGTGAACATGTCCTTTAATTTCTACACTTGCTATATGCAAGATCAAGAATCTTAATAATATCCAAACATAGACATACTGCTAGACACCACGTGGTGCACAGAATGCCATACAGTGACAACTGGAATGACTCCAAAAGGACCCCTGTGAGATTTGAGTCAGTGACTTGTCGTTAAATGGTGTGTATTTGAAACTGCCACACAACTATATGTGGGTCTGTGTAGTAATCTTTAATTTAAATGTGTTTCCTAAACTTTAATTTATTTCATATAGACTCTCTTGTACATAGTTCTTTATAATCTTTAGACCCCCATACCCCTTCATCATAAAAATATGGAATCATTAAGTTTTGAAAAAGCTGAAAAAACAATATCAGGGTCCCATACTTAGTTACAGAAGAGTACTGACTTTAAGCTACCGAATGTTGAACTGATGACACCAGGGCCTGTATTTATAAAACTTATGAGAATGACAGAATCTAAAGAATTCACTGAATGTGAGCGATAAGAATATTTATCAAGACTCCAACTTCCAGGAAAATGTAGGGGTAAGTATTCAGAGTAACTCTCAAGTGATCACATGATAAAGCACAAGCATGCTCTGAGCAGGAATAGCCAATCATAGACGTGGATTTACTCTATTGATATACCCATTTGATATGAAAAAAGAAAATCTAATATTTATTTTTAAAAACATTGTTATGTGTGTAAAATCCTTAATGTCTATAGGAACAACATATGAAATTAACAACAATCTCATATGAAGTGATTAGAAGCTGGCTTAAATGGAAACAAAAAGAAGAGCAGGATAGACATTCTGTTGCTGGTAGAAGGTATATTAAAGAAAACATTACTAAGAGAATTGACTGCCACATTGACAAGTGCTGACAAGATGAATGGAAAGTGATTGCATACTAAATCATTACGCACTGAAACAATTCTATTCTCAATTATGCAGCACATATTGCTTCAGCTAACATATTATTTATCGTGACAGATGATACATTATATCACTGAAGGTGTGTGTTCACTTGTGTCTGTACTGACATCATCTAAGAGTCTTTTGAAGTTGTAAGAAATGTGGTTAATTGTTTCTATTTTTAAGTTTGTGGGTAAAAGTGAATGAGTGAAAGATTTTACTATTAGCAGTTTGATAAAAAAAAAAAAAAACAGGACCAGTTCTCAGTATAGGATACAAATTTCAAGTCAGATCTTTGCATTATGGAAATTATGTACAGTAAGAACCTCCCAGTGTGACTTTTAACCCATTTGGTCCCATTGCTCTTTTAAACTAGTGACTGATTTCTCAGGACTTTCTCCCTTAGTTAATAAAAACATTTCTTTTTAAGCAGAATAATCTAAAGCAGTGATGACAGTGATACTGTCTGTTAACCTTTCAACCCTTTTTATTAGACTTTGAAGAAAATCCTTGCCGAGGACAAACACTCGTACTATTGTAGCGCAAATGCAAGGAGTGTAACTGCAAATCCAGCCTAGCGGGGTAGACTGGATTGGAATGAGAGTTAGCAGCAGATCTTGTTAAATCAAATGGCTTTAATTAGCAGTGGTGGAAGAGGTACTCTGATGCTTTACTTAAGTAAAAGTAGCAATAGCTTAGCGTAAAAACACTACATTGAAAGTAATAATATTGCATTAAATCCACCAAATCTAGAGGAGCTCATTTTTACTATACTTGATGGACTGTTGGGTAAGGCTTACCAACTGTGCAAAGTAGGCCTTGAAAGCCCCCCTGTTCAATGTTTGTTCATTGGTTGTAGGTAATCTGATTAAATGCTTATTTTGGAATTTGCTCCACTAAGTATAATACCAACTACAACGAGTCCTGAGCTATTATCTAATCTTTGTGGTCCTGTCCTACAGTATACAGGCATCTTGTGTGTTTTAAGACATAATTTTAATGTTTATTGCTAACATGGTGTACGTTCAGAATGAGAATCATCTTTATTGGCCAAATGTGTTAACGCACACCAGGAATTTGAGTTTGGTTTAGTGACTGAATGTACTTACACAAAATAACAACACAACAATCTTAAGAAATATAGACAAGGATTGACTATATACAGGTGAAACTGTTTCTATGAGCTGTAAACAGGATACAAATAAATATGTATAATTTGTAGGTACAGTGGGTATTATAGTGTTACTGACTATGTTCCTACTAAGTTGTGTTTAATCAGAGTGCCTGAAAAACTAATGGCTGACCTAAAGACTAATACACACACAAAACCTGGGGTCGTTTCATGTCCCATGAAAATAACAGAGTGGGTGCAATAGGGGTCCAACATAAAGTTTTTGACCTGGGGCCCCCAAACAGGTAAGTCCAGCTATGGTGTTGGGTATTTTAATCTTTCAATTTATATATAAGATGATGTTTTGAGTGTAAAATCTACATTAAGTAACTTAATCTAATAAGTGTAGTGAAGTAAAAAGTACAATATTTCGCTTTGAAATGTACATTAGAAGTGTAAATTTGAATCCATTGGAATTAAACAAGTAAAGAACATTTAGGCCTACTTCAAAATTGAGTGAATGTACTTTAGTTACTTTCCACCACTGTTAATTAGCAAGTGGCAAAACTGATTTTTGCTGTGTGTGGTACATGACAATGCAAAATATTCTATTAACCAATCAATCCCCATGTAAGACAAAACTATTTTTAGTAACATGAGTGGTGCTTCACAAGTCAGTGTGGTTTAAAGAACCACACCACCACCGTTTCATCAATGTAAAAGATTAAAAGCATAATCACACATTTTTAATAGATCAAATATGGTCTACCAGTAGTGAGAAAATATGAAAAAAAAAAAGCCTTCAGGTGGAGAGCACTTCTTTTATTTTAAATATGTCATCATTGGTTTAGCCTGCATACAGTAACATATCAGCACATAACTACACAGTACAGAGGTGGACTGCTGCCACACCAGTTGCAGCTTGGCCAATATGTAACATCGACAGCCATAATCAATATCTGACAGCCAGGCCAGCATATTCCTTCATTTAAACTCCATTTAAAACTATTTATTTGAGATACAAAATCACTAGGATGCCTGCGTGTCAGCGTTTCTACCACAACAGACTTCAGTAAGGCAGTGTGGTACTTTACTGACACCAGACAGAAAAAAAAAAACACTAGCTATTATCATAGGTTAAACACTAGCTTTGTTGATTCTCAGAGATAGAAAGTTGGCATCTGAAAAATACATGATTGAAGTTGTTACACAAAATAAGGTTGGGGGGAGGTCACAATTTGATTGATCCCTCGACCCCTTTTTTGTAAATTTCAAGCATTTCCCCTTTTTCTAAGAAAAGAATAACAAACTCCAATTTATGTGCATCACTGCAAATCCTGTCTTTGCACTGTTCGACTGCTGTATGGCTTTAAATGGGGTTTAAAGACTTGGCGAGATAAAAAGGCAATGGTAACGCAAATTGGATGCAAAGCTTTCCACACGTACATACTAGGGTTTCCGCCGGGCCTACAACATGCAGACAGGGTAAGGTAGTTGTCATGTGTCTGGTGAAATTATTTAGGCACACGCAAGAACTATCTATGACTGTGATTGGTTCTCCTTTGCACCAATTACCCCTCTTTAGTTCACACTTCCATTAATTTCAATGAAAAAGAAAACACAGTAGTACTATATACAAATGAGGATATTTTCCCCAACTCAGATCTTGTGTTGCACCGTTAAGGCCTAACATAACAATGATATATCACTAAATTCAACTGTGAGCCCTCTCTCTCTAACAGTAGCTCATTTCATTTGTTCTAATTTTCAGCTGAAAGGGGTTTTTAGATAGAAATGTGTGCTTTTCATTTTTTGTATACAGTTTTTGTTTCTTTAATATAACAAGCACCAGCTCTCAAACATTCTAATACTACTACTCGTTGATTCATAGGAGATGAATGTCACTGCTAGTGGTTCATTGGTATTTTTGTACTTTTCAGCATAACCATGCACAACCAATAGTTAAAACACGCACACACACACACAAAGAAAAAATAAAACAACTCAATTCACAAAAATTCAAGATTAAGAACATGGAGGTTTGTAAGGTTATGGCCCATAGTTTTTAGGAGGAAGAATATGATGGAAAAATAGAATTAACTCAGTCACAGAGACAAAATAATACAAACTGTCATAGTTTGATGAAATAATAACCATAAATATGGTGGAACTATAGACTCAAGCCTCTTATAGAATCAAGTGCAGACTCTCCTAGCTTCTCTCCAAGTCACCCAGGTAGGAAGTCACCTGGAAAGACAATTAAGAAGAAAAATTCAGGATGAAGCACAATAACAGTATGCCTCCAGTGTACCTCGCCAAAGGGTTCAATCACACAGTTACTCAATCTCCCCTTAATGTTCTACACTCTTAGAAGCAAGGGTTCTGAAAGGGTTCTTCTTGAAGGGCTGAAGTTTGCTTTTGAAAAACCTTTTTTGAAGAAAGGGTTCTTCAAGGTTCTTTGTTAGACTAATGGTTCTAATAAGAACCCTTTTGATCCAAAGAACCCTTTTTGGAGGGAGGAGTTCCTCAAGGATTGTTGAAAGCATAGGTATTAAAAGATCCTCACCCTCAAATATTCAAATGTTTATGTTTCAAATAGTATTTTAAATGTAAATGTATCTGAAATCCCATTAATCAATTCATTTTACTTATGATCTGCCATAGTGTTTCATTTCATGCCATAACACTCAATCTTCAAAATAGCACTGCTGTGCTTTTACCTACTGAGCCACCATGATAGGTTTGTTTTGACCATTGTAACTACAACCTCTGGAGGGAGGCGCTCATGTGCCAAAAAATTTCCCCAACTTTATTTTCTTTTTGGAGAGTGGGCAGCTGACCCTCCTTATCTATTTTCCTTTACTATGGATGGTGGGAGGACTGACGGGATGAAGGACTACAGTGTGGAGGGATGTTGGATGTTCCCAGGGGAAAGGCTGGGGTTTGGTGGTGTATGGGGCCTGGGAGGTGGCAGCCCTGTTGTTAGAATGTGGGAGCTGAGAGCTGGTTTCCCTAAGGATTGCACCAAATGGTCTGCCCTTCTCTGCACAACAGGTGTGACATACCAATAGTGATTACTGTTCACACAATGTGTGATCACCTGTGTATAAATTGATATTAGATGCTGGATTGAAGTGACAGATATCAGAAACTTCAGAGAATTAAGGGGTGAACTAAATCTAGCATCTTAATTCAGCAAACTTGGCTCTAGCTGAGGACTTTTAAGGTGAAACGTGGGCTATTTTAATGCTAGCATTTCTTTTTTTTTTGGGTAGAATATGAGTTATACAGCCTGGACAAAAAATGACGTGTGCCAGTGGCTTGAACAAGAGGGTTTGAGTGATGACTCAAACACCTTTTCTGGTGAGATGTTACAATGAATTATCAATGTTCCCTCACTTTACCTGATTGTGTGCCAGTGGAGGAGTTTGAGAACAGGCTTATTCAGTGTAGTCCACTGTCACCATTATTATGTGCCCATACTCTGCTCTCATTGGACCATCCATTACTTTGTTGTTTGTAGAAGGCTTACAGCTTCATCTGGTGTAGTAAGTGTACCTTGGATTGACGTTTTTCTCTTTCTTTCTCTTCTCTTTTTCTCTGCTATGCCACCATTGTTGGAGATTACATGAATTGGCTTTTGACCTGTACCTGCACAAGACCTACACAGCCTCTGTTCTGTTGGCTTATCGTCAGAGTCTCCCCTCATTATCCATTATTGTTCCAATATTTTTAATACATGTTTTCTCATTAAAAATTGTTTGAATGTTTTCTCAATGTCAACATAGGTAATTGTAACATAGATTGTCAAAATGATGGATGACCACAATACACAATATATGGGATTCAATCATTTTTGCCTGATCTGTTCATAGAACCCTCGGAAGAAAAGAGGGTTCAAGGTGAAACCCTTGAAATATGAAAGGGTTCTCAGTGGAAACCCGAGGGTGGGTTCTAGATGAAACCATTAGAGGGGTGAAAAAGTTCTGAATAAAACCCCCAGTGAGAGTTCTGGGTGAAACTATCACACCATAGAAGGGTTCTCTGTAGAACCTCTCTGGGTTCTGGGTGGAACTTTTCAGAGACAGTTTGAGGTATAAGCCTTTATGGCCTATGTCTTTATATAAAAAATTGAGAATGTGTAGCATGTGTTGCACTCTAATGGTGGCAGAGCGAAACCGAACACATTTACACTGACAGTGAAAGCATATGGTTGGGTTAAACATGAAAAGCAGTTGAGCCCTCCGAAAACCAAAACAATGAGCTGAAAGACGCTAAAAAGCTCAGAAGCACTGAAGGGGATTCAGAGTTGGGTTATAATTCTCTTTGGGTTCATCACTACAATTAACCCACTTCACATACAAGTAGTCATGTGATGCATTATTGATTTTAGCTATGTTTAGGATTCATTTATCTGAAACTGGTAGGTAAGAAATGTGTCTGCTCCATCAAACATCCTCCATCAGCACCACCACTCTTGGGGAGCAGGCTATAGTTTGGGACCTTTACCTTTCATTATCATTCAGATCTACATGCACTGAATGCCTGCTGTTTTTACTCCACAACCAAATAATTCACAAGATTTTTCACAGTTACAGTTTCAAACACGCAATTAAATAAACTTGTGAAAACAAAATGAGGTAATTTCAAATAGGTGAAAACTGTATTATTTTCAAGATATCAACCCACATATCTCCATTGTATTTTAATTTTCCACCATTTGTTGCAGTTGTGACTTTATTTGTCTGGAGGCTTCTGGATCACAAGGCTACAGTGACCTGAACTTTAATGATGTAAAATAATGTCCAGTTGTGATAAAGGTTGAGGATTATCAATAGAGCATTTTCAGTTGGATCTACCATTCCGCACCAAGTGTGTCATGTCCACTGTCCCCAGTGCTGATCTTGGAACCCTGCATATGCATTAGATGTCTTGGCACCCTTCGGTCATGGCAGGATTCCCTCCTCAGAGGGGAATGCAATCTTGCTGATGGGATTTGTCATTTTAAATGTCTTTCTTATTTTACAGGACTTAGCTGTAAATTGCTCAGATATCAGATATCACACCACTTCTGGGCGCCATTCTGGCATTTCCCATTTATCTTGGTCATCTCTTGCTGATATTAGTCTGTGTCACAAACTAGTGCTGATTTATTTTATTTATTTATTAATTTCCTGACCTGATTCATAGTTGGACTGTATTTGTTAACATGGGATGGTGGGGAACACAAGAAAAAGTGTCCAAGTGCCTTTGGAGTCGTTAGAATCTTAATTCACTACAGTTTGTTGGCATCAAATGAGTGCAATCAATCACAGAACAACTTAGTGACTTAGTGGGAACAACTTAGTTTGTCCTGCACCTACACCCAGCTGGGGTTGGACGTGCATACCATCCACTTTCTTTCCTTGGAAATTATTTTGGTGCCATACACGTCTCTTTTTTCTTTTCTTTTTTTTTTTTTCTAAAAAACTGCCACAAGGATAGCACAGATTGACCACCATCCCTCACAGCTAGTTAGTCTTCTTTTAGAGTGTAAACATCTTCATAAAAGAAACATGGATTTGAGACAGTTATGAGACAGAAGAGTCAATGGTCTCGATGTCTCTTGAATAAACTGCGTTACTAAACTAATTGTCCAGTTAACAATTAAGCTAGCTTCCCAACTTTTTCAGACTTTTCCCCCCTTTCAGCCTTATCGAATGAAATGATGTGCAATCCTGTCAGAGGGGAGTCAACAGAACAGCATAGAGAGATCATGTTAGCTGTTAGCTCTCCAGCTACAACAGTTGACCAACTAACCCCATTTGTGACCCTAGCACTTCTTGATTCGGTCACATAGTGTTCCCCTGTTAAATGTTTTTTTTCTTCCAGTTATCTTGCAGTGAGTTGCAGCTTCAAGATATTTTCGTGATCTCACACGTGTCTTCTGTCTGCCCACAATGAACTTTGGAACATTCATTCACTTCACTGTTAAGTGGCCAGCACAGTCCGTGAAAACACTGTATTATAAGTTTCTCCCAAGGGAAATATTTTATTAATCCGGGCAGACAGCAAACATCTGTGGGATCACAAATATGTCTTTGAGGATACAACCTGCTGCTGGATAGCAGGTCAACAAAATAACGTTTAGATTCTTCCCTGTGAGTAGAAACTATGTCCTCAAACCGCTAGCACCTCAAATTTCCTAAAGACGCACTGAGAACCTGAACCTTGCCTGGTGGCATTCACACCAACATTAGCTCTGCATGACAAGACGCAGCCCTCTCATTCATTTGCATGGGGGCAGTGCATCGATGCAGTAGCAGTGCCAACGCAAAGGGCACGGCAAAACAATGCTGGGACGTCCGACAAAAAAGTTGAACTGTGTTCAATTTTTACTGCAACGCAATGTGTCGTCATCATGCCAGCGCATGTTCCTGGTGCATTACTTGTGTAACATGAATGCTGTGTTTCTGCTGCTCAACTCCAAGTGTTTTAGCATCTGATAAGTCTTTAATTGCATTAATCTATAGCTTCAACTCCACTTATTATTATTTCGCTCCCGCTAACACAGCCTCTTGAATTGTTTTAACGCAGCGCTGATTTCAGTCTGAATGCAGCCAAAGAAGGATGTAATATTGTGGATAAAATAGGCAAAACCCAACTGTAACCAGATTATAAGTTATTGCAGATTACTTACACACAAAAAAAATATGTGGTGGTTTTGTTTCATTCCAAACCCAGCAGCTCAACGTCAAAGATGAGGGTGGCGTTAGGAGGAATGATGCCCGGGTGGCCTTTGTTTCCATAAGCATAGTCAGGTGAACAGGTCAGCTTGGCTCTTTGGCCAACACTCATCTGGAGGAGAGAGGAGGCAGAGGACACAAACAGAGAGAGAGAGAGAGAGAGAGAGAGAGAGAGAGAGAAGTAGACAACAGGGGTCATGTGGAACAGCTGGAAGATACTGTTAATTGGATCATAAAACAGTCTACAGTCTCAGTTGGATAATATAACACAGGGGCCAGTGAAAGTGAAAAATCTCTCATACTAATGACACTTCATTATTTCTAAATCTAATTCTTAGTGCATACACTCTTTATTGCACATATTTGATGTTGCAATCATTAAGTTGCCTTCTTCAGATATCAAAAGACCGATGTCCTACACACAAACAGGGGATATAGAGAGGATTAAGCTACACTGCCATCAATCTACAGGACCTTCAGACAGGCAGCACCGTTCACCAGCCCCTTCCTGTAAACGCTGTGGCCCTGAGTGTGTGACATATAGAGCTGCATCCATGCCGCACTGGCCCACTGTTTGCAGCGTTAATGGAGATCTTGATGAGTGAAAACTTGATAATGGAACCATGTCAATAAATCGATGTATTTCAGCAGCAACAAAATGGAAAAGCCGCAAAATGCATTTCCTTTGTTGCTCTCTGAATGATTTCCGCCTCTGAATCATCATGATTGTTAAAGCTCTTTAGTTGCACAACTTTTTTTTTTTTCCTGGAATCTGTCTGTCCTAACGGCAGTTCATCAAAAGTCCGTCTTAAATGAAAGACGCATATTTTTTTTATGTGCAACACACTTCCTATTCTTCGGGCCTACCTGGACTACACCCTCTTCCCAGCCTCGGATAACCTCCTGCTTGCCGATCTTGAACCTGAAAGGCTTGTCCCTATCGCGGGACGAGTCGAACTTGCGTCCATCTGTCAAGGAGCCTACGAACACAAGGGGGTTCGAGAGAGATACAGAGTCAGAGAGAGAGAAGGACAACGGAGCAGCTGCCAATGCACAACATGACGGGATTATTCACTGTGAGAATTTCTTTTGTACAGATCAGATAATAAAATGATGGACTCTCTGCGCAGCAACATTCAGCCAGAAAAAAAACTATATTATAACATTAAAAAAAAAAAACATTGGAAACAAATATATTTTTTAAGCTTGACTGACTTCCATCCTCCCTGCTGTGTGTATATTGAGAGCGCAAATGAAGGGATTCCAAGGATCTCAGAAATAGACGCTGCAGCTGTCTGCGGGGTGGGTTTCAGTGTGACAGTCGGTGAAAACACAAGCATCAAACCGCAGAATAGCACCCCTCCTAAGACTATTTACACCAGCACTATTACTGTTATTAGCGCCAGCGAGGCAGCATGCGTGTGCTGTGATGGTATGATGTGTGTGTGTCACATGGGAGAAGGTGCAACATTGTGCATGTCGTCGGGCACATCAGGGGCTGGCTGGAAAGATGCAGCCTGTAAATCCAGGCGTTGGGGTGGTTGTCCTGTCCTCCTCTGGACATCAAGATAGCAGCCTAATGGAATCATGTGTAAGAGCTGAAAGGTCTTATTCAAGTATCAAAGCCAGTACGCCGCATGTCCCCGTTTCACCACCAAACAGTGCACAGGGTTGACATTTTCACACGCCAAACGTTTCCTCCTGACAGGATCTTTCCCAAAAAAACCCAGCAGTTTTGATCTTCATTCGGACGCCTAGGTTTACAAAGGCTTGTGTAATGGAATATCCTGTTTCATGCTGCATTTCAAGGCTGCTTTGTAGGCTGACAGGAAGGGAGGCCGCCCAGAGAGGAAATCCTGTGATATAAAAAAAAAAGCAAAAACAAAAAACAACAAGGAAGCAGACTGATCTTCTTCATACATAAAAAAAAACCCTCAGTGGGCAAAGACCCAAATGAGGCCATGTTACATAATCTTGAACCAAAGAGGCTTGTATTACAGGGTGAGTTATGTCTGTCTCACCAGGCAAGAAGACTCAGACCAGCTTTGCAAAACTAAGAACAGGTGCAGACAAATATACAGTCCAGATCACTGGGAAGCGAAAGCCACCTGGAATCCCGTATTTGCCGCTGATGCTTTTATTGTTTGCACTGAATTTAAATGGGAGTGTCTTGTAATACATTTTAGCAGCATGGCGCTATGGATGGAAATGTCAGTCTGTCTGTCCGCCGCTTTGGTCCAGACTAAAATATCTCAACAACTGTTGGATGCATTGCCTTGAAATTTGGTACAGATATTCGTGGTGCCCAGAGGATGAATCCCAATGACTTTGATGGACATGGTAAAAATGACTCCCCCCCCAAACATCTTTATGTTAGTGTTGTCATGGCACCACTGTATCAGTCCAGCCTCACAGAGCTGCTAGCATGCCAGTAAACACTTAGCCTTGTGATGATATTATTATAGCTGAAACGATTAGTCGACTTACTCATTTTTAAGCTGAAATACACCGTTTATTTTATGATAGTAGTCTGAATATGTCGATCTGTCAGCGTATAAATCACTGCAGTGTGGGCCAAACTTGCCAGCCAAACACACGTGCATAAAAAATGATTGTCATAACTGCCATGAGCAAAGGGCAAAAACCTATTATTTTATTGCACACAGGCTAATAAATATGTGCTGATCCATACAAGGAAGTTCAATGTTTCCATTATAATTGGACAAGTTTGGCAGGCTGCCAGGCCAAAAGAATATTTTTTTCAATGCCAGAAATAACGGCAAATATCCATTCATTTGGAAATCAATAACGTTTGGGAGCCTCTGTGCAGCACTGTTCCGAAACGTGAGTCAACCTCCTAACAAACTCCTGGTAGTGTAGCTCCTTTTAAGGAACAGGGCATTGCGTAATGTGTGAGAGGTTACATGAGAGAGCGAGCGGCAGGAAAGTGACGGTGAACGCAAGCGGAGCAGAGGAAAAGGTTAGCAACAGCAGTAAATTGTTAGTCTGGCGGTAAATGTACAGTACAGACTATAGCGTGTCAGTTAATAAACGCTGCAGCTTCTCAAGACCGAGAAAAGTCACATCTGTCGTTCCCCAACAGCTGGAAAAGTGAAGGGGGTTATAGGTTATATAGCTAGGTATAGCTGGACCGACACCGCTGCTTATCACAACTGTATAAGTTCAGCCTCACAGAGCTGCTAGCATGGCGCTAAACGCTTAAGTCTTCTCAAGATATAACGGAAGCTGAAACGATTAGTCGACTTAGTAATGTTTAAGCAGAAATATACCGTTTCTTTTATGATAGTAGTCTGAATATGTCAATCTCCGGAGTGTAGGTGAAACTTTCCAGCCAAACACACATAACTGCCGTGAGCAGAGGGCAAAAACAACTGCACAGAGGCTAAGACGACATTCACTGTTTCTTGTATGATACTAGTTTGAATGTGTCAAACTGCTGGTCAGGCAAAACAAGACAGCTGAAGACTAAACTTGGACTCAGAGAACTGGTGACGGGCTTTTTTTTTTTTTAATTTACTGATATGCTGTAGAGACCAGATGATTAACCAAGAAAGCAACGAGTGCATAATAATACTGTATTTTGACTGCTAGCTACAACTGAGTGATACAATAGCCGGCATAGTAGGAATACTTGAAATATTAAGCGTGACTCCAACATATCCTGTCTCTGGCGAAATATTACAGCAATATTATAGTTAGTCAGCCATTATTGCAGTCAACCCAGACGGTTATAATCCGCTCAACTGAACGCCACCAACCCCCCCACAGAAACTCCAACAAAGACAGAAAAGCGTTGGAAATCAGACAGGATTTAAACCCCCGCTGTCTGGCCCGGGCTGTCTGTCTGTCTGTCTGGCCCTCTGAGTGAACCCTGCGGCGGAATCCGTCTGCGTCTCCTGGTTGTTTTGTAATTCTCCAGACAAGACAAATTACCACATTATCTACTGATCTTAGTGAGACTGTAAATGGACGGCTCGGCCAAAAAAGGAAAAAAAAAAAAAAAAAATACCGGAGCGCGCATGATTTTACGCAGTGATGAAGCCATGCAGCGCGCTGCCACCGCTGCTGCTGCTGTCAACATCATGATCACATCAGAATATCTTCAAAACACCAAATGTGCTTCTCAGAGGGGGGGGGGGGGGGGGGGAGGGAAATTTGTGGCGAAGGGGTTAAATTTTCATGCAGCCTCGTCGGTGACTGACAATCATGCCTCTCTGCCCTGCTGAAGAAGAAGAAGAAAATCACTGCCTGCGAGCATTTGGGGGCTAAAAACATGTCTGCTGCTGTGACATAGTTTATCACACTTCACAGCCTTATCAAATGTATTCCAGTAACACAAACACCTCTACCGTTCCGTACTTTTTTTTTTTTTTTTGCAGTGATACTTGCAGGACTGCATGTTTGGCTATTTGTCATATGGGTGCAGGAGACAGTTGCCCACAGCCGTCACTCCACTTGTACGGCCTCCATGAGAGTAGAAATAACCCAACTAGAGTGGCTAATATGTGCAGGAGCTGTCCGTGCATGCAGAGAGGAAAGAACGGCTTTAATAATAAGTTTTTTTTTATTTCAACTCACCGACATAATGCACCACACACGTCTGTCCCTTTTTGGGGAAAGTCCTTCCTGTGGAAAAACCAAAGAGGCGCTTAATATAACGGCCGTACGACGCAATTAAGGCGGCATATCGGCGGCTGTGTTAAGATATATGCAAACAGAAGAGTGCAGATTTTTTTTTTTTTTTTTTTTTTGCACTAATTTCCTTTTCTTGCAATCGCTTTACCGTCGCCCGGGGTTATTGTCTCGATTTCGACTCCCATTTTGCGGTGTGTTATGGAGCTATCCCTGCACCCGGCAACACACTCTTCCCGTAATGTGTCTGTCTGCTCCTCCGGCGGATGTTCTCAGCTGTCTCTCTCTCTCTCTCTCTCTC
Organism: Euthynnus affinis; assembly: GCA_029490765.1. NCBI lineage: Eukaryota > Metazoa > Chordata > Actinopteri > Scombriformes > Scombridae > Euthynnus > Euthynnus affinis. Next base: position 6,173,439 of record CM055841.1, read on the forward strand.
TCTCTCTCTCTCTCTCTGCAGGGAGACCATGAGGGAGACCAGCATCGCTTAGTCTTACCCTGCAACAACACTTCCGCCCACTACCTCCAAAGTAAAACCAGCAGGCTACAGAGTGCCCATAGGCTGAAACAGCATCATCTGAGTTCATTAAATTACATTTACGAAATCATAATGAATCAAAAAAAAGGGCAGACACTGATGCTGTGCTTCTCCTATAAAACAGTCAGGTGTCCATATGAACGGTGAAAGAGGTTTTCCCTCACTGTGATCATTCCTCCTGTTCATACTGGATATTAAAAGACTCTCTTCAAATGTGCTTTCATTGTGTCGTTTTGTGCAAAAATGCATTTAAAAGTTTACCTGAAGCTTCTATTCAGCTTCAGAATTCTGAGTTAATCATATCAAGTGGATATCTGACACATTTACAGTCTTTTTAGCATCAAGTTCCCTCTTTGTGTTTCCTCGGGAAGTGTTGAGCTGCAGGTGGAACAAAAAGAGGAACTTTAGCACTAAAAGACTGTAATGTTGAAGGACATCTACTCAATTTGACTCATTTGGAAACCGAAGCTTCACATGAGCTTCAGATAAAGTTTTAAATACATTTTTGCACAAAAGGACTGTGGGGTTTTTTCCTTCATCAGTTACATGGTAAGTGCATTATGAAGGGATCTTCTAATGGTCAGTATGAACAAGAGCAAGAAAAACAGGTTTCAGTGTTCATTTGGGCTCCTGACTGTTGGTTTAAGACAGAATTGGAAAATTGTGAAGCCATGCTTTAATTGTGAAGACGCTTGTATGTTTTCTTTTGCAAAGAAATAGTGTTTCATTCCCATCCTCAAGCCATACAGCTCCAGATCTTGTCTTTCTATTTTTATATGTGTGTATTTTTATACACTATATACTTTATATATTATATTATATACTTTATATACTTTATTAACTTTTTATATATCTCTTTAAATCTTAAGTTACCTTAATTTTACAATATGTGAAACTTATAATGTCATCACCCTGCCATTAATGTTTATTATAATAATATAATAGTAATAATAATATAGTAATAATAATTATAATAATATATCTGTTGACGTTAATAAAGTTCTGGGAAAAACAAAACAGGAAACACCTGCTGAAACATGGATATGGATGTGAGCAGACAATCTATATGTTTAAAGTCTGAACCCAGCATTTGAGTACCAGTTAAATAATATTGTGTAATTATAATCAGCTTTGCTGGCCAAGTATGCAAACTATGGATTTGAGCTCTTTACGCATTTACACCAAGAACAGTGTGAAGCACATACAGCTAAAAGAACCTTAACCCCAAGGACAAGGGCTATGAAGCTAGACAGATAAGATAAGATAAGATAAGATAAGATAAGATAAGATAAGATAAGATAGGGGAATAAAAAGGGATTAATAAAGTATCTATCTATCTATCTATCTATCTATCTATCTATCTATCTATCTATCTATTTTTGCTGTCACTGTAACTACTTCTATAGAGGCAAGTAGGTGGGAAAAAAAACATACCTACATCTAGATATAATATAATACACATACAGGTTGATTGCTATGGAAGGCCATTACTGCTTCTTGGATTCACAGATCTACTGTAAGAATGTAGTAACACCGCTGACTCCAGCCCGCACTCGGCTGGTCATGTCCACAGCGCCCACTTATCACAAGTCCAGTATGATAACAAAACCAGTGCTTTCTCTTGTATCTCAGTGTTCCTATAAACAGCAGATGTTTTCAGTGAGACCAACTGAAAACAAAACTCCATTTCTATGCAATTAAAAATAGAAGCCAAAAATAAATGAATAAATAAGTCTTCCTCCTTGCAAACCGTGCAAAAGAAGATCGGATTGGTCAGAATCTGCACCTCTGATGGAGGGCGGAGGTGTCCTCTGGAACGGGACACAGCTCGGGGGTCATGGCAGGGTCACCGGGCAACTTCTGGCCCACTGGCAGGAGCATCGAGTAAGAAAAAAAAAAAAAGTGCTTTTATTTCAAAGGTATGTGAAGTATGTTGTTTTCCAGAACCTGTGACTAACTTGATCTTGTAGGCAGTGTGTAATATGTGATGCATGCTTCTTTTTTTTTTCTTCTTCTTCTCCTCTGGTGTTTTGAAGGTCTGTTCCACTGAATGAAAAAAATGTCATCGATTTATATTCACAGCTCAGAAGCAAATTCATAAAACATTAGAAATGATACAAAAACAAGCCTTTAATAATAAAAAGAACACATTACAGTGGACCGGGCCGTCGTAGAAAAGCAGGATGAAGGCCCCCACACTGCGACGTGAAACTAATGAAAAGAGAGTGAGCGAGGCGAGCGGGGTAGAGAGATGTGGCAGTGAGAGCTCACATTCAAAGCGCCCTACTGTCTTCATGTCCCGGCAGACACTCCAAGGTTTCTCTGCTCACGTCTCAAGAGCAAATTTGCATCTAAAGCAACACCTGTGATTTCCTTCCTATAGAAAGCAATAACAGTGCTTATGACATCCCCAGGAATAATTATAAAGGATCTACAAATGTAATATTGGTTGATCATTAAAGAACACCATTTATAAGTCATATTCCGTTATGTTTATCTACAGCGGATAGAATAACATGCAGCAAGCAGGAGTTTATTTTGTCTTTTCTAACAGTGAGAGAGGTGGAATAGCTTCACTTTTTTTCAGCTTTTGATTCTCTTAACTTTCTCCGTGACTCAGTATTGTGTGGAAACACAGCTCAGTAGTGTTCGGGGGTGTTATGCCGAGGTCAACATGCAAGAGCAGATAATTGGCTCCAAGTGCATGTCATGGAGTGTCCATGTGGGTGTGCATGGCCGCGGAGATAAATGCTGGTGCAGAATACAGTGAATATAAATAGGGACTGCAGATTATTTTCATTTCATATTTCGCTTCCATGTCTCTACAAACGCGGTGATATCACAGAGTAGACCGACCTAAACATCTGAGATTATACACCCCTGCATCAGTTATAGGATCCTGCTATTAATGCATTGCTGGTGCACTGGTCATGGCTTACTTAAATATAACAGAGCCGTTGTTTATGTTATTAGTTACAACTGTGCTTCTCCAACTATCACAAGTTAAGATGTCTGCTGTGGCTTATTGCATGTTTATTAACAAGCAAAATGAGCTTTGGTAGCCATTATTTAGGGTTTTGACTACGTTTGCTCAATGAGCATCACCAGTGTTTCCACTGACAAAAAAATGTCCATATAATTATATATTCTAACTAACATGTTTTGCTCTCTAGTGGTGGAAAAAAGTACTCAGATCCTTTACTTAAGTAAAAGTACCAATACAGCAATGTAAAAATATAAAAAAGCAAAGTAATACTACATTACTAGTAAAAGTCCTGCATGAAAAATCCTACTTAAGAAAAAGTAAACAACTATTAACAGCAAAATGTAAAGTATTAAAGTTCTGCAGTGACTGATATATTATTATATATGACATCATCAGATTATTAATAGTGAAGCATCAGTGTTAGAGCAGCATGTTAGTGTTGTAGCTGCTGGAGGTGGAGCTAGTTTACACTACTTTATATATAGTTAGTTAGTTTAGTCCACCGGTTCCCAACCTAGGGGTCAGGGCCCTCCAAAGGGTCAGCAGATAAATCTGAGAGGTTGTGAGATGATTAATGGGAGAGGAGAGAAGAAAAAATAAAGTTCTGATACACAAATCTGTTTTCAGTTTTTCTCTAATCTTTGATTTTTGCTGAAATATTGGATCATTTGAACATTTATTGAAATGAAAGCATGTGAGAAGTTTAGAGGGAAAAATCACTATTTGGTGGAGCTGTTAACAACTCATAGACATGTGAAATGTGACCCCGACTTCACACTGCTGTTTGTAAGACGACAAAAGCCAAAAAGGTTGGAAACCACTGGTTTCATCTTTAACAATGTGTTGTATTTTAAAAGCTTGTTATATTATCCATTGTGTCAAATCTTCATCTGAAAAGTAACTAAAGCTGTTAAATAAATGTAGTGGAGTAGAAAGTAAAGTATTTCCCTCTAAAATGTAGTGCAGTAGAACTCCCCAGAAACTCTTGTTCTGTTATTTCCCTCCAGTCTTTTCTTTTTCCCTCATCTTTGTATATTTTTGTCTTGGCACAATGAAAATGTTTCCACTTGAGTGAAAAATATCCCATTATGTCTCAATTGATGCGATGCAGTCAACACTGAAGAATCACACTTCGAAGAATTCATTTTTTTTGTAGCTTTTCTGGCTCATGAGTCAAAGTTTACGACCATTCTGAGGACAATTTCTCAGAAACCGTCCTGGTTTTGTTGTTGCTCTGTAAGGGATGCAGTCTACACTACTCATATGACGGCTTTTTGACTGTACACAGTGAAAAATGTTCTTTGAAATCCAGTTTTCTGAAATCTGGCGTCTGCCCAAAGAGATTGATAATTGATAGTACGGCTCATGCAAATGCACTTTATAATGATACAGATGTACTCTCTGCAATACTAACACACATTTGGACACGACCACATATTCCATTTAGAAAAGTCTTCATATTTCCTCACTCAACTGAACTCCTAAATATCTGATTCCCACTTATAAGAAAAACACAAGACCATAAATTCTTTATACATCAACCATAAAATGGATTTATTTTAACCAGAGGTCCAAACATATTTCCGTGTTGCCCCAGGATGCATAGAAGATGTCAGTGTGTGTCATAGGAATTCAACTTTCACTACTACAAACCAGTGTTTTACAATCTATGTTCTTTTTGTTCAACCATTGGTTTGGTAATAAAGCCGTGTGTAACTACTTTTAATGTTACACAATATCAAAATCCTGCAGTCTAACTAGGACAATCCTACAATCTGTAAAGGAAAAAGAAAAAGAGAGAAGAAGAAGAAAAAAAAAAAGGCAGTTTAAAAAAATAATTCCATCTTCATTTGAACAAAGGGGACTGTTGTGGGGGTGAATAGAGGAGCATAAGGCTACTGGTATAGGTTGGTTTATTATATCATTACACTTCTCACTCCCAAATGGAATATGTGGAGAGAAAAATGGAAACTTGTACAAAACCACAGTATCGCCGTCAACTTTTAACCTTAATAAGACTATTATTCCTCATGTGGTTCTGGTTTGTGCTGTTGAGAACAGAAACTAACTGAGAATCTGTCGCTGCATCGATCTGGTGAGGCCCCGGCACCTGATAGTAAACATGGCTAAAAAGGGCCGAATGGAGGTTATAATAGAAGAGGAAAAGTGGGGAGCGAGTTAATGGCGAATAAAGCCAGGTTTAGTGAGCAACCGAACTTCAGAAAGCTGGCCTGATGCTGTATTTTTTCTGCTTAAAGCATCTTCTGCTGTCAGGTAAACGTCATCCTCATCACAACCAGCATCTATACAGGCTTCCCGACAGCTCTTAAATTCCATTCTGGAAGATTCTGTTTTGTTTTTTTTCCCCTCCACGTTACTGCCCCTCACAGAGCGCAGAGGAGGGCGGGGGGGAAGAGTGAGGGAGGGAGGGGGTGGGGTGGGTGTGTGGTTCTGGGCAGCAGAATGTTATGTTTCACTTTAGAAAAACAAAACAAAAAAAAAAAAAAAAATCAGAAATTAGAAGTCCATACACAAGTCCATGGTTTCTCCTCCCTCAGAAGGGGCAGCAGGTTTCACAGGGCTGCAGTTGCTCAGCCACACCACCGGAGGGCCCCCCTCACTGTAGCCGCTGGACGATGACAGCGTTGAGGAGGTTGGCCTGCTGCAGCGTCTGGCTCTCGTCCGTCAGCTCCTTGTTGGGGAAGGTCGTCATGAGGACGAACTCTCTGGCGGCCATGCTGGGCCGGGCCGTGACCACGAATTGCCGCAGGTCAGACACCCTGAGGGACACGGAGCAAAGGGAAAGGTGAGCTTATAAGAGTCAGACCATACAGTCTGTGAGTCAGACGTCGGGTTAAAGCGACAGTTCAATCGAACATGGGTGGTGCTAGGGTGGGGCTACGTGTACCAGGCAAGAAATGACCATGTTACAACATGTAAACTCCTGTCTGATGTGCTTCACTCAGCTGTAGTTCTTCATATTCTCTGGGTCTGAAAGCAGTTTTTTTGAGTTTACTTCAGTATTTGGGAATCTGTCTGTCTTCTACCTTCACATGGCTCCAGTTTCTCTTATTATTTTTACTTCAAAAGAAAATGCTATGCTATTATTCTATGCTATTAAATATTTCTATCATTTTGAGCCTTTTTTTGGTCTATTTCCATATAACTGCAGACGCATACACGCCACCTCGAGGTCGGGAAGAGCTAAATGGATCACCTGTGGGTATGGTTGAACTTTTGGACCAGCCTGCCGCCGTCCGCCAGACGGATCTGGATGTTAGTGACGGGCTGCGAAGGGTCGAGGTTCACGGAGGCGGTGGCTTGGGCCTCGTTGGCTGCCTGGTCCTGCTGGGAGGTGGCTGGTGCTGAGACCAACTCTGGGGTGGCACTAGAGAGAGAGAGAGACAGAGAGAGAGGAAGAAGAAGAGAACGGAAAAAAGATTAGATTTCAAATTTACTGTCTATAAATAAAAAAAGCATTTTCCGGTATGAAAGAGGAGGACTGAATATGAAAGTTTTGCAAATTTGCCATCAAATTTGTATTTATTCCACAGAGACTGGGAGGAATCATGGTGTTAAAAAAAATACGACTGAATTCATGTTTGCAATTTAAAAAAGTCCATGAGACAAAGAAGAAAAGGAGCCACAGTAAAAAAAGCTCCATGGTGATACTAAAGACCAGAAACTCCACAGGGTACCTTTAAGTAATTCATACGCATTCATTTCTTAATTCATGGTTTCGGTTTAATCAAAAGGTGTCACCTGATGAAAAAGAAAGCTGTCATTAAACTGGAATGAGTCCATACAGGAAGTAAAAAACCCAGACTGAAGATGATTCATTCTAGAACGAGTCAGACTGGTTTACCACATGTTGCTGTGCAGAAACAACACAACAGAAAGCCTTTTTAAAATCAAAACTACCGCAGATCGATCTCACCTTCCCAGCTTCTGTCCTTCACCTCCGAAGGCCTTGAAGGCCATCTTGGGTTTGCTGAATTCCTCATCCCTGTGGTCCTCCATGTCCAGGTTGACCTGGCCCCCTCGAGAGCGCTGCCTCAACTCCAGAGGAATCTCCCTGCAGGTTGAAAATCAACCGGTGAACGCGGGCTTAATCACATGTTTGTTATTAGGGCTCTTCATGTGTGCTGTTCTATCTCAGAGTCACAGAGGTCTGTACATACAGTATATTTACGTATAAACACAGAGGACGTAGTTTGTCTTCATGGACTTATGATAAAGCTAGATGACTGTTCTTACCCCCGTCGGATTGCTTCCAGGAAGTTGGCGTTTCCAGGATCGTTGTAATTTCTGAGTTCACCGTTGTCCAGACTGAAACCCGTCTTCCAAAGCTTCAGCACCACATGGACCTAACACCCCCACAAACACAGCATACATGTTAGTTATTCTACTACACTCTGGTAGGAATGTATGGAGCAGGTCTCCTGGAACATGATTCATTATACTACATTCATTTTTTGAGAGGGAGGAGAGGGGGCTTCGGTTGAGGACTGTGAAGAGAGAGGGAGAGACGATGGAGGCAGCAGGGCAGAGCGAGTCACGGTGCGAGTGCCTTCTCCTCTTCTCTCGCCGTTGCTCATGCTGCTGGTGTTTTGTCAGTCCGGGTCCGGCTCATGCTGAAGATCACACTGCTTCTTCAAGCAGCTGTTGATGAGAAGAGGGAAGCAGGCATGCAGACCTGCCGGACGCAGCAGCAGCAGCAGCTTCACACAGGCAGCCAGGATGAAAAAAAAGCACCTGCACCATGACTCGCTCTCACCCGCTGCCTTCATCATCTCCTCCTCTCTCTTTCTCTCTCTCTCTCTACGCTCCTCACTGCTTTTCCTATCAGACCGATGCCACTGGGGAAAAGCAGGGTTGCATTTCACAACCTGTCTGTTTTGGGCTGGTTACCTGAAGGCTGGTGCGCACTGTAATCCTAACGACCCAATGAGATGCAGCGGCAAAAAAAAACAAGAATTTGCAACAGCTGTGGACTACTGTATTTTGAAACGGTCAATAAAATTCAGTAAATAAAGCTGCCTGTAAAAAAAATGATAATCCACTTATGGTGATGAATTTGACCCACATAGATAACTATAAGCAGTTTGCATCTCATTTACATTTTATTTATATATATATTCAAATACTGATTTGGGCATTCAAATACCATGGCAACAAACAAGCTAAATTTATAACTGTACATTTCACAGTGCATAAAGGATGTGATCTACACAGCACATTCAATTCAAAGGAGTCTCTTAAAACGAGGAATGAAAAGGTGCTGTGTTGTCTGAGCGAGCTTGACAGACTAGACGGGTTGACCGCTGCCAACGGTGCAGGAAACGCCTCAGATAAACGGAGGTGATGGTTGGCCGCTAACGCTTTTAATGCCACTGCTGGTATCTGATGTACAACTGTTAGGCTAGGTGTGTCTTGGCCTACTCACATCCTGCTGGGCGTTGGAGCCTTGCCTCTCTCCGGCCACATAGGCTGACTCCTCCTCTGGAGCTGCTCCTAGCCTGTATCCTCCACCCACAAAAGCCTGAAGTGATAAGCAGAGACAATAACAAAAAAAAACAACAACATGAGAGACAGTCTGGATCACCGAGAGGAAGGTGACTTCTGATTACAAACAGAACAAAAAAAAAAAAAAAAAGTCTGATATGAAGTAACAAGAAGTAAAAACAACAACAACAGAGGAGAGAAGGACAACAGTGTGAGCTTTTTTTTTACCCTGGCTTTGCTGGGCTCTCCTGGCCCTCTCCCACTCCGGTCCAGAGGCACAGCTCCATGTTCCCTGGCCCCCTTGAACAGATCTTCCACCACTTCGTTGGAGCTCTTCTTCTTGGGAGGTCCGACGATCTGCTGCCCGCTGCGCTCTGATCCTCCGGCGAAAAACCTGGAGGGAGACAAGGCGGAGTGTGACTACAGATGAAAGACTGGAAAAAAAAATGATGCCACAAGGTAACACAGTAGACAACAAGCCACTGTAGGCATCTATAGACTACAATAACAACAGTCTTACAAGTTCACTGTGTCACACTGTGCAAGACGGATCTTAGTCAGCATAATCATGATCAGGTGATTTGATGACTCTCTTGTTTTTAGAGCTACGTTGGAAACAGAACAAAAATTGATGTGAGGTGCGGTGAAGAGGCATCATCATCATCATCATCATCATCATCATCTCCTACATCCATCTGCACCACTCACATGTTTCTCATGTTTCACCATTGTCATCTTTCATGGGAGACATTGTAAAGAAGCCTTTTAGAGGAGGGTGAAAAAAAAAAAAACAGATCCACAGAAGAATTCTTGTCTTCTTCTTCAAAATTTTTGCAAGATGAAATGTTTTGAATACTTTATACATTCAGTTCATTCAGGCAGAAAACTGTAAGATGCTTCCGAACTAATTCATTCATTAGTGTGGTTATCTCTCTCACACACTCTATTAATTCAATCCACAATCAGTTGTGTAGTAGAAAATTAATTCTGAATTCAATCATGAGATTTCCAACCCTCAGGGCCTTTTTTTCAGTCCCATAAACTTCAAACGTTCTGGTGGTGATTAAAGTGATGTGTGTGTGAATTTCATTCTGCTGTTCTGTTTCTAATCTCTAATATGTTTCCTTTTATGTGAAACACAAACACAGCAGTGTGTGAGCAACAATCGATAATTAGTGAATTTAGTGTGATTAACTTCATGTCGTCTTTGGCATCCATCCACTAAAGATGACTGATTCACACACTGTGACTGAATTATAACATATATACACACACACACACACACACAGCAGCACACTGATGCATTTGTGTCCAGGTAGTCCCTCATGTCAACATTGTTCCATGTAGTGCACACAGCACTGTTAAAGGGGTGCTGCTTATAATAATAATCGTCATTTCATTGGCCGAAAATAGCTCAACACACCCTCTACTAACCTTGCATGGCCAATGCTGACAATGGCACTTATTGACGTCATGAAATTTATATAAAAAAAAAAGAATGTTAATGCCTTAATGGCTATGAACTGACACTCCCTGACACACACACACACAGACACACACTGGAGAGCCTCCCATAGCAGAGGAGCTACAACAAAAGACAGAAACCTTTACAGAAGGGCCATGAATGTGCTTTTAGTGACTCTCTGCCCGTGTTGTCAGTGTGGACGCGGACAGTCTGACAGCAGCTGCTCATAGCTCGTTAATTCTGACCACCAGCTCTGCATTGCTGTGGTTATTCATGCCGCACCGAGCGGTGGTCAGTCACCTCCCGTGTCACACACACTACGTAGCGACGAGGCCACACCCCCTACAGTCGTTGTCCTGTCCAGTCCTCTGCTGCATTTTTTTTTAAAATATGCTGAGAGGGAAGGGAGCTGGCAGAATAGCAGCATTTTTGGGGTGTGTAGTTTCTCTTTAAAGACATCAGAAGAGCCGATGTGAATAGATTCAAAAAAAAAAAAAAAAAAATCACCAGAGCAACAGTAAACATCAACCCTACATTTGGATTTGTGGTGCTTTCTGTTTAATCACCATGATTGGAATTTTAGTGCTGCCTCACATTACTCTGCTTACTGTCAGTCACATAATATTAAAGCCATCACACATGACAAAACTGATGTTAAAAAATCGACTGCACATGTGTAGTTTTATTAGTTTCTTACTGACGGACTGTACAAACTGGACTGAACAGACACGAGTAACCCCACACGGGGCCCTTCACAACCAAACCACTGCACTGCCACAGCAGCAGAATCTGTTGACGCAGCAGAAAAGCACGACGAGCTCACAGTGAATGAGGTGAGACCAAAAATAGTTTGGTGCATTCTGGAAATCACAGCCGCTAGGAGCAACTTTCTCCACCGTCCAAAAAAAAAACAACACGACGAGCGGACGTACGAGCTCAGACAGACAAGACGTTTCAACAGCTTTAATACCACATGAACAACTGGAGGAGCCGTTTAAGTGAGAATAAGAAGGACCTCTGAAAGGCTACTGTGACAACACACACAATCAACTGGGAGGGGACTTCATTTATCAACTTGTCTTTCAGTCCATTTTTTTTATCCTTGGTCTAGTCTGATGTGTCCTTGATGAGTCACTGAATCCCATTCCCCACATGGATTATGAACACTTTTCTATAACTGACCCTGAAAAAACAAAAACAAAAACAGAAAAATATCTCCAGTGTGGGGATAGGTAGCTTTCAACTGCTTCAAAAAACAACCTTCGGCACTGTTTAAAGGGATTCTTTGGTATTATTCAGCCTTATTTTCCCTTCTTTTGTATCTAAGTGAGTAATGGGAATAACAATTTATGAAATCGGTCCAGTATCGAGTGAGAGCGCTTCAGCCGGCAGCAACCGAAACAGGCTGTAATGTATACACAACGCGTCCCATCAATGTACATCCACTAAGAGTGCTTGTATTTAACCACCGACAGGCTCGGATTGTCATTATAAGTGTCTGACAACATGATGGAAAGGACCACGGAGAGAAAGAAAACATTTTTTCTTTACCTTTCCCTTGATCCCGTCTGTTAGTTATCGCGTCTAACCAAGTCTCGCTCGAAGGAGAAGTCTTTTTCTGTAATCTCCTGAGAGTCGAGTCGTCGTGGAAATCGGCTAAATGTTCAGCCATGACAGGGTTGGTGGGAGGGGAGGAGCGCTGGGAGGAATTTGTCACTTTGGAGTACAGAAAGCGTAACTTAGTAGTAGCTAAAGGATTTTCAAAGTCATGGCTGAATGTTTAGCTGGTTTTCGACAACGACTCAACTTCGATTTCAGAATGAGATTTCTCCTCGAGCGTGACGATAACAAACAGATGGGATCGAATGAAAGACACAGAAAAGCGTTTTATTTCTCTGTGTGGTCCTCTCCATAATTTTGTCAGGCACTTATAATAACAATCTGAGCCCGTCAGTGGTAAAAAAACACAAGCACTTTTAATGGATGTACATTGACAGGGTGCTACTGCCCCAAAGGATTACATTACAGCCCGTTTCGCAGCTGCTGTCTGAAGCGCTCTCGGTCAATACTGGACCAATTTCAAAAAGTGTTGTCCCCATTAGTCACTTAGACACAAAAAGATGGGAAAATAGGGTCCAATTTGATACATACTGCAGTTTTTTATGAGCTAAAGATAAATGAGCAGAATTAAACTTACCTTTGGCCTTCCTCCTCATCGCTCTCTTCCTCTGCCTCATGCATCAGATCTCTGAAGGAGGTCACTCTGGGTTGGGAACTGATGAAGAGAGGTTGACAGATGCATGTTGCAAAATGATAGAAATATGGCACATGATTGTTTGTTGTACTGTAGGACTTTGCACTGAAGAAGAAGAAGCAGCCTAGAAGTGATCAGACTGAAGTGTGGTATTAATAAAAAAAAGCAGTGGCTGGTTGTAAACATTACCTTGGCCCTGCTGACCGGGACACTGAGGAGCCCCCCTCAGGTTGAGGAAGCGTCACTATGTCGTCATCAGCGCCATCCTCAAAGAAACTGGCGAGTGCGAGCTAGTGCGAGGAGTGGAGAGAATTTTATCTGACAATGTCACATCCTGACAGACAGTCTACCAACGTAATAATTACTATTATCTGCATTATTATTATTGCTATTAATAATAATGATGATAATATGATACTGCTGACCGTTCAAACGGCTCTGCCTCGCGCGAGACAACTTCATTCTAGACGTAATATTTCTGTCCCTGACCCTTTTGATGTCACAGACCAGAGAGTGTAGGTTTACATTTGCTTTCTCTTTCTCTCTTGTAATAACAAAGGTGCGAGTCGATTGAGAAAACTCTTTACATAATAATAAACACAGTTTAACTGCATTTATGTGCAGGACCCCACAAATAAATAAAGATCAGATGTGCTTTTATGTCCCACCAGTCTTGCTCCGTCATATGCTTCAACAGATACTGCAGCATTAGCTAACCACTGATGTCTTTGCCAGGTATCGTTGGAGGCTAACACTAACTAGCATCGCTCAATGGACTCATGGCAGACCTGCTTTATAATGAGACACACAGAAATCCACCCTCTTGTAACTGCGGCTGTACCAGCTAATAACTGCACAGTAGCCGTGTTGCTGGTGATAGAATGCGGTTACGCCATTGTCAAAGGGTGACTTGCACAAATTACCGGCAACACAGGCTAACGTTAGCCGGGAAGCTATTCGTCTGACACATTGTCATATCAACGCTGTTTCTTTTCCACTTCCCGCCGCGGCTGTACGGCTCAGTCCAGACAAGACGTACCTGCAGATTCCAGCCGGCGGACTCCAGGAAGAACCGGGCTCTTTCTTCGTCCACATCAGTAACAGCGACAAACTCCCTTACAGACTCCTCTTGGCTCGCCATTTTGATTTTTGCTCCTTCAACGACTCGTCCGCCTCCACCTGAGGAAACAAGCAACAGATGTTGGTTCCTATCTGGTCCCAAACGAGCCAAGGAGCACAGCAACAGTGAAACAATGAACTTCTTAAAATGACACGAGTATGGTTTAAAAACGCATGTAGCTGTTTTAAAAAAATATATAGTATTCGCGACTCTGTTTCGTTTTAATAGTCGACAGTTTCTTGTTGTTAATCACGATTTGCCGCGCTGCCAAAATGATTTTAACCACTAGATGGTAATGTATCCACGGGTTACAAAAACTACAGCCACTCACAAGCATTGTCTGTGTGAAACAAAGGTTTAGGTTTTGACCCAGGAGTCAGAGAGGGGTAATGCCTGTGTACATGGGTGCATGATGTGGATTTTTTTTTTTATTTATTCTTTTTTTTATTGTGTTTATGTTTTACACAAGGGATGGTAAAGTGCCATTGACGTTTTTGGGGTTTTATCACAACCAAATTATGTAATAACCAATTAACACTTTTTAGCACCAGCTATGTGCAGTTAATAATGTTTAAAATTCTCAATACCAAGTTATGCCGCATATCCATTTGATCAAAAATATATCTATTTTATTCATAGTTGTATTATCTACCTTCACTATCTAGTCTGCTTTCTCTGATGATTATTGATTTCTAGGTTATTTCTCTTCGAGTTTCATGCTGCTCATAGACGTTATTGTGGTTTTCATCTCATCTCTTTTTTATTAATCTGATCTTATCTCATCTCATCAAGATTTGACACCTCCATGTGAAACCACAGAGCTTCTAACACAACAGTCTGATCTTAATCTGCATTTTATCGCACTTTTCCAGCTTCTGTCTCCGACTTTGGCTTCTTGTGCAAGTCCACCGTGAAACAGATGCTGATTGAAGTGTGAGGCGCCCCACCTCTGACAGCACTGTTCCAGTAAACACGTAACTCTGATTTCAGCATGATAAGCAGATGGAGAGAATATTCCCATAGGAGGTACCTTTGTACCCCCTGATAAGGTGCCTGATGGCATGGTGGTCAGATGGCATGAAGCAATAAGTACTAGACAGATTGAGAGCATCTTAATTGTTTCTGGGGGGAGAAGGGTTGATGGGTTTTTTTTTCTCATACATTCACTGTTGGTTGTTTGATCTTCAAGGCTAATTAATCTGTAGCAAAGTGAGAAAACCATGTTGTCACCTCACCACGTGAAACACCACCCCCATCTTTTCTCAGATGCACACAAAGAACAAAAACAGGAAAAAAAAAACGCAGTGCTTTACACTGAGGAGGTTTAAGCAGCAGTGATCATATATTGTTTCCCCTTTTGGATGTTTTAGCTTCAGAGTCCGTTTGATGAGGCAACAGCACCCAGATACAGGGCAAGAGCGAGAAAGAGACACAGGAGATAATGGCATTAGGGGTTGAAGCAAATAGCAGAAGAAGGGGAAGATGTTTTGAAACCCACAGACTGGTAAGACAAAGTGTGTACTAAGAAAAACCGGAAAGAAACATGACAAATAAAGGCACTAAAGGCAATCGTAACAAACCAGAAATAAGTATTGTGCGCTACCTAAAGCCTGACACACACACAGCAGTACGGTAGGTAAGCAGAAAAGACAAACACAAGAGTCACAGTAAGAGTCAGTCATCACTCAGATGACGAGTTGACAGCAGTAAATGTCGCCTCAGGAAACCCCGAGGCTTTGTGTGTGTTGTGATGTATGTGTACATATGTTTGTGCATTTATCTTCCCTGACTGACTTTTGAGGCTGATGTTGTTGCTGTAGTGTAACGTTATCACCGGTCCACGGTGAGAAAAGGTTAGAAGCAGACAGTGGACGCCGACATGTCAGCAGACGTTAATCCCAATGTCAGAAGCCCGTAGACACGTCAAAAGGCATTACACAGACAGAAAAGACAGCAGCGCCAGAAACTGATTCAATGAACCTGATGGGCTGAAAGAGAAAGTGTGTAAATGTGATTAAGTATGCGTACTAGTTGAATTAAAGAGATATGCTGTCAGACAAGAAAAACATTCACTTTGGTTTTCTGGTTGAGACTGATAAACAAAGGCGTAAACATAAAGCCTCTGCACCAGAAAAGGAATTGTTTGACATTTTGGATAATATGCTGGGAGTTAGATGAGGAAATTGATACCATACAAGTGGGCATTAAGGATGGCGTTGATTAGCTTAGCTTAGCATAAAGACTGAAAGCACATACATCATTCTACACAGTGAAGCTCAAACGGAAAAATAAGGAAAACACATTTTTGGGTGGAGGGGGACTTCTATTTTTTGGTTTATGTGTAGATATAAGTGTTGTTGGACGTATTTGTTCCAACAACACCTCTTGCACTTTGCCATCTGAAGAAAAACACACTCCTATGGTCCGGTTGTTTACCCTTGAGCGACCCGCAGGAGGTCAATATCCAGCAGAGCGTCATGAAAGTCAGGTGAAATGACAGCTTGTAAAAGTGAAGCCGTTGGAGGAGGTTGATTGAGACAAGCCCCCCGTAAACCCTGAACTCCCCCTCCCCATCCCTGTCCACCGCCCCTCTAAATCACATAGACACAATTTGCACACTTATCTTGCTCTTCTTTCCTCCCTGAGGAAATGGCACCGTGTCATAAAGAGAATCTACTGCATGGTTTATGACTCCTGACAGTTAGTTAGTGAAGGGTGGGTCTCTCACCCTGCCCCTGATCGCAGCTTGTCAGTTTCAGGAAAGCACCTAACCTTTTGACCACGGGGCACTTTGTGATTATGTGTAATGGAAAGCAAAGGGAAGTGAAGGTGCAAAGGAGTGTTAATTGCATGCCTTCTATATATCACCCTGTAGAAAAAAGCATTCTTTTCACCCTAAATCTGCTTCTCATATAATCACCTTTCAATTAGACTTTGCTGTAACTCCATTGCTGTAATTTGTTATTATCCTTCTCCTCTCGCTCATCCTCCTCCTGCTACAAGGAGTGCCCAGCAGCACAATACGTATATATCTCCCACACCCCCAGAAAGCAGCTAATAGTGACAATACTGTCTGAGGGGGGGTCAAGGCCTTGTGTTAAGTTAACAGCCTGGTTAAAGGTCAACAGAGTTACAAACAACTGGTCCTTTAGAGAGGAATCCCAAAACAAGACTGCACATGATGTATGGACAGGAAACATGGCTGACGCTGGGATATACTATCCTTTCTGATACAACTGGTTATCTTTGCATATCTTTTATTTATAAATGCATGTGTATCATGACTTGGAGTCTTCAGTTTTACTTCCCTTGCAACAGCTATGCGAATTTTTTTTTCTCCCAAAGTAGATAATGGCGTTCATTCTTTCAGTTTACCACAAAGTCTGTAGCCAAAGGGCTGTCATTTCTTAGTTACATTTTGTCTCAGGGAGCTGGAGGATTTTTCGGCCCTATATTATGATACTTGTTCTGCCTGTATGAATGTCATCACCGCTGGTGGTGTAGTCTATTGAAACCACCAGCGCATTCACAATGTTACATCGGTATTTCCCTTCAGGAGAACTTTTTTTAAACCACCAGACATCGTCACAGAAGTCCAGGTGAAGTCAGCTCCAACAATGGCTACCCTGAGGGTTGCTGTCAACATGGGGCTTTGTTCCCACACCCATCAACAGACTAACTATAATTACATACTGTCAGACCTATTTCTTGGACTCTGGCTGACATAATACCACTGGGACGTACCTTACATCATTCTTTAATGTATTAAACATGTGAGAGGTAATTGAATATTAGTGATTGAGGGGCCCCCGAGAACAAGCATTCATGGTGGTTGATGTTCGTGACCAATAATATCTGCAATAACAGAATTGACTGTAGACATAGAGAGGTCCAAACCGATTAGAAACAGAACGGGAGAACAAGAAGAGCTGCAGCATGTCATGATTGTTTGATGAGTCAGATTAATTCTTGATGTGCGAAGAGAAACACACAAGATTTTTGGCATTTTTGTCAAACCAGGACAACATCAACATCCAGTGGTGGAAGATCAGATCTTTATGAAGCACTATCATTATTACTGTTATTGTTGCTGATGCATGAAGATGTTAGATTATGTCAGGTTTGATTTAGTCTTGACATTTTCATTATTTAGATATCATTTCCCCCTATTTCTGTTTTGTTTGGTAAAGACTGAGTGAGGCTGCAGACTACATTGACAGGCAGGTATAGAAGCAGCCTGCAGCTGGAAGAGTCTGCTTTTTTTTTGCCAGAGGGAGACAGGCAGCAGGAGCCATGATTTCTTTGTTTTGTTTTTTGCTTGCTTGCCAATGATAAATGAACCACAAGAGAATCACAAGAACTTCTGTGTGGACAATGGACTTTTTTTTGTTTTGTTTATAAGTCATTTCTATATTGCATTAGTGGTATTTTTGTTTTAAGTTGATTTGATTTAGATTACGGACAAATAGCCAATAAAGGTAATTTAATCTATTACAATTCATTATATTTAAATTTTTATAAACAAATCATATGTTTTGTATGTAAAATCTTAATCTAAATCTTTTTTTGGTGCCCTGATGTATACCACATAACTGCAGCATCCTCAATTTGATTCCAGCCATGGACCTTCGTTACATGTCATATCCCTCTCTCAGTTTCCTCAGCAATTAGGTTCAACCATGGGTCAGTTTATTCAGGATTTTTCAGTGGAGGGCCATTAACCAGCGCAGTGGAAAGACACGCCTATATGTTTTATTTATTTCTTTGAATTCATTTAAGAATAAACATGGATTCGCACACTGTTGAGGATCGCCTCTGATGTTATTTTTCCCATCAGTGAGTGAGGGCTAACAGAGACAGCTGCCTGCTTTATTTATGATTGATTGACAGTACTGTTATCGTTGCCTTAGAAAAAAAAAATAGCATCAACGTACCGTTTCTTCCACTTGCAGTGTTTGTCAAGAGCAAATCTGTTCTGATCCAACAGGCTAACATTGTGGAATTAAAAAAATGTTAGAATTCCTACATTAAAATTTAATTTCTAGTAGGTTTGCTAAGGTTCAACTTGAGCACCATGCATTGTTAGAAGAGCACAGTGGAGCCATGGTTTTAATGCCTCTCCTGGTGCAGATTACACCTATAAAAATAAAGGAAAAATATGCCAAAAACATTCTTTAAAGTCTCCTACCACTCAAAAATGTGTTTTCTTCTCATTCCTTCGGTTTGAAATGTTTGTTTTTTTCTTCTGATGTACAGCATGTTTTCACATTCATCTGCTGAAATGGGAACTTTCTCTCTGCTCACATTAAATCTGAGTTTAAAGCCTGTACCTAAGAGCATGATCTGTGACATCACAACAAGTTTGGAGTCAACCATTGGTCCAGTGTGCAACGTACACAAGTGTGATGTGGAAAGTTGAAGCCTCCAGTGCACAAACACTGAGAATGGACTTCACAGTGAAGTAGGACTTCACAAGGTTTGAAATGAACAATAATCACATATTCATAGATTTGGAATTGGATTGGACTGGATTTTTCAATGAGGGAGAAGGAGGAGATGACATTTTAGGAATTTTTAACTAGACACCAGACACTTTTACTTTTTTGGTGGAAAAATATGGCACACACTATTATTCAGAAAAGGGTATTTCACAAAAATACATTATTTCTCTATGACATGTTAAAAAAAAAAGAACAAAGTTAATTAAAGTTAAGTGCCTCAAAATTGTGCAAAACAGTACTCGGTACTTTCTACCAGTGAAAATCTTCAGAGAAATAACACAGCACCGCTGTAGGCAAATGATATCTTGCTATGATGTTGGGTTTTCCCTTGAGTACTGCAGGGCAGGGCGGATATCCAGACAAATATCATTTCTAGTTTTCTCAAATGTTTTGCTTTAGCCCATGAGGCTATACAGCACGAGGAAGAGAAACAGTCCGCTATCAACAGGATGAAGGAAGAGAGGAAGGGGATTATTATCTCTGTGGCCATTATACTGTTTAGCTAGGCCATTAGTTTGGCCTGTATCTCAATAGGTGCTTCTCTGCACGTGCACATACATGAAAACTGTCTGCCTCCCCACACCAAAACCAGAGCCAGCTCCATTTTTATCTCCATGGCAGCAGACAATCACCTGATGCAGTTGGCAGAACCAGGTCTGCAGGGACCAGACAGGAGCCACTGACCTACATATGACAGGAGTACACTGTACATCATGTTGGATTAAACGGTCTGCATATTGTAGCAGATCACAGAGTATATAGATCATCATATAGCAGCAGTGAGGTTGCTCTGATATGAGCTGCAGGCACTACCCTACTGTGAAGAGGGCGATTGAAAAGGATCCAATCCATTCTCTTATTGCCCCAGCAGGCAGCCATAAATCTGGACATGGCTCACTCCTTCTCTCCTCTGCCAGGCGGAGAGATTTACTACAACCAGTATGCTGCCTCCCCTCTTCCATTCTGTCCTCTTCCTCCTCTATTTTCACACCTTTGTCTCTTCCTTTCTCTTCTTCCTTTCCTGCTCTCCCCTCCTTTTTTTTTGTCCTACATTTCCTTATTTTCTCCCTCTACATCCTGATGTCACCGAGGGTCAAGCAGCCACCACTCTTTCATTGTAACCGAGGGACACACACTGACACAGCAGTGAATAAGTTTTAATTAAACCCGCAATGATTTACAGTTGACAGACCGGCTGCAAATGAAAGCAGTGAGTGATGTCGAGGCAGAAATCAATGTAGTTTATTAAACAGAAAATATATTGAATTTGCCGTCTTGTTTGCTTTAAAGTCTAAATTCAGGTAATGTGGATAAAAAGGTCAGTGTGTGTAATTTGGGTTTAATTGGCTTATTTGGAGAACGTGCTGCAGTCGGTCAACGCCAATTCTCGGTAGATTCACGTGACTCAATCTAGGAAATCATGTCGTGTTTATGTTTTTGTTTATTTTAAATAGATTAGCAGCAACACACCCACATTAAGATGGAGCAAATGAGTAAAATTGGTTCATTTGACTCTCCAGCAAAGACTATTTTCATCTAATTGGTTTGTGTCCATTAGAGATTTTCATTACGTTTAACATCAACACATTAAGGTTCATACTCAGCACGTGAGAGAACATGTTTTAATGCTTGTTTTAAAATCATTTAGTTATTTTTTTAAATGTATTTTTAACAAGCAAGGTGAGACATAAACTTATGGAATGCATAAAAAGACAGAGGACAAAATCCCTCTCTTGGTTACAAGATAAGGGCTGCACTACACTTCAGAATATGCACATAAATACAAACAATATACATACACACATATCCACACATTTCATAAAGGTTATATACAACATATCTCACTTCAGACCAACATGTTTTCTGGCTGCTCCTCTTCAGAACAAATCATTTCCAACCGTTAGCTCTTTTCAACTATAGGAACTTAATGACCTGTAACCTGGAGCTTCCCATACCTGATCTTTTTAGAACCTCTAAGGCTTTGCTTCTAGGTTTTGCCTTGTCTTTCTATTGTGTTTTACAGAATGGAACGTTTTGGATATTCATCAATGATAATGCAACAGTGTGACAAGTATTATTGGTGGGAGCAGTTTAGTTGTGGGACAGTCAACAATGGAAAAAGTTTCACAACGTCGAACCAGCCCATGTGGACACGGAGGCACAGGTGATAAACCTTTTCAAATATAATGAAATAGCACTTGGTGAAATGTCTCAACAATTTCTCTCTATCTGTTATATACTATATATAAAGTGTTCATTTCTGAGCTTTAGAGGTGATGGTAGACAGACTTGTCATCTTTGGACCAACTCTGTCTCTTTGAAATTACATTTATATACAACTAATGCAAAGCTGCCCAGACTACATTTTCTATAATCATAAGGAAATGTTAATTAATGTACCAGACAAGTTGCAGAATGTTGAACAAAGGGAAGTTGAACATATCAGTACAATGTTAAACTCACTGACAATATATTTCATTTGTTTTTGGCCAAAATATCTGATCTCGCAATACGCTAAAATAAATATCCACTTAGCAACTAAAGCATTGTTACACTTTTCTATGGTTTTGTTTAGACAGTGCATGAGACACATATTACTATTTCACTTCTCCATAACTACCATCTTTCACCAATGGTGAAATGTAACAAAGTACTTCAGTACAATTTTGAGGTACATGTTTGGTAGCCATGATGTTTTTTGAAAGGAATATTTAGATACATCATGTTTTTAATGTTTATACTTATGTTCTGCTGCAGGTGATTACCAGTGATAGTAAATGTAGTAAGGGCCACATGTGTCCATTTAAATGGCACCTAACGACACTCAATGGATCCACATTGGAACATAAAAGAGAGTCAATGAGCCCATGTAATCATCAGTGTAATAAAGCCCCGAGACACTGTGCACTGCTGTTAATGGCTACTAAACCTAAATCAAATGCATATAAAAACAGCCTATAAACCAACATTGAACAACCTCATCTCTTTGTGTGTGTTTTATTATCACTCTGGAGCATCCAGACAACCTCCAAGGCCTTTTCAAACCCTTTAAAGGTCCAGCACTGACACTGCACACACACACACACACACACAAGTATTACTATCTTAGTGAGGACATTCATTGATATAATGTATTCCCAAGCTCGTAACACCTAACTTTAACCATCACAATTAATTGCATATCCCCAACCCTAACCTTGAATTGAAACTAAATCCACTTCTAACCTCGACCCTAAAACCAAATCTGGACCCTCAAACAGCCAAAAATTCCCAGGTCTAAAACTCAAATTGGTTCTCACAATGATAGACATACAAGTACACACATACACAAACACACACACCAATGCACTCTCTGTTTGGGGTAATACCACATGACATTCCACTAAATGCCTCCCAGACAATCCCCCCTTCTGCAGCTTTTCAGCATTTTTATTGGTGGTGATGGAGAGAGACCAGGGTCACTGTGGTAACCACATGCTCGGCTGGATGCAGGACCTCATCTGGCTGCATATAGGCGTCTGTGCCATGCCTGCGAGGAAAGTGCCCCAAATCTCAGTTGACATTTGGCAGCCTTTAGTGTCTGTGTGTCTGTGTTAGTGTACAGTAGATGCATCTGTGTTGGGGGGAGGGGCCGGTGACTCTGGTCTGTGAATATGAATATATTCCTTTTTTATGACTTGTGTCCAATGAGACCATTTGGATGCATCATAGCCTGCTCCCGGCAAATGCCTTTCATGTTCTGACACCATTTTCTGTATGTTTTTTTGGCTTTGATTTCGTTAGCTTTTTGCCATATCTTACGCTATGTATAATGACTTATAGCTGGGTTTAAGGGTCTGAGTGAAATATTGATTTCCCTCATTCAAATTAGGCCTTTTAAACACACGACACAGACACTCTCAAGTGTCTTCTCTTCATCAGAATTAAAGATTCTCTTTTCCTTTTTCTGTCTTTTCATCTTCCCAGTTTTTTTGGGGGTCTTTGAATTTCTGGTTCAGTCATCACACTTTAAAAAAGGCTTAGTTTCTCTTTTTCTACACATGTGCTTATGTAAGCCACTGACATCGCATTGTTGCAGAAAGGGAAGATAGAGAGCGAGGGACTGAGACAAAGCAGCGAGTTGGAAAGACTGAGAGCGATTAACAGGATTATACAGATGCATGACTACTGCAAAAGCCATACAAATCACTGTCCTCGACGATGAATAAGTCAGCCTATTAACTAAATCAAGTAATACCTTAGCAGCTGCAGGATCATCTCCTGCAGTGGATCAGAAACAATGTTTTGCTCCTGCGAGAGATTTTGTCATTTTCTATGACAGCTGATCAATACTTAAGAAAACTCTTGAACATCCACCAGCATCCCTTTGTAGATGATGAGAAGTTGGGGGTGTCAAACAGTTTGGCAGCACAATGCAAAAATTATCCTCTTGAATCATTTAGTCACATTACCAGTCAGATGCGAAATCCTTAAAAATATCCTTGAAAGCCTGCTCACACCAGCATGTAAGACAACAAATAAACCCATGCAAACATCTCATGTCCAGTCCACCTTTGGTGAACTTTCACATGTAAATCAGCAGACCATCTGGACAGAGCTGATGTTTCCATCCAAATGACAACTTTTTATTTTACTGGGTGGGTATAAATAGTTTTGGGTAGCTAGATAGATACAGTCCAGTCTCATTATCCAGTTGTTAAAAATCCCATTCATGTATCATGACATATAAAAAAATACTCTTCTGTTTAGAACAATAATGTGTGTCTGATATGCTTTTTCCACAGAAAAGTATAATAAGGCTACCACTAGGGATCCAACTTTTTCAGTCCCAATACCTGGGCTTTGGGTATCAGCCAGTACCAAGTACAAATCCAGTACCAGTGTTCAATGAATCAACTGTATGCCTCACTGTGTGGAAGAGACTGGTATCATTCTTTTAAAAAGGTAACATCAGACTTCAGTTTGCTTTCCTAATATTGTAAAACAAGATGTAACAAATGAATATGTTTGTTTAAAATGATATACTTATGAATTCAGTGAGTGATTCAAGTCATTCGTTTACAAGGAATGGGGTGTGTTCAAGATAGCAAATATGCAGCTGATTCCAGTTGGTAACATTTAGCTGAAACGATTCAACAACATTGCAATCCAGTTACATGATCTTATCTAGATTGATATTATATGCATACATAGTCAAACTCAACTTTTATTAGTCACTTGCTTTGACATAACCACAGTGGCTATTAAGTAGACAGTCAGGGGATATTTTTCTAAGTTCTGTGTTGCATTGGATTTGATTAGCAGAGGTGTTTTGATGTTACATTTTAGCACCACATGCGACTGATTTTCTAGCCAGTCTTATTGAGGCTACACCAGCTCCTCAGGACTGCTGATATTACTAAAGATAGCATCCAAAACAACTTCACATAGCGTTATAAATAAGCGTATGCTTTGTACTGTCTATTAAGCCTTGTGCTTCACAATGCTGAAACAAGAGTGGGAGAAAAATGTCTAACAGCACCACAGGCCACACTGGTGTGTCTTCTTTCCTAGATAATAGATTGTCTGAGATTGGCTTCATTATCACTGATACCTGACCCAGCTATTGGAGTCAGTATTGTACCTGATATCCAATGTCAGTATTGGATCGGTGCATCCATAATTACCACTTTAAAATCCTTAAAATGGCATCTTCCCTCATTAAAATTTAAGAATCTATGACTATGCAAATATTTGTCATTTCAGAAGTTTAACTGCTGGAAACAAGATGTCTCTTACTTCACTGCAGAGTCCACTCTCAGTGATGTGCACTGGAGGCTTAAAGTTTCCACATCACACTTGAATAAGCTGAATATTGGACCAGGATTGACGTCAAAACTACTGGAGGGGGACTTTGAGTTAGAGACTGACATGGCGCTGAGTTCAATAGGCTCAATAACACACAGTGACTTATCTTGACTGACATGTCATTTTAGTTCACTCCAACAAGAACATTTTTTGCTATTCAAGTTATAAATTCGGTTACAGTTATAGTACTGTAACAAGACTTGTCAAAACATACATTTACACAAGTGAAGACGTATTTGTTTGATATAATGTTATCCAAAGGACTTGGTGGAGATAATTTATATTATGTGGTTTTAGTTTCAGCTGAATATATGAATTGACTTTATTTTTCATCTTGCACTCGCATTCAGCCACAGAACATAACAGGGATGATTTTAGGACCAAATCAAATCTCAGCATGACAGACAAACCCATTAATGTGCATTACTGATAAAGAGACAATGATATGTTGTCAGATTGACAAAAAAAATCCAATCCAAATCTCTTTCCAAGATGAAAATAAAAAAAATCTGGATACTTTTATGACGACTGTGTGAGTTTTAGGCTCTGACTAAAGTTGCAATACATATGACATTCAGCCACTAGATGTTGCACTTTAGTACCAACATCTCAAAAAGAAAGCCGACAGCTCATGAAACTCAGATCAATCTGTCAAACTGGTCAGAGATGAACAAATATGGATCGAGATTCTGTTACTGCATTGCCTATTTCTCACCTCCAGAAATATATTGTAATGTACTGCTTAGCTGTAATTTGAGAAAGTTCGTCATGCGGCCACCATCTTGGAAACAGATGCAGAGGACATGGAAGGACTCGCATGCACTAACATGCACACTCACATACACTAATATGCACCAAAACAAAGAACAGAGAAGTTTGGATAACAACAAACTCATGTGACTTTATTCACTGGTAAGGACGCCAGTAGTCCGCGATATCTCTACATAGCAAATAGCTGTTTTCTGACAACTAATATGGCTAAATATTGCAACTTTAAGCTACTTGGTATCAGTCAAATTAGGAAACACTGTTTGGAGAGTCCAAAATGGAGGAAGCTATATGCATTCACTTTCATTTAATCCTCCTTTGTCAGAGTATAACCTGCTCCACAAAACAGGCATGGTTGGTAGACAGTTATGGGAGCTATACAGGAGTCAATGATACAAATAATATAAAGAAGAAGAAGATGTCTGGAGAGCCTCTGTGATTGAGTAGCACTAGCATGTTAACCATTAGCTCACTAGCTACAGTAGTTCACCAATTAGCCCCTACGTCACCAAACCTCACGCACTGCTTATTTTGTGAGGAAGAGTGGCTGAACGTGCCACTTTCTCAAGTGACCAGTCCAGTATGTTTTAATTAGTGTATAATCCCATGAAAATAAGAATTGTTGTGTTTTCCTCAGCTTAGATTGAGCCCTTTATATTTATATAGGGTGGGAGAGGTCCTCTTCCATGGAGGCCACCATGTTGCACCGCCATGTTGCTACAGTAGCCCAGTACAGACAAACCAAATACTGGCTCTAGGAGGGGGCCTTTCACGTTTTTTGCGAGTTTCATGGTCACTGTAGGTTCTCCTACTTGGAAGGGGAGAATTCAGTTGGTTGCAATCTGCAACCTCACCACTAGATGCCACTAAATTATACAAATTGGACCTTTAAGCGTAATTCGTTTCCTCTGTGATACGGAATTTTAGTCAGTCTCTCCTTGAGCTATCCAAAAGAGAGCGAATAGACAGTAGACATGACACTGTGTTGACTGACCCTCAAACACTCTGACACCACAAGTGGTGATTTTACTGTAATACGGGTTATTTGATTCACAGCTGAAAACCCTGTGTTCGAGTAATTTTAATGGAATATCTTAGGAGCGAAAAAGCTCAATACAATAACAATCCTTATTACTTATTAAAAAGTTTAGCCATCAATTTTAGACACAAGGCTTTGTCAGGTGACCGTAGAATACCTAAAAAATGTGTATTAGCTCACAGACACATCACTAGTTCACTGTCAGAGGACTAGCTTATGTCACCTCATGACATCATCAATTCATATCTTCACGCTCGGATTTAAGCTTAGACAATCGGATGTTTATGTTTATGTATGTAGACAATGACGTAGTTAAACTGTCAGGATATCACCATGAAAATTACATTTCAGGGTAAATTTTCCTTTTAAATCAATCAGAAAATCTTCCCCTGCGTTACGTAAGTTCACTGATTCATGACGTTTCTTGAAACATGTAAGAGAAAACGTTTTGAATCACAAGATGGATCACTCTTGTGATGGCAAGTATGATTTACAAAAAATAATGTTCTCAGCACTAAATTACCTTACTACAGTAGATGGAGATTTAGATTATAGTGCACTGGCTGGCAGCAGCCCATTGATTCCATTGATTATTACTTCAGCTAGTAATGAAAGTTATTAGATAATATCACCTGCCACTGCAGCTCTGAAAGGTCATTTTTCATCTAATCCTGCTTTTCATTCATTCAGTTTCATTGGGCTTTCATATTTGGTAGTGATATGCAAAACGTTTACATGTGTCAGGTCAAAAACAGGAGTAAGATAGAGCACTATTGAGCCATTTACTTCTCACCTTTATTCAAATTAGTTTAGACAGAGGAAGCAGGCTGAGGAAAGCAGGCCAAAGTTGTGTTGCAGAGACTTCGGTGTCGGTTACAGAGCCAACCAGCGCAGAGAAAGCGACCCGGCCTGTGCGGGGAGATAACGAGGAGACAGAGGCACAACCCCAATCACACATGAAAGGGATTTTTGAAGGCTGAGTCGAGGTTCTTTTTCCCTGGAGTCCCTCCACCCTCCATCACACACACACACACACACAGGCAGCAACATACACTTCATCCTGTCTTTCACTCACTCTCTCTCTCTCTTTCACACATACACATGTAGCTCCTGGCTCCCTCCTCCTCCGCTCTCTGATTCTCACAAAGACAAAACAAGTCCTTGGATCTTGTGACACCGTTGCTGCCATGCTATCTTTGTATGTTTTTCTTGCTGTCTGGGTCTTTTTACTGCTGCTCTCTCGAACTGTCTATCATTCCCCGTCTCTCTACTGTCTTGTCTCATACATAAATGCTTTCTCAGCCTTCTATCTTATTTATTTGATTAGACAATTGCATGGAAGGTCCCATTTTGTCTCTGCATCTCCCAGAATAACTGAATAATGCAAGTCACTATATTCTCTTGTAAATGCATTTATGTTATAGCTTCTCCTCCAGCTTTCTCCTGTTTATGTATTATCACCTGGGAGGTAACTTGATGCCACAGCTCCCCTTCTCCTCATCTCTCTTACTCCTGGTGCGGTTTCCTCTCGGTCTCCCAGAGATTGGCATTATCAGACAGGAAGTAGTGGAGAGTGGCTTCCTGTCCCATATACCCAAAGCAACATAATGGTGCCAGTGCCAAAAGTAAAGTCAGACTGTTTATCAAATATTCAGCGGATACAGCCAAGAGCTCACTAGAGCATAACATAAATTTTTAATTGAGGGCCTCAAGAGAGGCGTCTTTTACCGTTTCCCGTGTATCTGATTTGTGTGTGTATGTCTTTAATTACGTGTGCTTGCATTAACAGTTGTAATTACATCATGCGTTTCAGCTGCAGCAAGCATTATCGTTGGGATACAAAATTAGACATTTCTGCCATAATGCATTCAGCTCCACATCAGCTTGTAGCAACGTCTTTTTTAATGATGGTGAAGAATATTATTGCATAAAACATGCAGGAGTGCAGATGCAGTGAGACCAAGGGCAGCTGTTTGCAGCTCAGACTTAGCATAGCGTTAACGTTAGTCTTTGCTAAGTGGTTTAGGCATCGCTGAATTAAAATAGGTTGCATCCCATAAACATCTTACATTTTACACATTAGAGATTAGTTGTTACTAAATATCTACACACAGTATCAGGTGTCACTGATACGTAGCTAAATGAGCTGACTAATAAAGCTAACATTAGCATGCTATGTCCAGTTTAAAGAGACGAATAAAGGAAGTACTATGATTGACATATCCGACGTGTCACTTCGACCTGATTAAAACACTATTCAAAAGCAATGTAAACTGGGAAATTTTGAATTATAATTTAGAAAAATATACCTCAACTTACAAAACTTTATGCTAATAATACCAGGCTAAATGACAAAATAGCGTCAATGAGGTTAGCACAGCCAATTATTTCCCACTCAATACTGCTAATACTGAAACAGATACTTCATATGTACAGATAAAAATAGAACAAAGTCATAACTCCATTTACAATGATTTGGCAACTACTTAAGTTCTCAATAGGTAACATTTTGTCCAGTACACCTGTTGTGTGTCCATGTGATTGACTCACACGTCACTTAAAGACATTCTGTAAGTTTCAGTGATGCAACTTGATTTATTAAATCACTCATTTGAAACTAGCTTGTATTTACTGATGATGGATTTACACATAGCTAGTGGAACCCAATCCTGATTGGTCAACAAGACACTCACATCTTGCTCATTAGTCTCACCTCTCCATCATCTGTAGCCTACTGCACTGCCAGACTCAAACACTGAAACATCAGAACTATTTGAGCAACGTAGCCCACAGTTGACACTGATTCTGCCACAAACTGTAACAAGCCTATTTAGCATGACCACAAAGAGGAAGACCGAGCAGCCGAACACAATGGCATCCGCGCAGGTTAATCAGACTGGATGACCTATGAAAAATAAGAAGTAAAAGAGCAAAGCACAGAGAAAAGAATAGGGAGGAACTTCAAACAGAAATGGAAAAATAGGAAGTTGATGATATTTTCAGAAGTTGCACAAGCGTTGCGTTTGTTGTGTGTTTCCTGGCTGAGAGTACAGACAGCAAATGATTTATGGCTGATAAGACACAGCCTCAGGAACACTCCCTGTTACCTGGGGGAGCTGTTTGTGCGCGGGTGCATGTGAGAGCGTGCTCGTGTTCCTGCGGTGCGCATGTAAGAGCATGTTTGTGTGCGTGTGCCTGGTTCGGAGTCAATTCCCTGACGTCACAGTGACGGCCACAGGTGATGTGTAAGTCATGTGGGAGTGTGTGTGTGTGTGTGTGTGTACTTGCGTGTGTGTTGGAGCGTGATGTGTTAGATTTTGATATAACCTTTTAAAAGGGGGAGAGTTGGAAGTGGAGAGGATTTAAAGTAGTTGACAGCTCGGTTCAGATGACGAGATAAAAAGTGAAAGATGGAGGAGACAACCACTGCAAAAGCATCCACCTCAAGTACCTATTTAACCATATATTCTCTCAAACTTTCATTTTTTTGCCACTTCACTTATTTTTAATACGTAGGTCACGCCATGCAATCAAAAACCTTAAGTCTTTTTTCAGTGTATGAACCATTTCTGACTGAAATGCATCTTAAGAGGGTTTCTATGTATAATAACTATATAAAGGAATACATTGTTTCTCTTTTATTACACTTTCAGAAATAAAAATCATTAGCTATGCATTGAGAACAGACAGAATAAGGCATATCATTTTACTGGTGTCAAGTTAAATGAATAAAGAAAACTCCTCAACTGTGCAGACTTACATTGTGAAATGATCTCATTCTAATCTGGTGTGTACTTATTTTAAGATTAAAAACAGTAAAAAAAAAAAATTTAAAAAATCAAGAAAAAAATCCATATTTGCATTAGGAGAGAAAAATGTCTTTGAAGAAATAATGATAAGAGGGACAGAAAGAACCAACAAAGATTTTTCTGTGAGGATGTCACCCCAAACAGCCAATGCACCAACTGTTAGCTTTAAGCTAGCTAGCAACGTACACACAGACCATTGCTGTGTCTCAAATCACGTACTTCTGTACTTACACTTAACATTTTGAGTTCACACTGAGAAGTATGGATTAATGCACTGCGAGTACCCGGATGGTGCACTCACAACGGTCCTCAAAAAGTTGAAAAGTTGAACTACGGACACTTCTCGCCCTCAATGGCTGCCATCTTGGCTACGTAGCGGAAGGGGGTGGACCACTTTTCAAACTGGAAATTATACATTATACAAATATAAGCTATAAATGTGTTGTTGTTTTTTTTAGCACTAAGCACCACTATACTGTTGTTTGGGTTAATTTAGCAGTCTGTAATGATTTGGTAGCGTGAACGATAATGCGAATGCTAACACAAGCTAATGCTAATTTGTGATCATCATTTCCGGTAAGTGCACCTCGGCAGTGTTTGATGTGAGACACTGCTCTGTCAACATTCCTACGCTATGCCAGTAAGTACATAATGTACACATTGGACTACATCTCCTACTACGTCTTTCTCCTTTTTCCTCTCATCTCTGTACATTTAGTGCTCATAAAGATGTGTTCAGAAAGAAAGAGTTCTTGTATTTGACTGTTTTTACTCTTGTCTCTGTACATGTATGAAGTAGATTCAGAAAGCCCCAGAATACAAACAAATTTGTTGCTCAAGTTTAAATATTTTCAACTTGTCCGGACACATCTTCACATCAGTTTGCACCATCCCGGGTAAATTTGCATCCAGTCTCGTCTTCCCATTCATTTTGTACGCAATCGCGCAGCCTCTTAAATCTGCTCTGCACACCGTCTAAACACACAGACTGCAGACTGTGTGATAAGAGTTTGATCCCTACCATTGCTGCAACGCTGATATATCATCGAACAAGAATGTCTTACAACTCCTTGACTGCTTTTTTGAGGCTGAACCTGACCTATGACCTCCGTGTGGAAAGGGATTAAAAAACCTTTTTTTTTCCCATGAGAAAAACATTTAATAGTCAGTGGCAGAGACAACACTGAATCATTCTTGAGAGGGAATTAGAAAAAAGACACAGTGGAAAATGGGTTGTGTGTGTGTTTTGGAGGGGTAATGTTTAACTCTGACACAATCAGCAGCTGGATCAGGTCTCTTACCTGGCTTTAGTGACATGAGAATACGACAGAGGGAGCAAAGAGAACAAGGCCTGGCAGTGTGGAGACGATGACAACATTGCAGGCTATTATAACATGTATTAAGCCTGGACCATGAAAAGAAACCAACACAGTGTGATATTAGCTGTCCTTTACCTTTCGAGGTGACCATAAAAGAAGCCATGTCTACACACACATATTTATTATATATATTTATATTCATACATACAACAACACACAGATAGAAAGATACAGCGCACACACTGTCTGGCAGTCGGTCACACACACTCCCACACACGCGCACATACAGACATACACACTCTCTCCAGTGAAATTCCACACCGTTGCTCCGTTCTGCCTCAGGTTACATTGCGGTGTATGAACAGCGGCTCCAGTGATAGAATTGAATCCTAAAAACAAGTGAACATTATACTTAGAACTTTTTTTTATTCAAATGAGGAAATTCTTGACATTAAGAGAAAAGACAAATGCTTTAATAGGAGGATGAAGGAGGATGAAGTCTATTTGTGTGTTGGCTTCAGAGCAGCGTAAACTCGCTGTGTTCAGAGACAAAGGGAAATTTTAGAAGCGGTGCAATTGCATATTAAGCTCTGAGTTCAGTGTCAACCCACACAGACGAACTCCCCGCACACACTGTCAGTGCATCCGTCTCTAGCTCGCTTTACATCTGATGTCGTTACAGACTGTAAATTGGTTGTTCGGGGTGAATTGACGGGGACTGTGCAAATGGCCCAGTGGTCAAATTTGTGCAATATCACGTGAGGTGAAAATGTGCTTCCCTTTCTGTCTGAACACTTTAAACTCAAATTCACAGCTTTCTTTTTCTTTTTTTCTAGACACTTTTTTTTGGCACTCTTCAACTTCCTCATACATTTTTTTTTTAGAAACTGCCTTCATTCAAAATGTTGGGCTCATTTAAGACATCTGTGTTTTTATTCCAATTTTGCAATTATTCGCATTGGAATTTTAAATGCTGTTTGCTGCTGCTTTTAAATGCACTTCATGTCAACTGACATGAAGTGTTTTTTTATCCCTTAGGTGGCATTCAGGCTGACTTTACTCGCACGTGAAAAAACAAAAGCCTTATCTTTCAAACGCGCCCCCACCAACAAAGCACCTTGCATTGTTTTAACAAAGGGCTGTTTTCGGTCTGAATGCCTGCTTTTATTTAACAGTCGATCAGCGGCAGAGACTGACATTTCATCTGCTTTCATCTCTTACTCGTCAAATGACAATTCAACTGCTTTCAGAACTTAGCTGCACTGATTTTTATCTCTTGTTATTTAGTTTAAACGAACACTTCAACTCCTTTCATGGCTACTACAACTGGAAACCCTTTCAAGTCTCTGGTCTTCACCTTAAGCTAAGTCAACTGACACTTTAATTGACATTGTCTTTCGCTTTATACACTTCAACTGGTATTTCTTTCTTTCAGGACTTCCACTTCAACTGACTCTTCTAGCTACATTTAACAACCTATATTTCAGACTCTTTTCAGTACTTTCAGTTCAACTGGTACTTTTACCTTCACTTGGCACTTACACTTAAATGAACCCTTCACCATCATTCACTTTAACTTTCTTTCAGCGCTTCCATTTATAAATTCTATCACAATTTCAACTATTTCAAATGTTTCGACACACCCACAAACACCAGTTGTTCCTCTCTCAGCCCACACTTGCCAATCTGATCTGACTTTGCACTATTGCACTGAAAGCTTTCGATAATAAACACTTTCTGCATCGTGGGTATATAACAGATTGCATCAGTCATTATTGAGAAGTAGATTTCTCAATAGTTTATTTAAATTAGTGGGGCTTTTTTCTATATATGGTAAACATTTCTATTTACCATTCTTTATACCCCCTCTGATTCTCCTCCGAAGTTCTACAAAATGACAGCATTTAACTTTTATTTACTACAGATTATGATACTCATAGGGGTTGTTGAATTATGTTCAGTGATGTTTTTATCATTCCTTCTACATGCCTACAATACCAGCTGTACTTTCCAGCACACCATTAGAGCCCAAAATACAGTTTTGTCTACTAAATCTATTTTGAATGTTTTAAGTGTTTCGCCAGATGAAGTCAGCTGGATAAGAATGCAGACTATTCATGAAGGCACCCATGTTAAATCGTTTGTACAGAAACCGATACGTCACACAACTCACACCTTAGTTATTGATCTTTACTGTCCTTTCTATAACCTTGGACATGTTAAAAAAAAAAGTACTCCCAGAAGGAAAAAAAATGTGGGAAAAGTACCACTGATGATTCACAGTATGCCAGAATATGTCTATGAGGAAATGCCTCCATGAGTCAATGGACAATGTTGCGTCACATAAAGTCAGTATATTAAGGAGTCAATGTGTGAATAACAGACATGTGATGAATGTTGTTTGCCAGGTCTCGGCCCTTCCATGAGGGCTGCGGCCTGAAACACCACTTTGTTTAGTTCTGCAAACCTGAGACAATGGTCTGATGATGCACAGATAATAACAAAATCCGGGTCAATAACAGCACGTTTATGGAGAGGGAACAGCGAGTAGTGTGTAAATAAGTATATACTGGAGGAAGACTGTTTTCTGTTCTCTCAGGCTGTATCCCTGATAGGTTACAAAACTTATTTCACTGTGAGCATGAGGGATACTCGCCCCTGCATGTCACAGTAAATGCACTGACACATTTTCACACTAAATATTATCATTCAACATTATTAGACATCAAATTTTGCTGCCTGTTTGATAAAGTCCAACATGCACGTGTTAAACGACAGCATGTTAAGTTTCATTTTCCTTTCATATACTTTTTTTTTTCATCAGTTGGCATGAATGAAAATGTAAAACATAGAGAGGAAGTTCTGGTCTGATTATTACTGTAGTTGTAACCTCATCTGCAAAGAATTTTTACAGATTGATCTGATATTAGAACATAAAAATAATAAATGCTGAGATTGTGAAAGTGGCAGCATTCAGTTCAGACTTGTGCCGTGTTCAGAGTGTTAGGAAAATGTTACTCGGTCCAACCTAATAAGATTGCTGGTGTGACTATTACATAAAAGTGACATGGGCGTCTATTCAGACATGAGACCGATATGTTAAATTGCCATCAGACTAACGTGACAGGGTGCGTGTCTGACAGGAGCTAAAAATAGTGGAACATTTAGAAGCTTAAAAAGCCAGATATTTTCTCCAGGAGTTACATGGAGACCAGAATCAAAGCAATAAGGAGAATGAATATTGGACTTACACTCGTTAAGGGGGCACAAAAATGACTCCAAAAGAATTTTAATGTTGATCTGTGTCCACAGGATGTGTAAATAAGCAGTTATTTGCTGACAGGTTTGTCATATCGACGTAATATGGCAAAAGCTGTGTTTTACGGTTTCAATAAATGGCAGCAAATCCAGCTTCAGTCAACTCCATTCTTACCTTAAGTCATCCAAACCTTCATGTCCGCCCACCTTAAAGAAAGTAGTTTGACATTTTGGTAAACACACTTTCTTGCAGAGAGTCAGATGAGAAGACTGATACTGTTCATGACCTCACATCGAACAGTTTTACTTAATGTTGTCTCAAGATCCAATTAGCAAATCAAACCCTTGACATGTATTTGTGGGGAAAGATTATAGCAGATTGAGGACCAGACGTTAAAAAGACTGTTTCTGTTCTAGCATTGATAATAGACTTAAGCGAAATGGAACCAAAGGAGCTAAAAAAGTACAAAAGCTTTTTTTTTTTTTTTTTTTTTTTTTTACTGTTCTCCTGGTGTCACTGCAGGCAGCAGCAAATGGTTCCAATGAAAGGATTTCCAATCAATGACTGACGCAGGTTGGGTAAGACACTGCAGTGCTCTGTAAATGTGTGGAGCTGACTGGGAATAAGAGGCCGTGGATTAGATGGCCACAGGTCGGGGTATATGTAAGAGGATTGGTCGTATGTCCAATAGTCTGTGGGGAAAACAGACAGATGAACAATCAACCAGCTGTAAGCCTGGAGTCAACTACAATTTACCATAATCTGCCTTCATCTCCTTTATGGTCCCAATGATCTCTTTTTTTTGTATGGTACCTTCTCCTTAAATTCCACCAAAAGCTCTTCCTATTGAATCTTACACATGCATTCACAGGTATCATTCCCCACTGTATGATCCATTTTTATTTCTAACCTCTGCAGTCTTTTTTTTTCCATCTCCAGCTTCCATTATCACCCCTCTCTCTCTCTCTGCGACTCCTCTTCTCATCCTCTTTTTTTATCCCCCTTTCATTTACAGTATGTACCCAGCAGACAATATGAAAGAGGTTTACTATAATCATTACTCTAATCACCCTTTCCCCTCTGAGTACCCCTGTTTCTTCTCTGTATAATGAGGGAAATTGTAGGTCATCAGGCAGAGGCCTCTGTGAGCTGAACCAATCAAAACAGACGTTCACAGAAAGAAGCACCCCGGTCCAAGCCATGAGAGAGAGATTACACTGCTGATGTTTCAGAGTGAAGATATTACATCATTTGAGCGGTCGAACTGTAACAATGAGAATATCTGTCTGTTCTGTTTATTCATTACTTTTCATCCTTATGCCAAAAGGAATTTAAAAAGGAAATACACTGCACTGTATAACCTGTGCAATCCTCAAAATAGACTAAAAATTAAATAAAAATTAATAAAAAATATATATCATGAAAAAAATGAACAGGAGCCATGAGCATGATTCTATCATAACTAAAACAAGGAGAAACAAAAATGAGAGAAAAGTACTTCACTGTATTTTAACCATTGATGTGTGAAGGAGAGCTGGATACCAGGTTCAAAGATGGCACCCCGTTCATTCCTACGGAAGTTGCTCAGCGGCGCATGAAGCCAAAAAATGTGAAAGTCCGTCCATAGAGCATACTCAGAAGAATCCTCCTCGAGTGCGTCCAAGACTTCGGCTGGCCAGATCAGCTAACTTCTGGTTGGCTGTCCGCTCGCTTGAATGGGAATAAAAAATTATTTAATCACGTGACTCTTCTAGACTTTCCAAATGCTACTGAAACAAATGGAATTCTGAAAATAAAACTAGTCATTTCACGGGGATTGGGAAGCTCAAAAAAATGTACTCACCATTTTACAGCTGCTCCTTTTCTGGTCCTTGTGTGTGGGAAAAATTTGGGCCAGTGTGCATCACGCGACGGATGGATCTGGAAGTTGTAATTACACGATTTGGCCACTATGTCAAATTGACTTCCACAGTCTGGCGCTGTTCCTGGGAACTTGATTGTGACACACATAATAATGGCTGGGCTTTTGATTGCGGTTCATGAATGATTTTTTCAGAAGAACTCTGACATTATTTATTCTAAACTGTATACTTACAGGAATAGTTGTCCAGTCTTTATGCTAAGGCTATGCTAGGCTAATTGCCTCCAGGCTCAGATATGAGAGCGGTATTGATCTTATCATGTAACTCTCAGCAAGAAAACAAGAGTATTTCCCCAAAATGTATTCCTTTAACATAAAATGTACTGTTCCAATTCAGCCCTTTAAATGATTATAATTGGCATCTAAACATTTGAAGTGACAGCCAGCAGATCAGAGTGGGTCTCATCTCTCCCACAAAGCACTCGTCTGCAAGTCACTGTGAGGAAAGTGTTTCAAGTTCAAAGCAGATATGTAGATTGTTGTGTTTCAGTTACAGCCATGCTACTCTCCCTGCAGACTGAAGCTGTGTGTGTGTGTGTGTGTGTGTGTGTGTGTGTGTGTGTGTGTGTGTGTGTGTGCGTGTGTGTGTGTGTGTTTTGACATTAAAAGCTGCAGATCTTTTGAATCAGCTCTTCTCTGCATCTGGCCTCACACTCAGGATTTCAACTCTATATTTACCTGGCCTCTTTCTTTCACTACTCACATGAGCTACACGCACACACACACACACACATCACACATACTGTATACACTACATTACCCTCCTCTTCCCCCTCCCCCTTACCTCACATGTTCTGCATGAGCAGACAGATTTCTTCTGCTTCTCTTTTCATTTTCACGACCATCGCTTTATGGAAAAGAGTTTTGGCTAAATCCTTCGTGATATGACCGCTCCACAATTCACCAAAGGTTTGATTTTCCATTTCCAAAGACAAGTCAAATTGGAATCCTTGTAAAAAATCTTTCCACATGGAAACCATGTCTTTTTCCTATTCTTTCTTTTTTCTCTCTAATCCTCTCTTCCTGACCCTATTTGCCTCTGATCCCAACCCCCCTCTTCCCCTCCATTCCTTTTCCATGTTAATGTCCTCCTTTTCACCATCATCTTTGTCTCCATCACTCTTTTCTCACCTCACAGCTTGATCTCCATCATCACTTAGCACTGCTGGTGTAGTGGTATCATACAAGATTCCCATTCTTGTGACCTGGGTTCGATTCCCAGGCAGTGCATACATATTATGTCTCTCTCCTTCATCATCTTTTTGTTTCTTCCACTTGTTATCAGTAGCCTTAGATTTAAAATCATGATTTAATATGGTTGTTTTGCATAATCATTTTAAAAAGTCTCTTGCAGCATGGCTCTTGGCAGTGTCAGTAGGTTAGTCCACCACTTTGGTCTTGACCAATATACCTCAACAAGTGTTTGAAATGATGTAGACATTCATGGTGACCACACAATGTATCCTACAATTGTTGATTTCCTGACTTTCCCTCCAGCGAAACAATGAGATGACTTTTGTGGTTTTGTGCAAAAATCTGTCATGAGATGGATGGCTGTTGTATTTGGTCCAAACATTGATTTTCCCACAGGATGAATTGAATCATGTCAAAATTTTTATTGTGTCAACATCTGACATTCCCATCAGCCTCAACTGCACTTATATGGTGAACATAGTAAACATTATACCTGCTAAACATCAGCATGTTAGCATTGTCTTTGTAAGTATGTTAGCATGCTGATTTTAGCATTTAACGCAAAGCACCGTTTTGCCCAAAGGTTGAATTATGGTCAATCAGAACTGGCTCTTACCACGATAAATCTGAGTGGTTGTGAGATGATTAATGGCAGAGGAAAGAAAAAAAACAAAGTTCATTTTCGACTTTTCCTGTAGTCCTTGATTTTTGCTCAAATATTGGATCATTTGAACATTTACTGAAATGAAACCATGTGAGAAATTTAGAGGGAAAAATCACTATTTGGTGGAGCTGTTAACAACTCATAGACATGAAATGTAAGATGCCAAAGCTAAAAAGGTTGGAAACCACTAACCAGTTACATCTTGAACAATGTGCTGTATTTTTAAACTCGTCCTATTATCCATTGTGTCAAATCTTCATCTGAAAAGTAAATAAAGCTGCCAAATAAATATAGTGGAGGAAAAAAAAGGCACAAGGAGTCCTTTATGGGCTCGGTTAGGCTAGAAAAGAATTAGTACAAGATGTTGTCTGACACCGTCACAAGGAAAATGTTTGTTTATAGCTTTTTCTGAAGAGCCACATTCAAAGGCGGGGTGAAAAGCCTGCCATCATAGAGCAGAGGGAAACACAATAAATTCACTTTAAACACGGTTGTAAATGCAATACAAAAAATGTGTGTGTGTGAGAATGAGAAAAAAAAGACTGAAACGGTGCCCACCACCTTTCTCACCTCCACACAGCTGGACAGTTGCTGCGTGAAGCAGGTGTGAATGTTAGATTGCTGATTTCGGAAAGTAACAGAAATTGTCAGATACAGCCACCCAATTCCAATGTCAGAAAGGTGTGGGGGCAGGGGGGCCTGTGTAGCCATTCGACCATTCAAAACATGCATTTATAGGTGGAGTATACCAGCAGCTTAAGTACAGCCTCAGAGAGCCGCTAGCATTGATGTAGACTCTTAGTCTTGTTAAATTAGTAATCTAGGAAGCTCATTCTCCTGCTGCACGCATTTAGTGTAAAGTCTCTCCTGAATAGCTGCTTCAACGCGACGTGAAAAGCAAAGAAATAAATGTCACTAACTTCAACTAACTTATTCTCACCCCACTCCTTTTTTAGAAGCAGAGCCTTCATTTTCCACCACTTTCATGCATCAGCTATACAGCTGAAATATGAGCAGTAATGCCTGCTCACTCCCAGGCCATTTTATTAACCAGTCCTTATTTGAGGCTTCTACTTCTCACATGAGAATTCTCGCATGAACAACCACCAGAATTTGCCTTTTTCTGCTCCTTTTGATCCCACAACCACAGGCAGGGCTATGTGGGAAAACCACGCTAATGGGGTACATACTTGTCCCTCCACCAGTAAATTACGCATAAAAACCACATGCATTTACATCACCGATGAGCCAAATCTGAACAGCTACTTTTTTGTTTTTACAGTCATGAGTGATGTCTCTAGTTTTTCTAGACTTAGCAAAACTGCTAACTTTTCAAACCTAAGAGGCATGACGGGCCAGCTGTAGCACCGCTAGCTAGTTAGCAGGATCCGCTAAGTGTATCATTAACTATATCAGTGTGTCAGGCTGCGTGTGAAGGCAGGACAAAGAATGTAAAGATTACATGCATGCTGGACCAGAACCATATTCATCAGCTGCAGCTACAGCTGCTACCCTTCTCTGATAGCCTGATCTCAGAAAGCCAATGCCTCTCTATAATTCATCTACACCCTTTCTACACACTCGTACGGCACATACACGCCCATGCATGCTTGCAGGCACACATCCACAACTGTCAACTCACACACATACATTCTCTCACACACCCACAAAGGGCCAGGCTTATGACAAAAATTGTTTACAGAGTCTCTGTTTACATATTTCATGACTTAGAGATGCAGGTCGGAGTTTTAAAGGAGAAATGCGGTTGAATTGTAAGCCCCAGGGTGCCATGTTTTACCAGTCACATGCATACTCGAGCTTAACAAAGATGCTACTGTGGCACACTTGCTCACACACATTCATACCGACACCAAAACCTCTTTTCCTCTTTTTGAATCTTTATCTCTCTCTCTCTCTCTCTCTTTTACACACACACACACACACATTCAGCTGCAGTTTGTGTTCTCTGTTTGACAGTAAGATGTTGAAAAGGCCCATGGGATCTCACCTCGTCAAATGTAAAAGCTTCCTGGGTCTGGCACTCAACTAGGCTATTATCCTCACATGCAAGAACCCCCCATCTCAAACCATTAGCCACACACACACACACACACACACACACACACACACACACACGGTCATACCCCCTCCTAACCACCAGCATTAGGGCAGAAAGACAAAGAGAGGGGGACCTTTAATGGTGTGACACTTTTTACAGTTCGGACAATGTCAATCAGACAAAAATGGATGGAGACGGGGGGGAATACCATCATATCATCATTATCTTCCATCACCTCTTCCTCACAGGAGGCAGTGGTGCATTTGAATGCTCATGCACGAGGCGTCAGAGGTGAAAACATGCCCTTATCTGAGATAGTTGTTGTCTGAATTTGCCGACCGTGCTGGCGGAGGAACATTCTGTCCTCTTCTCTCGCC
Source organism: Euthynnus affinis (assembly GCA_029490765.1). Lineage (NCBI taxonomy): Eukaryota > Metazoa > Chordata > Actinopteri > Scombriformes > Scombridae > Euthynnus > Euthynnus affinis. The sequence continues at coordinate 6,214,625 of CM055841.1, forward strand.
GTACCCCTCGTGATTTCACCCTCATCTTACCTTCAACTCTGCCTTAGTTACATACAGTCTCTCTAAACAAACGATACAAACGTGCCTCTTAAATAAATGAATATGCCTTTATGGCATTTTTAAAGCAAAAAAGCAACATTTTGAAGTGTCTCCCCAGACTCAAATAAATCCAACCAGAAGCATTCACTCAGGCCCCAGCGATTACACCTTAATAATGCACTATTTTAACCCCCCTGCACACACACATACACACACAAACTTTCTTTCCTGTCTTGCAAAATTCCTTGGCTCATTCTGGCGACCTAGTTTACAGCCCTCGCCTCTGAGCCACAGAGAGTTGGTTCCTTTTGAAGATGCATTGAGCAGCACAGCATGACAAGCCCATTATAGAGCCGGAGGAGGAGAAATCGCTAAATTACCAACTGGCAATTCTTGAGGGGGAAGCAACGTGCACTATTCACTTAACAATATCTTTTTTTTTTTTTATGACTCAGTAATAAATATTCTCGACTGTTACACTGCACACAATAATCTCAGTTATATTGATGTATTTTCTTTAATAAGTAATCTAGTTTTGTTGACATGAATGACCATGTGACAGACAGATGGTTACTTCTTGTGCCAGAGTTGGGCAGTGTAATTCTAATAATGGCTTATTATTAGATTTGTGTATCAGTGATCATATGTCACTGTGCTCATAAATACTCCTACGCACTGTCGTGCCTTAACCACAATGTTTCCCTGCCCACGGTAAGTAGAGGAGCGACGGAGAAAACCACAGACTACTGTGCATTAAGTAGTGGTGAAGTGTCAGTGTCAACACATAAACACTGAAAGTATTCAGACATTTTACATTTTAGTTATTGTGCATTTCTGTAGATTTGATTTTTGACTTTAGTAAATAAAGTTTCAAGTCTTCTTGGGTTACAGTAAAATTCATCCACATGTCTTCGTGAAATTCGTGATTCTAGAAGCTTGGAGAACGACTCCCAGGGCTAGTTGGTAGAAGCCTATGCTATTTTAGCTGAAGAGCTAACTGCTAACATATTAGCGAGTCAGTAACATGCTAGTGCTAGTCATTCACAATAGCTTCTTCATAATAGCTTCTTCATATTAGTTTCTTCATATTAACATATTAGTGCGTCAGTAACATGCTAGTGCTAGTCATTCACAATAGCTTCTTCATAATAGCTTCTTCATATTAACATATTAGCGAGTCAGTAACATGCTAGTGCTAGTCATTCACAATAGCTTCTTCATATTAGCTTTTTCATATTAGCTTCTTCATATTAACATATTAGCGAGTCAATAACATGCTAGTGCTAGTCATTCACAATAGCTTCTTCATAATAGCTTCTTCATATTAGTTTCTTCATATTAACATATTAGCGCGTCAGTAACATGCTAGTGCTAGTCATTCACAATAGCTTCTTCATAATAGCTTCTTCATATTAACATATTAGCGAGTCAGTAACATGCTAGTGCTTGTCATTCACAATAGCTTCTTCATATTAGCTTCTTCATATTAACATATTAGCGAGTCAATAACATGCTAGTGCTAGTCATTCATAATAGCTTCTTCCTGTTTTCTCTGGATTGTGTCCACCCCTCCATTTTGCATTTTGCTCTCAGTATTGTCATTGGGCACGCTCACTTGCTCAGTTGCTGATGAGAAAATAAGCCCATTCATTCTACTCAAAAGACGTATGTGTATTATCGACTCCTGTCTTATAACTGTCTCTCTGTCTTAAGAAATGGATATACTAAATTAATACTCCAGCAGAGGAGAAGTGGATGGTACAACACCAATAATAAGATACAATACTTTTCTCCATTTTCTAATGTTCATCTCTCTGCTCTGTATGTCAAGACAGTAGCTATTGGTACAAGGAGCAAAATTCACATGTCAAAATGTGCCATTTTTCACAGATTCATTTTTGCCCCCATAAGGGCTTCAGTGCCATTGTTTTGATTCCATCAGAATTACTTGTTGTGACTGGGTGAGCAGGTTTGGTGGCCTGTATTGAAGGCTGTTTCTCTTATTCTTCCTGGCAGATCCTCTTAAGCTTAGTCTAACTGGATGAGGAGCGCCTCTGAACATCTTCAGGTCTCACCACAGATGTTCTCTGGGTTCATGTCCAGCCTAGAGGTCCTTCAGTGTGAGGTTGCATGCACTTTAGAGCAGGTTTTCTTTAAGGACCTTTTGGTATTTCAGCACATTCATCTTTACCAAGCAGCTGTTATGAGCACAATGTTGCCATCACCATGCTTCCCTATAGGGATGATATTAGCCAGGTGATGAGCTGTATCTGGTTTTAACCAGATATTAGCTCTTGGAGTTCAGGTCAAATAATAAAATGCTTATCTTGTTAAATGAGAGAATCCTATTTGCCATGCTCTCTGAGTCCTTTTAGTACCTTTTGACAAACTCCAGGCATGCTGTCACATTAGCCTTTTAGTCAGCAGTAACTTCTTCCATTTCACAGTGATGGAGCCAACTATGCTCCTGGGAACTCATTCCCAATAAAATAAACTCAGTCCATTTATGGACAAATGTGCAAAAAAGTGAAGGGATCTCAATATGGAATGGAAGCCACTGTATAATACAAGATTTGAAGATAACTGTCTTTGTGTTTGTTGTTTGTTTTCTACAGTTCATGTCCTGTTGCAACGAGGCAGGTCTGCAGGGCCCGTTACCCAGCATCAAGAACAAGACAGTGACCTTTGACCTGATGAAGTAATGACGGCTTCGTAAAATAACACATAAGTGTGCATGCAAACACACTTGAGCAAACACACTCACATGAGTAATGCGAATGCATTCACAGGAGCAATCAGGCAGACATGCAGTACAGTAGATGCAACCATGCTGCACTGATGAATCTGCAAACACACACACACACACACAGAAATCCCTTGTACAACAATAGTGAAATATTAATCCAGGCACACAGTCGGTCTCATCCTCAGCAAGATGAGTGGCGAGATTGGCCGGCGAGATGGGACACAACACCCAACAGTAACCTACATTTCAGGAGGTTTCATGCTGGATCACCAGGTTTTTTCGCATTAAAACCGCTCCACTTATTTTACAGTCTTGCAATGCACAATTATAATTCTGTAACAGGCTTCTGGCTGTGCAGCTCTGCATGGAAGATGAAAAGAAGACTGTGTGTTAAAATAGAATAAAAATCTGTGTGACAAACTGCCACGACAGCCCTCTGAATCTGTTTATGATCTGAGTCTGTGTTGAAGCGGCGCTATCTCGCCGCGCACAGATTGAATGTGACACAACGTTTACATAGTCTGTATGTGGATGTAGCTCAAGCAGTGTTAAATTCATCAGGGCATCTTTCCTTCTCTGTGCATTGGATGTGTTTTTCTTCGTCAAAAGCTCAGCCATCATCATCAGAGTGTTGTTTTTTCACCATCTGCGCCATCAGAAATGAGTTTTATTTACCACACTGTGGCATTTTTAAGGGTATATGGTATCAGATCTGCATGCATGTGCCTTCAACACGACACGACGTGCAAGAGAAGAGGACATATTGTGTGTTTGTGCCTGTGTGACATATTGCACGTTCAACTGAAACAAAAGAGATTTGAGCAACGTGCAGCCTCATTGTGCAGCCGAGTATAAGCCTCACAGCCTTATGGAGGCAGTTTTAGCTGTAGCCAAAAGTGGGCTACATCGTGCATTTGTAATTAGAGCGGGATTTTTTTACTCCCCAGCTCAGAGGATGAAAGAAGAGCTGAAAGAAGAAAAAAAAAAAACATAAAGGGTTGTCATTGTGCAAAATGTTTTTGTTGCAAATGTGTGTATTATTCGCATGGTCTGAGCACCTTTAGTGTGTTCCTGTCTCTGTGTATATTTGTTTGTGTCTTGTCTTTGTTGCAGACTGCGAGGCGTTTGGGCTTAATTCATTACAAATTCTGGTCAATTTGCGAAATCCAGGTTCTGTCCCTGGGAGCTTTTCATTCATTTCACCAACTCAGCAGGGAAGCAGCGCCTGAATCAACTTGAATTCAGCTTCAATTGTGAAAGCATCATGCCTCTCTTTTTCCTCTGGGAAATGCTCCACTGAGAAGACCACACTTAAAGTACAGATGAAGCCATCAAGCAAGTTTTTTTTTTCTTTTTCCCAGCTGTGCTGCTGCTGTTTTGTTCACTAAAATGCTTTAAAGGTTTAAATTGGATTCACATGTGCAAATCAAGCTGTCAGATGAAACATATTCAGATGCTGTATATGTGTGATGTGTGTGTTTCTTGTTTGCTACATCATAACTGGCATAAACACACTGTACTTGGCTGCTTGTTTTCTATTAGATACTTTCCCACAGTTCAGTTCCAATGACAGCTGCTCCTCACGGATTTACTGTATCGCTGAGTACCAGCTGTGGTCCAACGGTCCACTCTGAGAGACAACTGGTGCACACACAAATACACACACACACACACACATACATTCTCTGTGCACATGAGGCACCGTGACCAATTGGCATAATGACCCTAGTGGCACATGAGGACGCAATTGAGGCACGTGTTGTGAAAACGTCACCGCTACAGATTTCCCACATTTTTTTTTTTTTTTGAACAATGTACTCAGTTTTACTTAACATAGAAAATGAGACTCAGATAATGTAACAGTCCTATAGGTTTATGTTCTCACCATCAGTTTTAATGAGAGAAATCATGTCGGCATGGTGGACGGTTCTAAGTACTACAATACCCATAAGCCTCGCCACCGTTACTGTGGAGAAGGAGCGAGGCAGAGTGTAATTGATTTTGTGAGCAAAACATAGCACCATAGAATCATTGAATTACTCACAAATCATGATCATCATCACATAATCTGAACATAAACTGATTTAAACTGCAGATTGTATTATTATTTATCACAACAGCGTAATCTTTAGCGTCCACCTGCCTGCAAGTTTCAGCTCTGTGATTGGATGTTAATTGCCAAAATTCACTCTGGGAATTGCACTTAACTTCTCTAAAGTACACAGACTTGTACCGTTGACCTTTTAAAAACCAGCTGTCTTCTAACACAGTTGTTCATCTTTTGTACACAAGCTTAAACCAGGAAGATATCCTGCCCATCCAAACTTTGAAGAACTGTGAGTCACGTGACATTTTCTGTGAGAAAACTCAAATGAAGGATGGTAACTTTACATGCCTGAAATAGCTTATCCAACTACACAAATCTGTACTTGGAAAGATGACTCCAGCTGACCTCCCCAAAACATTTAAATGGATTTTTATGCTGTTTCTGGCGATCAACTAGACAAGCATTCAGAACTAATCCTGCGCATACGACAATATGCAATTAATCTCCATATCCCTTGAAAAGCTAGTAATTCGTATGAGAAGGTTTTTAAAAAAGGGGGGCTGACAACTCTACGTGCCTCCAAAAATGAGTTTCCCTTCAACTTTAGGAGACATTTTCATGTCACATTGTTTAGGCTGTAGATAATCTCATTTTAGAAAGACATCTTCATCTAACACATTTGCAGACGGGTGACTTTGTTTTGCACTTTAAACCCTCCGTGCACTCGTAAATCTCTCACAGTGTAGAGATACATGTCTGTTTCAATGCTGCGACTGTGTAACAAAGGGCAACAGCTCCTGCTATCTTATCAAACACACACACACACTAATCTGCAGAAAAAGCTCATACTTGCCTCATGTGCACATGCAAAAAATAGGCCAGAGGTGACAAACTGCAAAAACTGGAAGCAAATTCGGGAGATGAGCTGGTAAGAGGAAGATCGCTCTAAACGAGGCGGGTGTTGTGACAGGAGAGGACAGGTAGAGAGAGGAATGTGCTGGCTCTGTAGGTATGTTTCCATCTACCTGTTTGTATCCAAATGTTCAATTTGCACATTAAAAAAAAACCTGAGGAGAAAAGCAGAAAATAAAAAAAAAAACAACAATGAAATATTGAAAAATGTTTTTGCACTGTGTTTGCTGAGGTGGAAAAGTTGGCATATCAATAAAAGCAAATGCAGTGGAAATCATGGCGTACATGAAGCATGTGACTTGATCATCCACTGAAGAGACAAAAAAATAGATGTGTGTGGACTGATGGTGACATTATAATACTCCTCAAATGAATACTTGACACATGCATAAATGACATTTGTAAACGTCCATCATGATTCATTGCGCCCTTTTTCTTCTGCTTCTTCTTCATTGACCCACGACTGGAAAATTAGCACCATCTCAACAACCCAATGTCAGATATTCACCTAACAGCAGCGTGTGGAAACGCTAAAGTCCAGATGAAAGGCCATTTGGAGAGTATCTAACCTCAATATTGTGACGTATTTCTGAGTGAAACAGGATAAACAGGCATGACATAGTGCTGGAAGGATTTCGACTTGAACATATAAAAGCAGCATTGTCATAATGAATCTTAGCTCTGTGCCGCTAAAAGTTGAAGATGATGGGTGGTTGTATTGTTATCATTGGTTGAAACTGGTTGGTTCAAGCCTACATAAGCACACATTTTGTTTTACATGAAGAAAACATGACTGACTCAACAATGCATCCGGTTTGTGTGTATTGATTTGTTTTTTGATTGATCGCGTCTGTTTTGGACATTGTGATTGAGTGTTTGTGACTGGCAGGAAATGAAGAGATATTTCAGTTGTGATTAAGCTCAGTCCAAAACAAAAGGCTGCCAAATGAACAGAGAAGTTTCAGTCAACACTGAGCCAGTGTTGTGGTGCTTTTTACACGGGAGAACTGGAAAGCTGGTTAATGGGTCAGAAGTTTACAGGTCATATGCTCTGCTGTAATGACCCCACTGTCAGTCGCATCAACTCCATCGACGTGTCGAGCCTGGCCTCCAGCCTTCTGCCTCATTAGAGCTGCTGAAGGACACAGGATGTAAACATGGTGGGGTTTTTGCCCTTTAACTACAAATCATTTACAATTTACACCATAACTGACCATCTGTCTTCAACTTGCTTGAGCTTTGTACTCAACTCACAACTCAACTTAGCTCACAACAACAAAGTAACTGACAAAAATGTGTCACTTTACTTCACCGTGATGTAGTAGAAAATAAAGGTAAACTAATGGCTGTCCAGACCTGAAGGAAAAATAAAACTGTACAGCCTACACATATGAATGGTTAGAAAAAAATATTAAAGGAATGGTTTGGTAGTTTTGGGAAATACACTTTATATATATATATATCATTATATTGCCAACAGTGAGATCAGACGATTGATACAACTCAAATGAACCACACTAACGAACTACACCAAGGAGGGAATTGAATTAGCTTAGTTTAGCTTAGCTTAGCTTAGCTTAGCGTAAAGACTGGAAATGGTTGGAAACAGATAACCTGGCTCACTCCTAAATTCAAAAATATGCCTTTTTTCGCTCATTCTTCAGATCAGTTTGTGCCACTCCAAGGTTCATTCTTGGGTACTTTGTATTCCATTGTGATGCTAACACACTAAGCACTAAGCTTTGTGGCTATACCAGTTACCAACAGGTCACAACATATATTGAGCGCTTTGCGTTCCAACAAACAAGAAAGAATACGCGCCGACATGAACCTTGGTGAGCTCGACTTGCTTTTCACAGCCACTTCACTCGTCTCCCACAGCGTTGACTCACCTGACTGCAATGTAGAAACCAGGCCTGTTGTCAAACCGAGCTCAGCGCTGGTTTCAGTTCATCTGGGTTAGCATATTAACATAGACAGGAACTAAACCAAAATACTTCAGGGATGAGGTTTAAAATTCATAGTCTATCACGGTCTCATTAGAAATCTTGACGGAAACCAATGAATATGACGAAATCAATAGGATGAAAATGACGACTTGTGAAAAATCACATTACGTTCAAAAGAGGAGTCAAGAGAGGAGTTCTTTTGAAAGACCCACTGATGAGGAAAGTTTCTAATAGCTTCTTCTTAAGTTCATGAGATGTGGTATCAAGAATATGCGTGCACTCAACTTTCCAAACCAAAAATACAACCTTAAAAGTTCAATTCGAAGTCAAAATGACATTTCCTTTACTCTTTTCTTTCCACATTAACAAATCAGAGGTTATACATTGGATTTGCACATTGCCGTTTACTGTCATTCTACTGTCATCATTAGTATCTGCCAGTATATGTTTGACTTAAACACTAAATATAATCTCAGGAAACACCTTGATCTGAATTCTGATCAAAGTCCAGATCTGTTAAGAAGTGGCAGGACACCTGGAAGTTGGAAATAATAGGAGGGTGGGAAACTTCCTATATTGTGGTTATGATGCTGGTCAGTCAGAGATGGGGATTTTTCATTCAGCCAGAGGTTAGGTAAACACTAAGCTCTGGATCCCAACTCTCTTTCTCTCCACACATTTGCCAGTCACATTTTCTGTGTGTTTGGCAGCCTTCATAGGCGGGTAAACTCCATGTTTCCGTTGATTGGTGCTGCGGAGCTGCAGGCCAGAGATTTTGTTTTGGCTGCAGATGGACAGTGTGAATTCCCTTCCAAACACTGAAAACAAAAATCCTTCACACTGCTTTTGAGCTTTTGAGATGACGTATAATGGAATAAAACTTTCCTTGCTTATACTCTGTTTTTCCCTTGCTGACTGCCCTGTCCTGTCAAGAGAGCTCAGTTGTTTTGACTCCTTATCCCACCTCCGGTGCTCCCTCACAGGCTCTAGCTACTGAATGAAAAGGACTTTACATGAGAGGAAAGGATTGTGCAGGATTCAAAACATAAGGCCTGCAAGGGCATTTTAATAGTGGTGTTTGCACGTGGGACTGTTGACGTGTGGAAGTCCAGCAGATCTGTTCCCAGATTACTTGGCTAAGTCTGAAGTCTTTAAACTCACAGTCCACCCCCAGTTGGAAAGTCCTGACATTAGTCCAGGAGTCACCACTGAGTCATAAAATGTCTGGTCAATATTTTTCTTTTTTAAAAAAGGAACACACACCGTGCATTTACATGAGCACTTTGACAGAATTACTGAAAATATTAATAGTTTGGTCATAGTGCTCAAGTTAAGTGACATGAAATGACCACATGTCCTTCAAGCTTTCCAAATACACTGCACATAAATTATTTCAGACTTGTCTTTGAGTCCAGCTGAAATAACCTGTATTAGCTGTTAGCTAACTGTATTAGCTATTAGCTAACTGCACTTACGGAACAACTTGCTGGCTAACCAGACCAGCTGCACACTGGTTAGTTTATATATGTGGGCCTGTATGTCGTCGTCGATTTAGCGTGTGCTATAGAAGTAGTAGTTATTCCACTTTGAAATGATTCAAACCACTGACAAGGAGCTCATGGAAGAGGAAAGATGAAGAATGGAGGCAGATACTGAAAGACAGCAAACAGAACGTACTGACTAATTCTCTGACTCATTTGTATGTATGTATTGGAGGTGAAATTGAAGTTTATTTGGGAATTATTATTATTACTAAATGATTAACATTATTATTTGGAAGTTCTGAGTGCAAAGTTAGCATGACACATAGTCCAAATGGCCACACTTGTGAGATCATGACCTGGAATTTCCCTTTAATACTTGCTATATTCATCCAGTCTAACTGCCACATTTCCTAACCCAGTGAGTGATAGTCCATGAAATAGAAAACATTTGAAGAGGAAAAATTCATTTCATTGGCAAGGTTACACACAACTTCTATGATGCTGAGTGTCTCCCGAGTGGCTTTCACACACACACACACACACACAAACACACACACAAACACACACACACACACACACACACACACACACACACCACTTTATAAGCAAGATAAATTATTGACAATGTCTCTTCTCCTTAAAGATTCTTAATGTGGTTCCTGTGAGGATGTGCGTGCGTGTGTGTGTGTGTGTGTGTGTTTGAGAGAGTGTGTGTTATAATCCAGCAAGTTGGTGCTGTCCTGTGTGTTCGCTGTGTGAGTGTGTTCACAAACGTTTGCTGCGGTCTGGGAGTGCGTCTGCGTTGCGAAACATCCGCAGTCCTTCTTACTAAAACTCAACCTACACACACACGCGCGCACGCACATCTAAGTGGAACACTCTTAATCATAACGCTGTCTCATGCTCTACTGTTCATCATCCCACATCTTATCTTCTGGGGAAACACAGGATTTCTCATCTGTTGGCTGCTAGACTGGAGAAAGTAGTTTGTAATTGTTTGTCTTTGTTCCACTGACACAGTTTTCACTTAGTTCCTCCTGCTCAGTCCACTTTTATGAAAGGACCAGGTGTATGATAAATCACTGGAAATGCATTTTACACATGTGATTAACACTAATGTTCTCGATTTTAAAGTCGACCTAAATGCTAACGTTATCATGCTAACATATGTTTACTGTGTATACTATCTCAGTATACAAAGTTAGCATACTTGCTAATTAGCACTAAACAAAAAGCAAGCCAAAAAAGCGATTTAAAAGTCTGTGACACACTGGACTGTTGACAAATGTCAAGTCAACGGATCTCAATTATTTTCTGAGATCTGGCTGCATGGTGCATGATGGATACGGCGCAGCCAATCATGACTAGACCTCAACTTTATGCAAATGAGGTCCATCCAGTGCAACACGGCTGGCTCGCAAAACTGAGATCAAACTGTCAAACCAGGCAGTACTGTTCAAACATGCATCAAGACCGTCACTGCACTGCCTGTATAATTACATTTATGTTTAGTAGTAAAATGAGAAAGTTGACTTGGCTGCCATGCCACCCATCTCACAGTATGTCACCCATCACCTCACCATCGGCTGGAGCATTCAGCGGTCCGGCGTGTTCAGATACGTTATTGCCGGATTTGGCGTGTCTGCACCAAACTGTGAGTCATGCCACTGCAGGAATATGACTGGACGTTACTTGTCAGCTGATAACCACACAGCTGGTGAATGAGCCAGTGATTAAGTATGAATAAAACAGCTTGTGTCAATCACCTGCATTTGTACTTTTAATAAGTGAAGGTGGAACTGGATTGACACGTTACTGTTTGGTTCGGAAACTACAAAACAAGCAGTAGATTTGTTCAGAATCAAGACATCTGAACATCGGTCCCACCAGAGTTTTTGGCAGTTTGCTTCTTTTCCAACACACCGCCGTCTGTTCAACACGCTGGATGATCTGAGCCACAGCAGCAACTTGTTAGCATAAGCAAAAGCATGCTTTAGAGAGAAGATGGGGAAAAAAAATAATTTGACTATCATTTTCACTCCAACAGAAATACATTGGTTTGTTTTGAAAAGGACAAAATACTGTCTTGCTGCAGGCTGCAGAGTTGGCCAGAGGACTGAAGACAAAGACAATAAGCTCTTCATTTCACTGCGCCACACATTTGGACCAATGGTGCAGCTGAAAAATCTGCAAAGAGTCGTCTTTACAGGACGACAAACCTATCATTATGTCAGCTTTGAATAGTGTGATGAGTTTTGGCATTTCACAAGGCATTTTTAATGGCTACCACTGGGTTTTTTTTTTCTTTTACACATGAGACTATGTAACTATTTTCACTGTCATCAGTCGAATATAAAAGCTTGGAATAAGATTGAGGGTATTTGCTGTTTGATCCTGTCTGAAGCTGGCTGGATGAAAGATTAAAAAAGCTGCGCCGGGTCCAAACGTATAGAGGAGTGTGAACAAAGCAGAGCTGGCTGTGTGTTTAGGCAGCGGGCAGATATGAACACGGCTGATATGAATTAGATGAACAGATAGACAGAGAGAGAGAGAGATGGATGTCGAGAGATAAGGGAAGCAACGCAGGGCTCTACAACAACACGTTAAGCTAACACAGACAACCCAGTTTTGTTTTCCCACGGGATATACAGTAGGTCCCAGTGACACACACACACACACACACACACAAATATAGTCAAAAACAGAGATCCCATCTGCCCCAGCGCCTTAATCAGCTTATCACTGCCTGCACTGAGGCCGTTCAGAAAGACTATATCAAGCTTTGACATACATTAGTGGTACTACTGAGATCAAGGAATATAGAGTTTCTAACCGAGCACCCCCTCCCCCTCCCCCAAACACACACACACACTCACATATGTCCAACACACTGGATCTGACAATACATGCATAAATCTGGACTTAAGTATGAATGTATGCAATGTAAACACACACACAAACACACACACGCTTTCATCCCGAAAAGATTTGGAACATCCTCTGCATGTAAGCACCATATCATCATTAAACACACACACACACACATACAAACACACACACTCAAGAGAAGACTTACTGCTTCAAAAAAAAAAAACCCAAAAACCAAGCAAGACACAAGACGGAGCCACGCAACAGAACATGCACATGCAAACAGAAACTGTGTGTCTGTGTGGATTCTGACCGGATGCCAAAGCCCAGCTGATCTCTCAGTAAATATGGACATATGGTCAGCCTCTGTGGGGAGAGGCAGATAGATAGATAGAGAGAGAGAGAGAGAGAGAGAGGGAGAGTATGAGAGTGACACAAAGATGGTTCTTGGCATGTTTTGCTCATCTGTCCACGGGGAGGCCGCAGCAGGCGGAGACATCTTATCCTCCCAGGACATGCGTTCCTTTCCCCAAAGCTGAACCGTTTAGTCTTTTTTCGACTCTTCACATCACCCCGGAGAGAGCGGGGGTCAGAGGTGTCCACTCTGGGTTATGTAACAATCAAACTGAGGGGGGGGGGGGGGTATTGTCGTGCCAGACTGACTAGTTAAGTTATGTAAGTTCGAGAGAGCAGTTTAGAAGAAGCGATGCGAAATGTGTATGTCATGTGGTGAGATGGTCAAAATGAAAAAAAAAAACTGTGACTAAGCCGGGAATAAAAGCTGGCAGCTACAGTCAGTCTGTGATTTCTGTCTTGCTTTTTATATCTGTGTCAAAAAAAATAAGTTTTATATTCAGTACCTCAGCACTATGGAGGATCCAGTCCGGTCAAATCTTCTCGGTGGTTTAGACTCATACCTGCAGCATCTCTGTCTGTGGACCTTTTGCTTCTCATCCCATGTTTCCCCCCCCCCCCTCCCAAATAACTAACAAAACCATAAGCATTTTCTCTTCCAAGGCCATATTGTAATGTCATTGATATTTGACAATCTCTGTTTGGAATGCTATATGTGGCTAAAAACATGAGCTTTCTATTGCATCAACAAAAACTATGCAGAAAAATATCTGTAGACGCTTTCTCAGCAAATTATTTTTTATAGCTTTTTTATAGTGTTCATCCATGATTAAAAACAGAACAATAACAAATGTGTCTGCCAGTCATCGAGAGCTGTGCATGTGGTGGTAAACATGAAGGCTACTTTTAGTGTTTATAGGAGTGCAGGTTAAATGAAGGGTGTCAACTATCTAAATCTAATTCTAAATGGGGTTTTTCTCTCCCCCCTCCATAATAAGGATTATGTAATGTTTTAGCTGCTTGTCTCAAGGCTAAACCCAGGCAAGTTTTATGAGCCACTTATGACCAACAAAAACTATGAATGAAAATCAGGCGCTGAAATCACCACTACATCACATTTTTCTGATTCTGCTCGGAAGGAAAAATGACCTCCTGATTTAATTTTAATGCAAATGAATTGAAGCGGGTCCACCCTGCCGTATGCACTGCTGATCTCACTTACTAGATGTTAAAACCACAGAGATACACAGCTGCTCCAACACACCTTACTTATCGATAGGCAAAAAATGCACTTTCACTTCCCCCCCGGGCATCCCTCTCATTTCACCTCTCTACCTCCCTTCCTCCACTCGTCTTCTCCTTCCTTTTTTGCTGGTGTTTAAACTGGAGTGGTCTGTCAGCCTTTAAATCTCCTCTTCTCCTCCTCTCCCCTCACTGTTGCTGGCTGTTAATCAGAGCTGCCTGGGACATCAGACGGCTGCTGTCATGATGCCCAGCCCCAGGCTCCAGGCAGCAATATTTATCATTTTTTAAAACAGCGCGCTCCACTCCACCACACTTCTCTCAATCCTCAAGCTACCCACATCCTCGAAAACCAGTCAATTATGAGGGCGGCGATTATCAAGGCCACGTTCTGGAGGGGATCGTGCGTGCGATGATGTCATGATGCGAAGGGACAGTGATTTTTCTGAAGGAGGTACTGAACCGTAGTCTGAAAAATGTTGCGATTTCACACTCAGGTGGAAAAGCTAGTCAGTGCAGGGAAATCAAGCACAAGAGGGAAGGTTTCACTGCAAATCGTATCTCTCTGATCCCGGACTGTTCAGACACCCAGGCTGGTTTTAGTACTGCTCACTTTAAATTCAACTTAAAGGGGCACTCCACCAATTTCACACATCAAAGTCAGCTTACATGCCATTAAGAGTACGACACAGCCTGTGAAGAAAGTTACAAAGCGTCTTCTTCCCAAAGTCTGAAAAAGCAACCCCGATGACATCATCTTTTCCTTGAAGTTGGACAGCAAAAAATATATAATAACAAGACACAAAAGCCTTTCTTTTGCTTTCTTTTACAAGTATGTAAGCGGGAAATAAAGAATATTCCGCTGAAAACAGGTCGTCTTTGTAAAGTTTGTGCCTTATGACTCGTTATCCAGAGTCTCCATCATCAAACCTTTTCTACTTGTATCCTTTAATCTGTAAATAAACTTTTCAGTTGCCCTTCAGAACTACAGGACACAGATTTGCAGTGAAGCATCTCTTTATTGTTTTGGTCTTCCTTGGTATTTTTCTGTTTTTCCCCTAAACTTACAGCGCTATGAAGACATTTCAGTGGAATAGCTAGCCAAAGTAGCTCTTTCATACCCATTCATTTTAAACTCCTTGCCCTCCATCAGTGTTTTATTGAGCAGTTGCTGTATTAAGAGGGTCTGGGTGTGGTACTAAGGAGAAGGGGGTGGGGGAGGAGGGGTCATCACAACTCCTTTGCAATGCTGTGTGAGCGACCAAATGAGAGACGGAGTGCATGTCCACCACATTTTTTTGCCGTCTAAATAATGCAGCAGCGGGACTCTCATAAGAACAACGATCAAAGAAAAACAAAACAAAAGTCATCCAGTGGGGGGGGGGGGAGCTCAGCGAAAGTGCTGTGTGTCAGTTGTCGATGCTGAAATGAGATTTGACGGGCCAAACACCTGCCTCTGCCGAACTGGACCCGCACCAGATTTCAGATTAGAAAAGCAAGGACTTGGCAGCGGCGCTTCATAAACTCCCAAAACACTGAAGAAATCAGAGGAGTGCTTGTTTGCAGCCATATGCTGGTAGCAGGTGGGTCCATTCCCATATTTACAGTCAACTCAAATGTCAGAATTTCCACAGAAAAGAAGAAAAAAAATACAGTAAACAGGAAGGTACTTTAACAGTTCTTTTTTTTTATTACTAGTTCAGAATACACCATGGTAAAGCATTTTGGATCTCTCACTTTTGAATACTCTTTGGGCATCCAGTGCCGGATACAACAGCACATTTTGTTCTGTCATGTTCTCCAGCCCCTCTGATCTGACTGCCACTGTACGCTGCTCTTCTTCTTCTTCCTCTTTTTATTCTTCTTCTTCTTCTTCTACCTGCGAAAGGATAAGCACGATGCGGGTGCTCATACCGAATATCCTGAAGAGCTAAAAAAAAAAAAAAGGAAGTAGATGCAGAGTCTGGAGAACTCGGTACAGAGGAGACAGACAGACTTCCTCTCAAATAAATACACGACAGTTTTATCGCTTTCTGTTTTGTTTTGTTTTTTTTAAAAAAAAAAGCTCCCCACAGAGCAGTGAACACGTAGCATTCCCCCTGTTTTACAACATTCACACTGATCATGTGACTGGTGCCTGTAATTTATTGGTACATGTGTTTATGAATTTAACTGTGACCCCTACATATACTGTAGATATGTAGATATGAAGATATGATCAGATTGCACTTCAGAGCAAAAAAAAGATTGAATTCTGTACACAAAGTCGTCCGATATTAAAAAATACATTAAATTACATTTTCCAAATAAATATTGGTCCGTTTTCATTAGTATGCCATCTTCCTGAGACACTTTCAAGATCCACAGACATATTTATATACCATAGATATCTTTTTATTATCCACGGGTATACTCTCTCTTCAAGCCTTTCCTTTTACCCATCCTTTCCGGTTTTTTTTTTTTTCTCTCTCTCTCCGTTACTCCGGAGACCAAATAACTTTTGTCATGCTACACTTACTTCAACCATCCGTTTATGAGATCATCCCTCATCATATGACCTGCTCTCTCATCCGTGCCAAGACATACATAGTAAACAGATTTCTCTCACCGCACCAGTGCAGCATAATCCAAGACATGAGACCGTGTTTCAGATGCAAAAACAACGCAATAAAAAAAAAAAAAAAAAACAAATGTTACAGTCAGATATACAGACGGCACTAAGTGCAGCTGTTACCGCGTTCACCGTAACTGACCTGAATGTACGTCTGTGCTGTGAAGTGATGATCTGTGAGATTTTTTTTTTTTTTTTTAATGCATGTGCTTTGTTGAGATGACATACCGTTAAAAACAAAACAAAAAAAAAAATCGAATGTGTACAATTGTTTTCACTCACATGCAGACAGAAATTTATGTAACAGTCTTGCAGCCAAAAAAAAAAAAAAAAAAAAGGTTTTTGAAAATACGGATGTGTTTATGGAAGATTGTGTGTGTGTGTGTGTGTGTGTGTGTGTGATGTTTCACAGTATCAACATGATTCTCTTCCTGGCTTGCTCAACAGTCACTGTACTGTGTAGCATAAGAGTCTCTTAGCCAGGATCCAGTCTGGCTTTGTGCTGCGTAGCTCTCTGGTACACACACACACACACCCACGCGCACACTCACACACTCGCACACACACACACACTGAGTACCTTAAGCATGAGAAACCACATCACAAGCATCCTCTGCCTTCATCCTCACCATCGTCATTTATACCAGTTTATTATTGCTTTCAAATACCAATATTGTTATACAAGTGAAAAGTAAAAAGGGAAATGTATCGTCCGTTTCGTCTCCCAGGGAAGCAGCTCTGACTTGCAGCCCAGATGAAAATCACTGATGTGTAATTTCCAAAACAAGTGAGTCCTCACAGGAAACAGAAAAAAAAAAAAAAAAAACACTACTGGATTATCCATAAAGGTGATGTAAGGCAGCAGAACATGAACAGATGGGCTTCCCTTCTTCCCGACATACAAAAACAAACTACTGCTTCCCTGTTATTGTCTTTCAAGTCCTCCGCTCTCATTAGTCTTATACGTTAGAGACGGCGCTGTTGGCATCTCGCGCCTGACGGATACCGTATAGCCACTTGATGACTCGAGCGTTCCTCTCGATGACCGAGATGCCGTAAGGGACCCGTTCGTTGGCTCTGGAGGGCCCGTCCTCGTCGTCCTCGTCCCCTCCTTCCTCCATCGCCCGCTCGTTTTCGTCCCCGCATTCCGAGCTGGGCGTGCTGACGCTTCGTAGCTTGGAGATGGAGACTATGTCCGAGTTGGCTCTCGTGAAGCGTTCCACCCCGCCCATCCCGTCCACCTCCTCCGGGTCCAGCCCGCAGTAGTTGAAGAAGCGCTCCAGGTCGGCGGTGGCGCGCGAGTAGCGGTCGCTCAGGTCCGATTTGGAGCGGTGCAAGGACGGGTGCTTACGGGCGGAGCCCTTGGAGCTGGCGTTGGATAGACGGGTGAAAGCGGGGGAGGCCGGCGGGATCATGCCCGCTCGGATTAGCATGGGGCTGGGCGGCAGGTAGGCTGGAGGGGAGGGGAGGTTTTGCGTCGGGGTGTTGAGCTGAGGGTGAGGTTGGGGTGGGGTCTGAGGGGCTAGAGGAGGTGGGGGTGGCGGGACCTGGGGGTGTGCTACCTGGCCCTGGGCAGTCTGTCTGGGCCTGAGCTGGGGCTGCAGCTGGGGCCTCTGGGGTTTCCTTATCTCAGCGTGAGGCCGGACATCCACCCTGCGAACTGTCACCGAGTTAGGGGAGCTGTAGGGCGCCGGAACCACGATGCGGGGCGCTCGTGCGGGAACAGGGGGCGGACGACGGGCGGGTTCAGCCGCAGGGGTCCCGAGGTTGTTGTTAAGCGGAGAGGAAGTGCAAGAAGACGTGGATGAGGAGTTGTTGGTGCCGTGATGTAACGGTTTGAGGTTGTTGAGGAGTCTGTTGCTCCTCTCCTGTTCTGCTGACAGACTGCTGCCTATGCTCTTAGCTCCCGATGAAGGAGACGAGGATGAGGGGGAGGTGGAGGAAGAGGACTGGGAACAGGGCATTGGTCCATCGCATACATCATTGATAAGGTTATTCAGAATATCCAAGTTAAGAGCGGGTCCTCGTCTCCCTCCTGGCCCCTCTCTCCCTCCTCCGTTCTCCACATCAGCCGGGCAGCGGGGAACTTTTCGGGCGGGAGGAGTGCTGATCTGGCACTGGAGCATCATCCCCGGAGGAACAAGAGGCTTCCGGATGATTGGCGGCTTGACAGGCGCCTGGCGAGTGAGAGCCACCTGCTGGCTCTTTACGTACTTGGCCTTGTCAGCCTCCAGACGTTCGACAGCGCTCAGTTTACGGGCCCCGGGCTCAGCCTGGCGGCGGAAGTAATCCGGACCCTTGTTAAGTATCCTGAAGGGCATGGCAGAGGTGAAGGGGACCCCGGCCAGACGGCCGTCTGAGGGCCGCAGGGTCTCCACCGGCATACTGAAGGAGCTGACAGAGAGGGAGAGAAAGATTTTCTGTCAGTGAACGAACAGGAAAGAATAAAAGAATGACTCACTTCTCTGTATTCATTGTGTTAAATATAAAAAAAAAATGATTTATAGTGTTAATGTGAGAACCAGAATGTGATAAACATGAAGCTAAACAGAGTGGAGACCAGCAGGGCGAGCTGGGTGAGAGCTGGGCTTTAATGCTCAGAGAACATCCTTCTGGAGCTCTCACATGTCCTCTCTAAGCTTGAGAAAATAGCTCTTTTGTAGTCTCTCTTTTCTTCCCACTCTCCTCCCCCCCTCCTTCCCTCCCTCCCTCCCTCCCTCCCTCACACCCTCGGTCCCAGAGCCCCTTTAACTTCCTTACCGGTCGCTGTTGCTGCTGCTCTCGCTTCTCTCCCTTTTCTTCCTCCTTTCTTCTCCGTCACCCCTCTTGCTCTTTTTTTTTTTATCTTTCCTTTTTCACCCCCGGTCTGGGCTCAGTGAAAGGCTTCTTGTGGGACAGGGTCAGTCGGGGTCAAATTCCACATCAGGCCAGGACCAGACCACCTCACTATTAGCTCGGCGGTGACCCAGATGGGGTTAGGATATGGGGATCGGGGTCACTGGTCAGCCACGGCGCAGCTGATGGGAGCTCTTTAACCGAAACGCAGGTCTGGTATGGTCTGCCGGCAACAATACCGCCGACACAACAGCCTTTTATGATCCCCCCGTCACGATCTGCGCCCGCCGGGTCTGTCCAGCTGTGATCCTTCACAAAACTCAGCTGGAGAGTCCTACAGTCCTGGAGAGGGTTAAAGCAGATGGAAACAAAGTCCAAGTCAGATAACGGTAGTGCTCTCTTCTTCTGTCCGTCTCTCATTCATTTAAAAAAAAAAAAAAAAAAAGAAAAAATAGGAAAAAAGAAAGAAAGCATCCACACACACCGATATACACACACACATACACTCACACACACACTCCGGCACAGACAGACAGGATTCTCTTCAACACTGAAGTGGAGCAGACGGGACAGGCTTTAATACTGCGTCTGGCTCCTCCCAGTCAGCCAATCGCGCATCGGGTCGGGAGCCTCAGTGGGGCACGGGGGGGGCGGGGTGAGAGGCGGGAGTCGCGCTCGCATTGGTCCACCGCGAAAGGGATTCTGACCAATTGGACCCCTCCCCCCTCGGAGCACAACAAAACACTGAGGCAGGGTTTTCATTCAAATGAAAATTCTTTGAAAGGGAGAAAGTGGAGGGGAGGGGGAGGAAGAGAGGAGGGCAATGGGCAAAAACAGCTGCAATTTTTTACATTGACTTGCATCAAGCTCAGCAGGGTGCTATGAAAACATTGTGAAAAAAACAAAACAAAAAAAAAAAAAAACACTGAAAGCCTGAACAACTGTTCCTCTTTGCTTTTCCTCTTTGTCTTCATCGCCGCACACAAGTAGAGACAAAGTGTGGACGGAGTGTGAACAACAACGCTAAACAATAGAGGATTATCAGATTTAAAAACAAATTATGCTTCAGTTCCTGTTTTAACTGTTTAGCTGATGCTCGCAGTGTTTACAGAGTCTATATGTGAGCTAATAAATGCAACACAGCTTCAGAGACAAAGACATCCCAACAAAAGACTTTAAGTTGTGTCCCCTTGTTTCTGCAACACCTGATTACTTCTGTATTATTTCTTGGATTTAGGAGCTCAAAGCACTGCTGACACACACACACACACACACACACACACACACACACACACACACACTGTTCATCTTCTCCACCCTCTTTCTCCACAAGCTCCAATCTTCCAGAAAAAAAACAATTCTCTCCATCCTCCCCCCCTTTCCAACAGCCCTCATCCCTCCCCTCCTTATCATTTACAACAGTACACTCCAGGGTTACATCACAATCCTTTCTCCCCCTCCTCCCCCTCCCTCTTCCTCCTCACCTCTACCTCTCAACATATCCATCCGCATATTTTTAATTAGTCTTTTTATAGCCATCTTTCTTCTTCTTCTCTCCCTCAACATGTGACCTTCTTTCCCCACCCCCTCCACCCCCTCCACCCCACATCTCCTTCTCCCTCTCTCATCCCTGAACAGCAGACTAGCAGCAGTCAAGGAGGGAGACAGCAAAAGCAACTGTGACAGCTTTACACTTGGACACACACACACTTGCTTTCAGGTGTTTAAAACACACGGGGGATATGCACACACACAGTCACATGCTTTGCTTTTCATCTTGACCCTGTGACAATCTAAAAAGGAGAGTTTTACCAAAAATAGTCCGGCTTAAATGAAAAAAAAAAAAAAGAAAAGATTTGCATCACAGAGAATAATAATGATGATGAAAACACATCTTTGTTGGCAAATAAATTAAAAAAAAGGGATTGTTCAGCTAGTTTCACTTAGAAGAAGACAGAAAGATGCACGGGAGATGATGACATCACACCCAGTTTGGATGTTCAGCCTATCAAAAAGACACACACACCTGTCTCCAGAACTTTTAACAACACCTGCGCTTCCACCTGCTAGAGAAGACGGACACAGGAGCCAAACACTGACACGTTACACACACACAGTATCCAGCCTACAAGGTCAGAGCGGAGAGTATTTGTCAGTTACATGTACATTTGGGTAATATTTCATGTTCCAACACACACACACACACACACACACACACACACACAAAGGCTTTCCTGATAATCTCCTTAGAAAACAGTAAGAAAAGACTTCAATAGCAGCTTAAAGCCTCCCGCCTTTACATCTATACATACAACAACAACAGCTGCAGTCTGATAGGCTATATGGAATTATTTATGTCCATTGAAAGACTTTAGCAGTTACAGTGAAGACAAAACATCTGGTCACCTCAGGTTCAGTGTGCTGCGTACAAATAAATGACATCAATACATTGACAGAGGTCCTAAATGGCTTATAAAGATCTAAAATAAAGTGTTCATATACTCAGCCTGGCCTACAAACATAGCATCAGGTCATATAAAGGGTTCGTCCCCTGCTGCTGGACAACAGGCCTCTGACACACACTTTAAAACATGACTACTATTGTGGACCAATCACACCGAACACAAAGGGAAGCAATTGTTTCAGGGAATCATGGGATATCTCCTCAGTTCGACACCACAAAACACAAGGTTTTAAAACAACCACACGCCAGCTCTGTGCCTGCAAACACACACACACACACACACACACACACACACAAAGATCCCTCTCACACCCACATAAACCCATTTCAGCTGATAATCCCATGATCCAGTCATCATTCACTCCCTTTGTTACCTTTCTGGACCCAAAAGGTTTTACTCATGGAACAGTTGGCGATGGAGAAAGGAGGAAAGAAAGATTTTGAATTACTAACAATAATTATTAAAACTTTTTTTTTTTTTTAAAAAAGGGGCCAAATAGAAACTGTTCGATGAATTGATGCCATCAGATGTGTAAGTATGTAAATGTGAACTCAGTTACCTTCTTTAAAGCTCGTTACTGAGGACAGCCATCTACATGCAAATATTAATCACTCTACACAGTGCTTGTCATTCACATATCATTGTATCCTCACACTCTACTATTGGACAAAAGTGTGTGTAAACGGCGCCGTTAGGCCGCGTTCAGCCGTCTCATTCACTTGAATAGGAGGAAGGCCGTTGACACAGGTGGGGTGTGAGCGCCAGCAAAAAAGAACCAGGCTAAACGCTGGGTTTCTGCTGTTTACCTTACAATCATCATGACAAAAGAATGATTGTGATAACTTTACAACTTTTCAGTTAAAAAAATCCTGTGAATATTATAAACACATTTGCTGTGGTCTGTGATGAGCCTTTAAAGGCATTCATCTGTTTAGAGCTGCAACCATCAGTCAATTTTATTGATTAGTTGCTAACTATTGAATTAATCACTAACAATTTTGATCGTCATTCAATCAATTCAAGTCATTTTTTAAGAAAAAAAAAGTCAAATATGAATATTTTCTGCTTTCTTTAGTCTTTTATGACAGCAAACTGAAAATCTTTGAGTTGTGGACCAAACAAGACATTTGAACGCATCACCACGAGCCACTTTTCATCACTTTCTGACATTTTATACACAAAACAACTAAGCAATTAATCAAGCAAATAACTGACAGATTAATCCATGAATGAAAATAACTGTTCATTGTAGAGCCGCCCCCTGAAAGTCATCGAGTCAAATCATCTGTTGGAGACCCCTCAGTCGACTGAGGTTCTTCAAGTGGAGCGCTCATTGTTTTGTTTTTTTTGTCAGTGTGTGTGTGTGCAGTGTTCTGCGGACATTTCATTCCCCAGAAGTAGCTGCAGAGTGAGCCCTCCTCCTGAGGAAAATCCTTCTGATACGTCAAGTCATTGTGAACGTCCCACCAAACTTACTTCAAGAATCTCACGGTTCGATAAAGTGTCGCTTGTTGCCACACATATATAATGTACAAGTAGTAAATCATTTTGCTAATCATGATCCTTCAAAATAAAAACAAAATAGCTCTTAATGAACTCGTCACTGAAACTCATGCTAATGGATTTTCTGATTACCAGACAGTCTATATGGAAAAAAAAGGAATGACTAGTCAGATTTCCATACTGAACAGTGAATCTGATTGGACTGACAACACTCTGAGTCAGGTACAGCCCTAGTTAGTTACATCCCTAAATCTGTTCCTCTCAACTGAACTTCCTAGATCATATTTCATCGCCTCAGCTGCACCTTAAACAACTCTCTCCCACCAGCGCAGCACCTCCTGCACCCTTTTTAATGCTGATTTTGGCCCGAATCCCTCGCTTGTACTCCTGCCCGCCACCGACCAAGGTGTGAATTAATCAAGCGTCACCATGAGTCTACGGATCTGTGTGTGTGTGTGAGAGATAGATAGAGAGAGAACGACAGAGAGAGAGAGAGAGTGAGTTAGGAATAACTTCCTAAGGAAACAAAAACATCCCTCAGCCCCTCTTTCTCTCTTTTGCTTTCCATTCATGTTCTGTTCTGCAGTTACACAAAACAGCTAACGTCTCCAAAAAAAAAAAAAAAAAAAAAAAAAAAGAGACGAGCGCACCGCAGGCGAGCGACCGCAGCGACAGACCAAAGAATGAGATTTGTGTTTTCGCGATGGAAACTTGCGCTGTTCGATTATGATAAAACTATGCTGACTGCTGTGTTGTTATGAATCTGACTGCTTTTACATTTGGCTTTCCAACCACCATATTAGCGGGTAATGGTATGGCTTATGAAGTCTGCTCTGTGTGTGTGTGTGTGTGTGAGTGTGTTTCATAATGTGCGAGTGACTGAGCGGGTGAATAATATGTTTGGACAGAAAGGATAGAAGTCTGTACATTTTGATCTGGATCTGTATGGAGGAGAAATGTGGCGGCCTCCTCTAGCTGTAGAGAGAGAGAGAGAGAGAGAGAGATGAGTAGCACTTTTACCACAGCTGACTCTGGTCACCTACCAACCAGCTGGCATAAGACTAATTATAGGGAAAGCCTGTGACTGGGAAAAATTTGACTCACCGATATTTTTTAAAACGCTTAGTTACGGAGTGAGTGAATCAATAGCGAAAAAACAGCAACACGTGAGGAAATGAGTTTCAGGGAGAGAGGAAAGGGAAAGAGAAACATCTGACTGCGTGGAGCGTATCTCGTCGGTTTTTCTACCTTTTTCTTCCAAGAAAAAACGTCCTGAAACATGACAAAAAAAAACACAGGAAGATGCAGCTCCAAACATTGTGGGACAGGAACAAGGCGTGTTCATGTGTGTGTTCTAGGATGCCAGTTGGCTTGTCATGTTACAGTGGCCTTGGTCCCAGAGGACAATGACCCCAGATTGTAAAAAAAAAAAAAAAAAAAAAAAACACAACACAACAGGGAGTCACCAGAAGTCCCCTCTCTGTCCGGTGTGAAACTCAGAAAAAGACTCAACTTTTATGAATCTTGTAAATGATAGAATGATGAAATATGTGTTGACACAGAAGTGCCATCAAGCATCATAAATTTGGAAGAGTCACCTTCACCCCAAGCAGAGAGAGAGAGAGAGAGAGAGAGAGAGGTAGTAGTAGTCAGCAGTGATTTCTCTCAGGTTTGTCGCCCACTGGAGGGAGCAGGAAACAATGACGCATTTCACGACAGGAAATGTGTGAGAAAAGAGAGAGAAAAACAAACAAACACGTGCTTCTGACTGTGTGTGTGAGTGTGAGTCAGTGAGCGTGTGTGTGCACTGTGACCCGCAGGTTGAGCCTGTTATATGGTGCCCTCAGCCCACATGTATTTCTGCACACTTTGGACTCTCTCCTCTTTGCCATGAGGCATGAACACAATGCAACTAGCGACCACTGTAGAGGAATGACACAATGAGCTGTAGCACCCGACTATCAACATAAATAACAGCATGAGAAAAGAAAAAAATCACTAAGTAGAGACTTCACTAAAGCCTCTCCGGTCCTGGCAGGGTTACGTTGTGTGTGCTGGGAATCTTTGGGAATCTCGCGATTTGATTCGATTCTCGACTGAATGAATAGAACAGGGGACACAGTTTTCAGTCTCTTGCTCCACTATACTGTGTGCCAAACCATTCACTGGTGTCCTTAGTCCACTGAAATACAACATGACACATAACTGGTAATTAAGATAAAATGGTCTGCAGCCTTTTTTATTTTAAAAAAGTTTAAAAAGAAAAGTCACAAAATGAGGGAGAGGTGGACTGCTCCTCTGTGTTGTTATTAACGTTACATCTCCAGCAGTGGAGAGCAGCCTCTCTGCTGCTCTGCTAGCTCCGGGTAAAGACATTGCTGATTTTTTTTAAATTTTTTTTTCCCCCCCCAGATGAAACGGACTGAGCGCTGGGTTATTTTTTTTTCACATCAGAGTTGGTTTAAGTTGTTTAATGCTGCAGGGTGTGTGGGTCAGCTGCTCTTGTTTTTTTACTGCTCGAGTTCACCGCTCTGCTCCGCTAACGGCATAGAAGGTTCACAATACGCTTAATGTTCGTCTCACAAAAGGTCATTATTTAGTCATTAAATCAAAACGCAATCCCAACTTAAAGGTTCACTTACGTTTAACTGCATCACAGTTGGACAAATTAAAAGTCTGACCTGACGAAGGCACGAGATGAAAAAGTCAAGCATCGCCAAGGTTATTACAATTCACCCAGAGGAACATGAATCCATCCAATAGCCGTTAAGACATTTCACTCAAATTGACCTCCTGACCGCCCAGCAGACCGACAATAATGTACCATTACCTTTCATTACCACTTCAACCCTGGCAGAAAACATCATTAAAGTCAAGCAAATATGTCAAGAATGCAAAGTCAATTACAGAAAGTGGACTGAAATGTGTTATTGCTAGAATAAGGAACTGTGCAACAGGATGCTGGACAGGAATTAACTTAGAGAGGAAGTACTGAAAGACCTTTCCAAAAATCTGACTCACTCTTATCATTTGGCTGCCATTTACACACTTCATGAACTCAGTTAAACGTCTTGCAAATGTCTTCTGGTTGATTGATAGTCTAACCGGGCACAACCTGGGTATAAAGCGATCGGGTTGTGTAGTGTGTGTGACGCAAGCTCAGCCCATTAGCCTGAGGGACACTCCAGTTTCAGTTTTTAAGTCAATAAAAAAGCTTAAAAGAAGAGGTCGAAAGGTTATCAGCCACTCCCCCCAGGGGTGATTTAGAGAGCTCCTAAGACAGATCATGAAGACACCAGAAACCCTCAACGCCACCCAAACCACGCCGCTCGCTTCCTACAGAAAACAGCTCTTGGCTGGGTTGAGAACTCAACTGGCATGCATGACTGAAGTGTCTGGACTTACAGGGTTATGCAACTGTTATATGCACTAGGGTCTAGTCAACTGCAAAAACAACCACTGAACCATAAGCAGACAGTTATTATAGCATCTAGCCCCATCTTTGTATGGCCCTTCCCCTCTCTCTCTCTCTCTCTCTCTCTCCATCCATTGCTCCCCACCTCTGCCCATCACTGTCTGTCGCCCCAGGAAACACACACACATCCATGCATGATTACACCCAAGGGTGAGACGGGGAGGGGGTATATGAGAAGGGGTTATATGTGCACGCATGAATGTCAGCATCCTCCTTTTCTGTGTGAGCGTGTCAAGGGAGAGTTTTGACCGAGTAGGTAATCAGTGGAGAGCAGGTGGCCGAGTCTCCCCTCAGGAAAACTAAACCTGGCAGCGAAGACGAGCGTATTATAACATCTGCCGTGTGCCCACATTAGCCAAGTAGGAAAAAAAACAAAGTGATTCAATAATGTGTTCGCAACATCAGGGACTTAGGAGGCTGTAAACATGAGAAGTGACAGATATAGTTGTGTAAAGAAAGAAAAAAAAAAAAGAAGGCGGCAACATGCTCACCTCCATACACACAGCTGGACAAACATACATCGCTTGTGCTTTATGATTTTTTTTTTTCTCAAAATTTAATAAGAGGATAAACCCCATGAGATTAAACAATCCAATGACACAAAACAATCAACATGGACATCCAACATAAAGGCTCTCCCACCATCCTCAACCACACCCACTACATCTGTCAGAAGTGTCATGTGTAAAAAAAAAAAAAAAAAAAAAAATGAAGGAGAAATTACATAAATGATCAGACCAAATAATATGACAATGATCATTTGGAGAGTAATACAAATAATCGACCAATATAGTATTCTGAGACTAGCATTTGTTTTATATATAATAAAATCAATAATACATTTAAACTGATCAAACCGTAACCCATCAGTAAAATTATCAGTCTATAATTATTAAGATGTAGTCTCCTCCTTTATAAAGGGGAGTGACTTAAGCACATTTCCAAATAGATGGAAGCTTTCAAGTTGTAGTCTTACAGCAATTTCATTTATACGCTCCCCAATCAGCTGGATCTCTAGTCGCTGAATATGAACAAACTTTATCTCTAAGTTTAAAAAGACTTATGGAATCAGAACTATTCAATGGTCATTGTCATCGTTTTCCATGCAGCATGTTCATCAACACCTCTAATAAATTCACTCAGAAGAAGATTCCACGTGACTTCTCCCAGTCTATTATAGTAGCATCTTCAATAACATCAATATTTATGTTTCTACTCCTTCTCATACTTATGTATCTTGGAGGAGGACAGGTTTTAATCTTCCAAACACAGATAATAAACAGAATAATCCTATGTGGGTGAGAGACAGATATCAAATCTAGCAGTGATGATGATGATGTTTCAGTAACTCTGGTAGCTTCAGTAATAGGTTGAGTTACATTTATGTCAGTTTTGGAAAGTTACTGATATTGACAGACACAGCAGATCAGGTTTAGAACCACCACTGCACTGGTTTACCCAATCATGATAGTAATATGTTCAAGATGTTTACAGGAAGGTTTCTTTCTCAAATGAAATCAACACTGAAAAAGCAACACTTTCTTATACATTTTGAATAACGACATGACGTGTTTGAGGCATAAAGGTCAGCTTAAGTCCATTCTATTCCAGATATGATAATAAGATGTTGGCTGTCGGCTGGATAACTAGCACACACTGCTGAACCTCGAGAGGGTGAAATAACTGATACAGCAAATCATTTCTGCTGATCAGGAAAACTACTATTAAAAAACAGCCCAAACTGATCTGCAGATCTGAAGAAATGAGTGTAAGTTTAAGTGTGTGTGTGTGTGTGTGTGTGTGTGTTTGGATCAGTGGCTGGAGGCATCTAGGCAGCTAGAGCCTCTCCGTTAGATAACACACACACACACACACACACTCAGACGCACACACCTGAGGACATACAGGATTACACAAACGTGCACATGCTGCATACTTAAAGACACACAACTACATGAAGGGCACACCTGAACTGTCACATGCACACACACACACACACACACACACACACACACACAGCTAAGTGCTGCAACAGTGGAGCCTTTAGGGGAAACAAAAAATAATACAAGGAGAGAGAGGAAAAATACCCCCCCACCACCCCACTCCCCACTCCCTACTCCCACCCACCCAACATGGTGATGACCACATTCCAGAGTTACGCAGGCGTGGACGCAATAACATATTGCCGTCCTCAGTCAGCTATAGAGCCACCACACAGGGAGGGAGGGAGAGTGGTCACTGTGGAGTCGCCTCAATGGCTAGGCCTCACTGTTGGCTTGGCTACAAGGAGAGTTTTACACATACACACACACACACACACCATTGGTTGGACTCACATGTACAAACACACTCGCACACAGGACTCATTCTCCAACTATTAACCCTTTCTGGTTACATTTCCACGGACAGAGAGAGGTGCTCGGGGGGAAGAAAAAAAAAAAGTGAGTTTCTGTTTGTTTTAGCTCACAAGCCTGACAATGAAATGCTCTCTGTGCTTCTTTCTCTCCCAAATACACACAACCTTAATAACAAAGTCATACATCTTAGAGAGAAAAGCTAATCACACTTTGATTTTTCCATCTTTATCGAAACAGTCTGAGATAAACTGAAGCACACCTCTGGAATGACAACACTTTCTATTTCTGCTTGAAATAATAAAAAAAAAAAACGTCAACGTTGTTGCTTGTCAGGAGGTCCAGTACATCTACTCTGCCAGCCTGTCGCACAGCTTCTCACCCTGTTACTGCCGAGAGGGCTGAGAGAATGAAAATAGTCCTGGGGCAGAGCTGCCAAATGTTATAATCAAGATCAGTATTTTTAGATTTGGCATTCTATCTGAAGGACAAGGAAGCACAAGCAGGGACACAGAATAGAGACAATAGCTGCTTCTCTCTCAAAATGGAGGTTTTTTACTTGTTCTCAACACTTTTCCCCAAACTGCCACAATAAAAGACCCTCATGCTAAAATCCTATGTTTAAGAGACTATTAGCAACTAATGATTGCATGTCTTTTCATGAGCAAGCCAAAAGCATAAGGCACTAAATTATCTTGGAAAAAAAAACGTGATGTAGTAAAAAACAAACAAACATAAGGGTCAATACATGCCAGAGCATCAAGCCCTTTAACCCCCTTTTAAGTACACACACACACCACCGTGTCTACACACTGCAAGCACTCCGATGTGCTCCAACAGGATAGAAGGTAAAGTTTACTTACATTATATCTTCAGTCCCTGCAACACAGGAAAAGCAGACCACCTCACAACTTTTAAAAACCACCAGAGTCAGGAGTTGCACTGAAAGAAGCAGGTAAGCAGCTCTGAAGCTCCACAGCTGCCTTCAGCGCCAAAGTGCCGGTATGTGTGTGTGTGTGTTGTGAGCCAAATGAACACTAACCTGAACGTCTCCTTAGGCTAATATAGTTCTCTTCCTTCTCCTCCTCCTCCCACTGCTCAGACAGACTCCGCCCCCCCTGTGTCTAGAAGCAGGAAGAGAGTTTGGGAGAGCAGGAAGCAGGAGAGCTTTTTACCTCGCAGCCACATGATCTTCCCCCAAAACACTTTCTCACTCACCCACTCTTTTCTTCAGAACTGTCATTTCTGCTACCTAGGGACCTGGAACAATGCACTATTAGAAATAGAGTGAATCATTTTTTTTTAACCCTGTTAATGCAGTGGTAGATTACCAGTGTGGATATATATATATATATATATATATATATATCAGAGATCAGCTGTTAAATCCACAGTGTGAATATTGTGAAACAGTTTGTGTGATTGTAATTGTTTCTCATGACAACCACTGTCTTTTCCTGCTTATTCCAAACAAACCGCTGCCGCTTCTGCAACGGCTGTCGAAAATATCCCGACGCATCCTTCCTGATGTCAAGGAGACTTTTCCTGAGACGCACGTTTAAAAAGAGGAACTCCATCAGTTTCACTCATCAAAGTGTGTTTTACAGATGTTGCAGAGTTTTACTACATATGCAGAATTTTTTTTTTTATATAAAAGCCTTTTGTGTCTCCAGACGGAGCTGTGTGAAGTCTGATAAAGCCTCAAGTGACGTCACTTGAGTCAGGACGGTTTGGGCTAGAAGACTACAAGCTACAAGTACGAGTCGCTCCTCATCTATATTGGCTGCTGCTAAAATAACACACCGCAATCTGTACAGTGGAGTTACATTGTGGGTAATGTAGGCACCACATTTAGATGCGACAACATAACATTGAATAAATTGCTGCATCAATTTAGATTTTTTTTTTTTTTTTTTAAACTGTTCATCACGACTCTGACGATGTTAAAGGAGCGCAAGTGCTTCTTCACACAAGTTTGACACTACCGCCCAAGAATGAGATCAGATGTAATTACCTTATAAAACTTTTTACAGCTCCATAATAAAAAGTATCTAACAGCATCTCCGACAGCTTCCAAATAAAAACAGCGCTAATGTTCTGCAGGTAATTCCAGTTAACAATTAGCCTTTTCCTTTCCAATAGATTCTTGTAGGGTAATAAACAATGCTTTCTAGTAAGTGAGAAAAGTCAGGGAAGGGAAGTGTGATAACATAGACGGGTAGGCAATCGAGAAAAAAAGAATATCATTATGAAGGAGGTGTGGTCAAGGATATCCTGTCATTAGGGCCGGTGAAACGGTGGTTCAGGAGAAGCCGCAGCTACCGGTATACCTCAGAGAGTTTCCATACAAGGCTTTGTGTCCAGTTCATTAAAAAAAAAAAAAAATAATAAAAAATAAAAAAATCAGTGAATGCACTTGTCTTCATTCTTATCTTTAGTTTATTTTACTTGCAGCACATTGTGGCTGAGCTGCCCTCGCTGCCTACTCGTCAAAACACACACACACATACACATACACACAGTCAGTGGTGCTTATTTAAAGGAGTCAGCAGGGCGGGGTGCACCAGACGAACCTCCCTGTGGTACATACACACACACACACTAAAACACATGTATACAAACCGACACACACAGGTTCAAGCACTCACACCCACAGTCTAAAGGCAAACACACGCACACACAGGCAGTGGTCAGTGACTCCCCAGTGGTGGCGGCGGCGGCAGGGAGCGGACTTCCACTCAGGCTCCTCCGCTGTAGAGGAAAGCTACTGGCAGCTATAGAGTCAAAAACACACACAGTGGGAGTGGATGGCATGAGACAATAAATACTTCAGCCGGGTCAACAAATTCCGACACCTTCTCTGCTTCCGTTAACACCATCAATCACGCTCTCCTCCCTTCCTTCCGAGCACTGTGCCTGGCTGATAATCACACATTTATCATCTCTACATTCCCCCCCTTTTTTTCTTCTTCTCTTATCCATTATCATCTTTCAACCACACATTTCCCCCCACTCACATCTCTACTTCTTTTTACCTTCACTTCTCCTCCTCCTCCTCCTCTGTTGTCATTCTTTCTCAGCTACACAATCTTTGGGGCGGAGGATAATCTCAACATAATACCCTGTGAGCATCCCAGCCGGCCCTCTGGCAGTAGTAATGCAGCCCTCATGAGAACACACACCTTCGCTGTGAGACATCGAGGAGGCAGGTGGATTAAGAGTATTAGTGTGAGTGTGTGGTGCCTTCTCATTTGGAGAAATACTCAGTGATCCATAATACACACACACACACTCACTTACCCACAATATGATGAGTCTTTACGGATGCCCCATTGGATGTTTACTAAACACACGCCTTTTTTTTTTTTTTTTTTTGACTCATCAGCTGGAAATGTCTTTTTATAGCGGCCGCTACAAGAAGACGACGGGGTGTAAAGTTACCGCAGCTCCTTTCTCTCATACCAAAGCTCCGTGACTTGGTGCACACACACACACTTTCCACGAATGCAGCAATTCAACAGTTAAACATCTTGCATTACTGCTCACATTACACACACTGGCATGCCCGAGCAGGCCCCTCCATCTCCCGTCACCCAGCATCCTCGTTCGGTGAAGATACCAAACCGTCACCAAACCGAAGGAAATCTCCTTGAGAAGAAAAAAAAAAAAAAAAAAATCGGACTGAGCTGAGTGAGAAAGCATCTTGAGAACTAAAACTTCTCAGAGAGAACATTTGTAATGTCACGCTCACAGGCGACAAGCACAAGACGTTACATGCCTGCGGTCCAAATACTTATCAGCTCTAATTTATAATTCATGTCTTGGATTTAGCCGTATAAACTGGATTATTTTACAGATGATAATAGATGGCTGGTTGAAATCCAGATTTCTCGAGGGCCTTCTTATCGAGCCCTGCGAGCGCTCACGTTCAATGTATGTTGACATTCGACGTAGTCAAAATGAGCTGCAAACAGACAGCAAATATTTTCGACTTGTTTAAACACTAAGAGTTCTTAAGGGCAACATGTGACTTCTTTCAAAGCCTGTGACCCCCTTTTTCAAACAAATATGGTAGATCAACAAACCAGAGCCCTGCAGCACAGAAAACTCCGGAATGGATGCAAAAAAGAAAAAAAAAGCATATTCATGTTGTTTATGTTTAATTAATGTTAATGTGAGAGCCTGTCCCTGCTGACCCACTGACTCATTTAGGTTTTCCTTAATCAAATGTAACACACAACAACTCTGAGAGGTGCTCTTGAACATGCACTGTTTTATGATGGGAGTATATTTTCTTTGACATCTTTAAATCTATTGTCCACGACCCAAACGTATTTAGTTTACCATCATGGAACACTAAGGGAAACCAGAAAATACGCACATATGAGAAACTTTTGGACGTTTGGATTTGAAACAAATAATCGATTCTCAAAATAGCTGGCGATTAATTTAATAGTTGGCGACTAATTGATTAGAACTCAGCTGCAACCGTTAATGTCCACAGCGGATTTCTCATCTTCCTCAGCCTGGTGAACGCGGTTTATCCGCTTGTTGTCTGTGACAGGACAGCTGGTTCTGAAGACACCGCAGCTGTAAAAATGATTGGATAGACTTCAGTAGAACTTACACACTTCTCACGTCTGATATGGATTCACACACACACACACACACATACATACACACACTGTGTCACACATCCCCACCTGACTGATTTAACAGTTTCAACTTTTCCCAACTTGTAAAAACTTTTCTTCTTCTTCTCTGGTGGCCACGCTGGGTATTGCAACATGACGTTACAGTGGCTCAAAAAGCATCTAGAGGAGCTGTGTGTTTAAATGATTTGATCCCATCCTTGTGTGCAGGGAGCCAACAGGAAGTCAGCCCACTTGGCCAATAGAAATGATTCCCTCTGCTTCAATACGTCAGTGGAAAGCCTGCGTTACCACCCGATCGTTCTGTTGTGTTGAAGATACACAAGTTTTACAGCTTTCTTTAGATTTCACTATCTCTGTCGATGTTTCCGTTGAGAAAGGATCCTTCAGTTATAAATCAAACAAAAAGGAAATTGATATCGCAACAACACAATTGCCAAACACATCTTTGACCTTTCTCCTCCCAGTTCATTTGAACTGCCATACCCTCCTGTGGCGTTCTGCAGAAAGTCTCTGTGGCTACATAAAAACAGTATCGTAGATCCCAGCAGCAGGGATCTATAACACACACACACACACACACAGACATGTTAGAATCAGTTTGTTTGAGCTCTCTGGTTAGTAGGTCAGTGAGGGGGCAGGGAAAATAATGGTTAAACCAGAAGCATGTTGCTTAACAGCAACCTCAAAACAGCCAGAAGCGCTGACGACAGGCAAAGGGCAGAGTCTGTCTCACGTGCAGTGAGGAAAACACGGCCTTCTGGGAATGGGAAAAAAAAAAAAAAGGAGGGAATGATGAAAGGATGGCTGGCATCTAGACTGTAGTTTGTCTTGGAAGAGTGAGGCAGATAACGACAAGAGAGATCCTCTAAAAATACACACGAGCATGTATTCACATAAACATGCAAATGCTCTTCTTAACATACAGTGTGGGTGTGAAGGGATTCATAAAAGACAAACTGAATGTATGAAAGACACACACAAGCTCATCAAAGTAGAAATTCTATTTGTCATAGTTGATTCAGTCTTAAGTGTCTGGTTCCCAGTTTCAGTCCCAATGGTGATTAATGACTCTACATGTGAGCCGTTTGCATAAAAATAGCAGCGGACAGAAACACCACCCGTGTGCCTTCACCTGGCGGACAAAACAGCCCGTTTAAGTAGATCAGTGCAAGAAGATTAACTTTTGCAGGACACCAACATCACACAAGGTCCTTCTCTCTACGTCTCTATGTTACCTCTCATCCAGCAAAGCAATGTCAGTTTTTTTTTTTTTTTTTCTCCGGCTCACACCTTCAACTCAGTCACACACACACACACGGACGGACGAGCTGTTTGCATGTGAGGAATCTGCATGTGAGCCCTGAGCCGCTGACCTCCAGAGTTCAGCAGAAAGAGAGAGAGAGAGAGAGACACAGCTTGCCAGGACAAGGAGTCACACTGACCTCATTCCTCAGGGGGGAGACTAGCACCAACTGAGAGGACCCAATGACTGCAGTGAACTCCAGCCACATGACTCCTACTGTCTAGGATATTCGGGCCACAGAGGGCTTAACCTGACTGTGCTGGCAACACTGTAAAGTGCTCTCTTTAAAAGTGAGACATCACATCTTTGAGAAACGGTGTTCTACAAGAGGGCAAAATAAAACACTCGAGTGAAATTATCCATGAATGTTGTTCTGTTTCCTGACACTATGGGACAGCAGGTGCATGGGGGTTCATACTTGTACACTAGAGTATTTACATTTTTGCTACTTTATACTTCTACTTCAATACATTTCAGAGTACAAGTGTAGCACTTTTTACTTTTATTAAACAGCTGTAGTTACTAGTTACTTTGAATATCAAGATTTGACAAAGAAAATCTGATTATTTAAAGGTTCTATATGTAGGAATCAAATTCCTTCTCATTAGTGACACCGGTGGCCGTTAAGTGAACTGCAGTCAGCATCCTGTTGCTTATGTGCGGAGTGAGCAGACTTACACTTCTCATAATAACATTAAAGATCTCTAATATTGTGTTTTGCACTATATTTCTGCAAAGCATCTCTCACTCCCAGTCAGCCAGCCCTCTGTGGCTAGGGAGGCAATGTACTGTGGTCAGGGATCTTAGGAATACCAGCAGAAAAAAAAACAAAAACAGGTTAAGCTATGTTCTGCTATCTCTCTGGAGCTTGTTTTCTGCTCCGTTGCTGAGGAAATTATTTTAGCTGTGTGTGCGTGCGCGTGGGAGTTGCTGACTTGTTACTGCGGGGGTGTTGCGAAATGTGTGGCAATTGATGGAGGCGGCTAGATGTCTCATTAGTTGGAGAGCTAATATCTGCAGATAGCACCGTTCTTGTTATGATAGATGCTGGTTGTTTGTTGACCATACCAGTAGAGAGAGAGGGCACTCGGGGGTGTGCAAAAACATCACATCCACTGGATTTTCACGGAAAATCTGGTCGGACTTCTTCACATAGAAATCAGTCCACAGACAAGTGTTTAAGTTCAATTACAACCTGTTCAGTTATTTGAAATAAAAAATGATTCATAAATATAAATTGCTTCATAATCCTTACTAGGGCTGTAGTCTGTTGGTCGACTAGTCGATTAATTGGTCGATACTCTCTCATCCGACTAAATTCTCATTGGTCGGCTAATCTCCTTGTATCTCTATCTCTATTTTCATAAGGAGAAAAGTGCTACATCAGCAGCTTTCTGGGACTAATCCATTATTTTCCTGCAGCGGGGGGACAGACCAACAAACTACCGTTTGAAAACGGGGGTGTATTCAAAACACCCCCGCTGTTTACACAACTTTGGACTCTTCCAAACTCCGGAGGTCTAACTCCGTTACTGAGCGTTTATTAAATGTACTGAACTTTTCAGTGTTTCTCCTACGATTATATTAACAGGAACCCCCGCCAGGCCAAAAAGTATTTTTTAATACTAGAATTAACGCCAAATATCCACTCATTCAGAAATATTTAGCGTTTGGGAGTCTGTGCAGCGCGTGAGTCAACCGCTGTGTTGTTGCCTGGGAAACGAGCAACTGTGTTATACGTCATTGCGTAGTATGTTTATGTAGCGAGTTGGACGCAGAGAAACTGACGGTGGATACGAGTGGAGCAGAGGAAAAGGTTAGCGGTAAGTTGTCAGTCTGGCAGTAAATGTACAGCACAGACTACAGTGTGTCAGTTAAATGCTAAAAAGTCACGTCTGTTGTTTCTCCAATTGCTGGAAAAGTGAAGGGAGTTAGCTCCAAAGTTAGCAACGATGGATTAGCCTAGCCTGAAGACGCTAAACAGAGATATACAGAATTCACTGCCCCCCCCCCCCCCCCCCGCGACTAATCGATTAGTCGCAGATTATTTACAATTGTAGTCGACCAAGATTTTCTTTGGTTGACTACAGCCCTAATCCTTACATACAGAACCAGAGTGCAAAATTAACTTTTTTGTCCACTAGTAAATGTTCAAATTTTACCAGCCACTCAATAGACTACCATTGTTTTTTTGGCTGTAGAGTGAAGCAAATTTACCAGCCACTTACATATTTTACCAGCATTTGGCTGGTGGCTGGTGTTCATTTTGTGTCCTTTAATCTAATAAAGTTACTAGACGTTAGCTCCACCTCCACCAGCTACAATGCTAAAATAATCGTTACACATTATTAATGCATCTGTAATAAAAAAAAATATTCTAACAGAAGCCCTTCCTCCAGCTAACAAGTTTTTACGTTAGATACTTTACGTTTGATACTTTAGCTGCTTTATTTACCTTTTTTAATCAAATTTTTATTGTGGGATTAGTGCTTTTACTTAAAGAATATATCATCCTGCACAGTGAAAAAACATGAAACTGAAACACATTTTTGAGTGGAGGAAGACTTTGAATAAAAGATCTCAATCCTTTTTTTCCCCATCACTGTTCATATATGTACACATGCATTCATCTGGATCTTTTTAATGCTTGTGATATTTTAAATCAATACATGAGGAATCTGTGTGAGTGCTTAGTACAGGGTTGCATAATGCCGGACTGTATCTGTGTGTGCGTGGTTGTGTTGCATACTCTGGCCAAGTGGAGCAGATTACTTTGCCTGGTCTGAAAAAGGATTGGCAACATAAGATGACTTCATCACATGGCAGCGCCGATAAAGCCGCAGAGAAAGCTCCTTCAGAGCTGAAATAAAAAAGGCCAAATACAGGTGGCACCGGAGAGGGCTGACAGACAGAGACAGATAGACAGGGAAAAGAGAAAAAGGAGAGACAGGAAGAGAAACACAGAGACAGACAACGGCAAGATCTTGGCACAGTCAGCAAAACAATGCAACACTTGGACAAAAGCCAGACCAGTAAGTGTGAGAACTGAAGCAATGCAGTTTGTGAGTCAATGCCTGCAACATGATGAATAATACTGTAGTTATTTCTGCAATAAGGGCAGTGTGGCAAAATACAACACACCACCTACTCTACTGGAAACACTGAAATAGCACTCATTGTATTCTATACTAAACACACAAACACATTTTTCCTATGTTGTTCTGCAACAATGACAATATTATAGGCCACAGCCAGTGGAGCATCATCTAGCATAGGCTACACTATCATTTGCTGGCTATTCATTGTGATGAATGGTATGTAGGTTTGGTTGGAAAAAAATATGATATTTTCCAGCTAATCACAGTCTTGCTGTCATGGAGTCATTCTGGATGAGCCGAGAGAAAACAGAGAACATCACCACCATTAGCCACAGTGGTTAGTTACTCTATTAAGCATGCCATCACAGCAGGCTGATGTAACAGTCAAGATTAAATGTTCCAGTGTGTCTGTCTGTGTGGCAGCTATGTTAGGGCACCAACTGTAATATTACCACCGCTGACATCTACCATAGTCCTTAATTAGAAAGGATTCCCTCATTTTTTCCCAAGCCAGCTAAATTCACGACGAGGCATCACCACCGCTAGGACTGAAATACTGTAAAAGTAAACAACAGGATAGGCAGTCAGAGGGGGGGAAAAAAAAGACACTCTGAGAGCCTCCGAGACAGCAAACCTCATGAACCAAACCTCAGACATGGGGACATACTGAAGAATAACTTCAGAGTCTACAATGCAATACATTGTAAAAGCACACACATATCATAATGCTAAGTATGTGTTTGCCACAAAACTATTCATCTCTGACTTTTTTTTTGAGCCCAAACATGTAAGAGATGTTATTTCACACTACCCTGGTAGTTACCAAGACGTCGGAGAAATTGCACAACGTAAAGTCAGAACATATATTCAGTGATGGGCTACAACTAATTATTATTTTCATTATCAATTCATCTGCCAATTATCTTTCTACTTCATTTTTTCTATAAAATGTAAAAAAGAAAAAGCCCATAACCATTTCACAGAGTCCATCTTAAATGGACCATATTATCAAAAACTTTTTCAGTGCTTGTGTTTATGTATTTGGATATCTGATGTGCCTACTAAGACACAAACTGGGAAATAAGACCATACAGTCAGTTTGGTGAGGGCTGGCTTGCTCTGTACTCTTGTGATTCACAACAAGCCAATCATATTCGATGCCCCTTCTTGCATAACATGGGGTGAAGCTAGGGTAAGCCAAGCTAAGGGAGAAAAATGTATGAAAAATCTGAAATCCATTAAAAATATAAGCATTTTAAATCTATGTTTATTTACACTCAAACCAGCTGTTCTGAACAGTCCGAGAAGGCTGCTGTGGTGCTTGATACATGTGGTATTTTGATGGAAGTATGTCATATATATTCTATTAAGACCACAGGGAACTGTGTTAACTTGTGGAAAATGGATATAATATGCCCCCTTTAAAATGTCTTGTTTTGTTCAATCAACAGTCAAACCCCAAAAATATTCAATCAACAATGATATAAAAACTGAGAAAAGCAGCAACACTCACACCGGTGAAGACGGAACATTACAATGTTTTTCATTTGCATGAAAAAAAACGATTAAACAATCGACTGATCATCAAAACAGTTGCAGATAGATTATAATACATTATGTTTCCATTATGTCCAGTTTGCTGCACTGGAAATGACGAGTCAACACGTCTCAAGATGTGGAGGCAAAAATTTTTTTTTTTTTTTTAAATTGTCAGGAAACAGAATAGATGCATAGACACAATGTTTCCACGTGCCAATCAGTGAATGACTACTCATCAATTGCAAAGAAATTAAATCTATTCAATCAGTCTCTATATCTCTATAATTCCTGCTTCACTGTAAGATTAAAACAAAGTGCACATCCACAAGACCTCAGCGGGATAAGTGCTGGATACAAAGAGCAGTTCATATACACAAGATACAAGATGTACCCGCACACTGAATCAGCGCTCCCTTTTCTTTATTTGTTAGCAACGTTTCAACCAACTACAGGTCTTCCTCAGGCAAACCACTGGAAGATTAATCAGAAGCAGTTAACGTAACTTTAACATTTTGCCCACCGGCACTGCAAAGCTGCTGATCAAGCCAATTTAAGCTCCACTGGCTGTATTACCAGTGGAGTATAATCAGCCGACATTACATAAGCAGAAGCCTAGTTCAGCATCGATAGCACTGATGTAAAAGTACACCCCCCTGGATAGGACACTAGTGGGTTGTGGTGGGCCTCTTGTCTTTGGTTAAAAAGCCCCATAAGCTTCTTTCCAGACATCACCAACCCATGCTCTTCCTCCCATTTGATGGATCCCCTTGTCTGACTGAAGGAAACCAAGTCTCTGCAGATTCTTCAAAAGACAGATGTGAATAGCAGTAGGCAGTTCTGCAACACTGATATATGCAATCTGACACAGGCTGTTATTAACATTTGAAAAGTGGTATGCTTTTTCCATTAAGATATGAGAAATAGAGTCAGTGTGAGTCTACTGTTGTTCTTGTTTTTCCCAGGATGAACGCTTGCTCACTGAGGGGCCCATAAAAAAAAAAAAAAAAAAAAACACTGCACATACAAGCAAACTGATGTTTCTAAGCTGGAGGATGCACATTCCTGGACTGGAAATGATTAAGAATGGAAATTACAAGGTGGTGGTTTTTGTTGCTATTGCCCAAGGTGAACAGCTTTTACACATCAAGTACACTCTTTGGTGAGTATGAACCAATTATTAAACCCATATATTGTGGCTGGTTTGCTTTTTTCTCAGGCTATACTCAGTGATGAGAGAAATGAGAACTACATAGTTCTACTACACTACAAGATTTACATAACAAGTAAACACCAGACATTTTAAATCCAACTAAAGTAAGAGTAAGGAAGTGTTATTTGTAAAGATGTACTTATAGTATTCAAGTAAAAACACTCATTCTGAAGAAATACCCAAAACAATCACTCAAAGAAATACCCATGACTGCTGTCGCTGGTTGAGGTGGATCCTGTTCTGCTCCAAAGAGTAGCCATAATAAATCTTAGGGGCAGTGACATGTTTCACACTCAAAGATCTGGATTTTTAGACTATGGATTCAACCTGCTGATCCAAAGACAAAGCAGCCAGAACAATACAGGAAGGCACATCCAGTTTAACCGCAGTACATTTCAGGCCTGAACTTCCTCCTCAGAC
Organism: Euthynnus affinis; assembly: GCA_029490765.1. Classification (NCBI taxonomy): domain Eukaryota; kingdom Metazoa; phylum Chordata; class Actinopteri; order Scombriformes; family Scombridae; genus Euthynnus; species Euthynnus affinis. The sequence goes on from CM055841.1 coordinate 6,255,734, forward strand.
AGAGAGAAAGGAACTGCTCTCCTCTCCCCCTGGCGAAAACTCGGATGTAAATATATCAACAACCAAAGAGGGCGAAGCCTTGTGTGACCTTTAAGCCAGACTAGACTCACATCCTTTTATACTAAAGTGGTCTGCCTCCTTTTACGCAACAGGCATAACAATGTTACCCCACACCTTTTTACACTCTTCTGGGAATCATAGAGTCCAGCTAAACCAGGCCTGATTTCCCAACATCACCTTCCCAGTAGGATCCATCTGCAGCGAATTTCAGAGGAACTAGGATGGTCTCAGAGAGATTAAAGATTGACTACAAGCTGAATGGGGCATGAATGAACAGAGTACGTAAGTTTATGAGTCACTAACCTACAAAACAGTAGCCATGTTGCACGCCTTGGTAAAATAAAACAAACACCAAGTTATTTGCTGCTGAATGGGAAGAATATTAAGAAGTCATGTTGGTCATGTGCCATGTGTCAAAAGAAACGAAATATTCTTGCTAGCTTCTCTGGACTGTTACTTTCAAAAAAACATTTCACAGCTAGCTAACCAGCTGCAAAGGTTCACTTGGCGAGCTCGGGCACGTTTCTTTTCAATTTTTTGTTAAGCTAGCCTTACATTTTTATTATGCTAAAGTCATGATAAAAGTTTAGCTTTTTTGTTTTGGGATACCATTTCGTTTTTTTAAAAAAAAACTACTTACCCGCAACCACAGCTCTTTATCACGGCCAAACGAAGAAGGTGTGTTTAAATGTCGTATAAGATGTGATGAAGTCAGTATTTCTGGATACAAGCAAACGTTAGGAGATGAGCAGGGTTCACTTTCACACAAACGTTCAATGTTGGCGCGGTTGATACCATAAAAGTACTACAACCACACTGCAACAATTAAGGTTTTAAAATATACACTTATGAAAAGCGTTACAAACTCCTGCGTGGTTAATAGATTAAAACTCTCGTCTAAATGTCGATTCAGTGGTTGTGGAATGTTAAAATTCATTACATTACGTAGTTTCTTTTAAAAAGACATTTGGCGCACCCCTAAAATGATCCCCCGCTTTGGTACGGTCGCGGTTCGCCTCATTGGTCAGTGTGGCCCATTTACGGTTTTGGAGGACGCTGCGTGCCTGGCTCCTTGGCAACCACTTCTTCTCGCGAGAATAAAAGCAGGGACCATAGTCCAAAATGACATAACGTAAATTTGAACCTGAATAGACTCAGGATTCTCTTTCGTTAGGTCTCCACTCATGCCCCAGAGTGAAGCCCTGACCTTTGACTCTGTAGCAGGACTTGTAATGCTCTAAAAGGAGGTGTGGAGTTGTACTAACACAATCTCAGTCGCCCTAATGTTTCTTTATTGAATAATAATAAAACAAAGAAGAATACATTTAACTTGTACGACACTTTTCATTCATAGTGCTGCAGTATTTATAACATAGAAAGCACAACATAAAGAAAATAAGAGTTAAGATGAAAAAGCCCAATCATATCATATGATTGGCTGTTGATAACTGTGTATTGTTTGGGGCTGTGGGTGTGCATGCATATGTATATGGTCATGTGCTTTTATGTTGTCTTTATATACGTGTATTCCTTACATTTCCCTTTTTTTTAGGTTGTACAATTATTGATATTATCCTTACTCATATAAGCCAGGAGCCAGGAGGGGAATCTTGGGGGACTGAGGTTAGATAATGGGGGAATATTACTGTTTTAAAAAGAAAAGTACACATCTGTAATATTGCATCATTTTTGCAGATTGTTGAATAAAATCTGGACTCAAATAAAAGATCGTTTTTAGGCCTTTAAAAAAATAGCACAAATTGTATTATGGTAGTTATATGGAAGGAAAGAACATCTGAAAAGGGTATTTCAGGAGCTAATTCATTAGGCAATGATGGAAGTATATTAAGGAATAAGGATTTTATTGGTAGATAAATCTGAGTTGATCATTTACAGAATCTGATATTAGTAATAAAAACATTCAAAAGCACTAAATAGTTTGATAAGAGGTCATTGGAATAGTAAAACTCACCCACAAGTCACCCACATTACAGCACATGGACAATGGGGGAATTCATTTTGTGGACCAAAATTGGTGAGAAATGATTGTATTCCAGGCCAAAGAGGAAGAGTCTTTTAATTTTACACAATAAGAGATCATATAAAGACCAAATATTTATAATCTCCCATTATAACTAAAAGCAAAGAAACATACTTCCTACACAAAAACATATATGTAATATATTCCATCCCTCAAAGGAATATATTATGACACAGATTTAGTATATGTAAGTAACTGTGGCCATATATATTTATAATTGTGGAATATTTTACATTCAAATATATTCAATGTGGGACTATTGTGAAAGACTAAGAAATTATTAATGCATTGTTACTAATATAATTTATTATAATATATGACTAATAAAAAATGGTTGAACCTGGATTATTTATTTAATTATTAATTCATTTTATTTGTATTTAATATTTACATTATCTATATTATGCTAAATTAATATGACATTGTGATAAATGCAATGTAGTTTTTTATTTACAGTTGTTACTTTATCTGATTTTTCATGAACAGAATATTTCATGCTTAGATTTGATGCTTAGAATCACTGTTTTTGTACAACAAAACTGCTTTTGTATTCTGAATGTTGAAAATGATGCTATTATATATTATACCACAGTATAGATGTGGTGAATATATGGATGTATTCTGAAACAGTCAGTCAACTGAATCTGGTGAGTGTAAAATCTGTTCATCCTGTTAATCCTTCTATACTCTTACATCATTTCCACCATAATATTGTTATACCTGTAGGGATAATATGCTTAATCCCCATAATATACCAACAGGGAAGTGCACTGACTTATAACAATATTATTATAAGCCATGATGAGTGGAAACTCATTAGGGTATGCAGGAATAAAACATGTTTCAGCCTATAATAAAACAAATCAAAACAAGAAATCTAGAGCTGAATGGCGGGCAGGAAAGGTTACAGATCTACTCCAGTTACTCCTAAACAAAGGCATGATCTGCCTCCTTCATGTTCTCCTCCTCTAGAAGAGGGGGCCAGTGGAGGGGCTTGGGTTCAGCTAATGACAAAACAAGCTGGGGGATGATCTAATGTTTTGGCAACAACCTGCTTTAATTAACTAATTCAGGATGACCTCAGCTCTAAGAAGAGAGGAGTGTTTTTCTCTCTTACTCCACGTGCGTGCAGAGGAGGATGCAACACTTACTGCACTGTTCCCATGAGGACAATAATTGTTTTCTTCTCCTCAGAAACCCTCCGCACATCCTCCTTTGAGTTAAAGAGGAGAGCCTAAAACGTCTGGATGAGTGTCGATAAGAGTGAGAGTGATGCAATGAGTACAGTTACCACACATCAAAGAGCGGCCAAGAGCAGCGTGTGAGGCGGTTATAGCATCATCACATTATAACTGCGGGTGTTGTTTAGTTTCCCATGGCTTTAACGGAAATATGTTAACCAGGATTTTGTTCACTTTATGTACAAAGAAAACAAAACTTCTGACCTGTGAGATGTAATCCTTTATCCTGTGGTACTGTCTTGATAAAACAAGCATGTACAGTGCTGGAGAGATATAGGAGAGGAGAGAGACAGACTCAGTTAATAAGTAGTATCACTTTTTCTTACTATTAAGACTGAAAGAACATTGAACCAGATTCATTAAGAATGTGCCCTTCTTACACACATATCTTTTTATGATTCTGTTTTTAGCACACATCGATCCACCAAAAATCCCTTATTTCAATCCATCCACCACCTTCACCCTGTCTAAAGCTCTAAAGCCCCGTCTAAACATAACCAATCCAAACCGTGGTTATTAGTTACTTTAAAGATTAAGTTTTTATATGCAAAATATGAGAGGATAATGTAAATCAGGCCTGCTGCTAAACATTTTTAAAAATGTGTAAATTAATCTGCAGATCATGATGATTATTAGATTGTTTTTGCATGTTATTTCTGAAAATAATGGAAAATGTCCATCATAGTTTGACAGAGCTCAAGATGGTGTCTTCATATGTTTTGTCTGACCAACAACAAGGCCAACATAGTTCAAGTTGACTCCATCCCAACCTACTACAACACTGAAATGCTGATCACATGTCAATGCATCATTGCACCATTCTGCCTTCATAACAAGTTATTTTACTTTTGATATTACTATACTTTTCACTAATAATAGTAACACTTTGGGCTTCTACTTGTAGTGGAGCATTTTTACATTGTAGTCTTGCTACTGAAGTAACCATTCTACAACAACAGTGTAATTCTATTGTTATCAGAGCTGTAAAGCCTTTTTATTACTCAAACTGGACTTTCTGGATCAGATTTCATCCTCTCATTGAGGCCTGAAACAATAGGCTGCCAACAACATTTAATTCCCTAAATGTTCACACTGTCGACATATTTAATTGATTGATCAACAAAAGTTGAGCCAAGTTCAACCATTTTTGCCAGTTGGTTCTGTGTTTTTTTGTGTCAGTACCTCTACTGAGCCAATGCAATGGTTCATTTGAAATAAATGAGGGGCCAATGTTTTTGCAGTGTTTCTCACAGTGCTGTTGTGTGTCTGAACGCAGCCTAAGGTACAGTCACATTAGACCTGCAAATATTTGCTTCATCTTCTACTCATTTCAAATGAAATCTGCTGAATGATGATGCTTTTCCTTCTCCTTAAAAGGAGAAGTCATTATTCTAGCATATGTCATCAGACTATTTAGTACAATATTACTCTACTAAGTGCAACATTGCTCTTACACATTGTTTACAGTTTGTGCTCACTTAACCTTATTCAGTCATGGATACAGGTTGTAAGATTATAACAAACAGACAACATTCTCAAGCAACAGTCACACCACAAAGTGACATTTGCTCATGAACACAAAATAAGTGGGGCTAGATGCTTGATCTAGTGACTACTCACAAGGCTGGTTGGTCAACTGTTGTAGCTGTCCAGCTAACTGCTAACTCACTAGCCAGCCTGGCTAGGCTAGCGCTGGTCAGTCACAACTGCTCCCAGAGTTTCTTTCTATTTTTTTCTATTTTCTTTTCTGTTCTGGATTTTTGTTCATTGTCCAAAGGGTCATTTGTCCATTTTGTTCAATGAAAAGTTATTGAAGAGGGACAATATAGCTCTCCAAGCTAACACATTTGTTAAAGGTCAGTTATCAAAACCATTAGCTCATTGGCTTGGCTCAGTTGCTAACAAGGCAATAAGTTCATACAGTTTATTCAACAGTCATATTTGTACCATTAACTTGTGTCTCATAACTTTCTGCAAACTCTAGGCACTTTTGTGGAACAGTTTTTACTGTGCCAGAGAAAGTTAAGAATGGTGCGAGACAGCTAAGCTCATATATGTATTATGAGAGCTGGAAACCAGACTTAAAGTAGCACCAACATCAGTCCTATAAGAATTGTTCAGCTTGTGCATACGCCAAAAAAATGTCAGCATTGTTAAGGTTGCTTAGTATTAGTCAACAGCCCATATTTGCAGGTCAAAGTTAATCAAAGTGTACACGAGAATTTACTTTTCCGCCGATTCACAATTTTAAATTCTATTTCAAATGTTTTTTTTTTATTAAATTTCAACATAAAAAAAACAAACAAAAAAATGACAAAAAAGTTCTAAATTCTGATGTGATCAAGCCTTGAGACTGATGTATTATCCATAAATGACTTATACACTCATACGCAAAGCTGATTTGTAAATAATATTGCTTTGTCTTTCTGTTCTGCATATAGCTGGCTGTGTTGTTGTGGAAAAAAAACATTCAGCACTAAAGTCTAAAGTTATTATCAGATGCCTGGAAACACAAAGCCAGCATTCAATCCAAATATCAGACATAAAAAGAAGTGAAATGAATACAATGTAGATAAAACACACATTGTCTGGTGCTAAAACCGAAGCCTCAGAAATGAATTCTTTCACAAAACAAAAGCTTTGGTGTCTAACTGCAGGTTTCTTTTTTTCATTAAGTCTGGAGCAGGGCTGTGTACTTCTAACTTTTGCACTTTGGGGGCTGGCAGGTCCTCATTTCACTGGTTGCATAATTGTCTTATCTCTTTTATCTGCTACCTGAGCCGTGGGCATCAAAACACACCCCTATACACCACACCTTAATAACGCAAACTCTCAAATGGCATGTAGTTAGAAACTGAAACAGCTCAGAGCACTTGGCTTATCTATTAATGTTCAGCTCTTTTATCATTTGCCAGAGGGCTAGTAATTATGTTCATAAACATTGCTGTTTCTCTGCTTATGTAACACAACCAAAAACGGAGTAACATATTTTCCACTGCGTCACTTTCAATAAAGAGTGTGTCAAACAGAAGGTTGACTTTGTTTACAGCAACTATGTTACTTGATTGTCCTCCCAATGACTTCCAGTTAAGGAGGAGGAAGCTCATGATGGCTCAGACTCTGACCTTCATCCGAACCACTAGACTTCAGAGAAAAGGAAATCATTCAAGAGGCCCCTGGAAGACACAACGTCATTAGTTGCTGAGGTTGTTTTTGGTTAGGTAGGGTATAACATACAATAAAGCAGGAAGTAGAGCAGATAAGGAAGCTTTGACAGTTTATGCTGCATTATTAATGTATGGGTTGTGAATTATAGTTCACAACTCATGTGACTCTCGGGGTCTCTCAGTAATGATGCTTTTATTGCATCGGGATTAAAATGTAAAAATGGATGAAAACAGCGGTTTTGGGGCGTATGTATATTCAGAGTGATAAAGAGTGCAAGAATAGGTTTAATTCTTTAATAATTCTAATCTATCAACACCAACATATAATCATATTTATCACTGTATAAACTTAATAGCCAACAGTTGCCTTTTTTTTACATATCAAGTAGACAAGGAGCAATATAATCATTCATTTGGAGTCGTACACCTGGCCACCTGATGACTGAAAATCCAATGTTCTCTCTCTCTTTAGCTCTGGAGAAAAATATCTGTCCTTTTAGCTGCTAAATGCTTCACTATGTTCACCTGCTAGTCGCTAAACATGTCTTTTTAGAGCTTTTTCGATGAAAACAGCCGATAAAAGCTATGAGAATGAACTGAAAACCAAAACAATGAGCTGAAAGACACGAAAACACTTTGTAGAGCTGAACTGCAAAGTCGGCTGATAATTTTTTTTTTTAGCGTTCATCATTACAAGTAACACCTTTCACATCATGCATAGTCATTTGATCCATTGTTAATATAAAAATATTGATTAGAGCAGCTTTAAAATAGCAATAGCATATATGTAGATTGATATTAGTTGTTATCTTCACACCTCCATCTCAGTTTCAGTTCAAACTTGTTTTTCTTCCTTAAATGGAGGTCTGTTGAAAGAGAGCCTTCTGCAGAATACAAATAGAAAAATCGACAAAAGTTTGTGGAAACTCAAGGAAGTAAACAAGCTTTTTTTTTTTTTCCTCTGAGAGTTCTTCCTCAGTTCTTAGAACTGCGCGGGAGGAGGGTGCTATCACTACATGCGACACACAACCTGCCCTTAAGGAGAATTCCCGACAGCCAATCGATGCATCCAGCAAGCAGGAATAGCACTATCATTTATATTAGTCAGGTGAAAGATGATATCTCTTTGTGTCACAGCAATCTAAATAAAGCTGCTCAGATGCTGGTTTGTTTTTATATCAGTACACTTCTGAAAATAAAAAGCTCTTCTCTACTGATGTGTTGGCAATGTCAAATGAGCTTCCTTTGTGGCAACACACAACATTTCCTTTGCGGCTTAACCATATTTGTTGATTTGTGTTGTTTTTATCAGCTCTCTCCATCAGGCAGAAGCCCATAGAGTTATTTATATGGCTGGTTTCCTGCTATTCAGAGGCAGTGAGGCTGTTGTTGGAGAAAGCCTGGCGTGGATACAGGTAGTCTGTCACAGATGACAGCTCCACTCTTCCACTTTATTCATCCAACTAGTCATCTCACTCCTCATCAACACTGCAGTTTCCTTCACAGACCTATTTATGGAACTTGTTGTTAGATGTTCAAAAATAGCAGCACATCACTTTTGTTGCCTTCTTACTGGAATTCATGTAATCATGTTATTTAAACAGATTTCCTTTGGAGAGAATTTTCCTGGATATTGTTCTGTTGTTGTTCATCGGCAACATAATAAATCAAGCACAGACGAGAGTAATCATCGACCATATTATTTACACGCAAAACCAAACCAGTGAACCAAAAGAAAAGTGAGAAAGTGATGTACCCCTGTTTGTAAAAACTGACAGCGAAAAAAAAGGGGAGCAATAGTCACAGAAACAGGATCGAGTGAAGTCTCCAGCAACAGGATAAGTCTGGTTTGCCTTGGCGCTCCAGTTAAAACGTGAGCTGCGGACAGAGCAATTGCCCGGGCAGCAGACGTGACTTCCAGCTAAGCCAACCACAGCGTTCCTCTGGGTTTTATAATGGTAGTGTACAGCTGTGTTACCTCCACTCCCTGGAATGTGAGAAAAACGGAAAAACTGACACACACATATAAAAAGGCAGTTGCTAAATAACTACATTCAGCTCCTCTGTGAGCTCATGATAAAGTCGACAAGCTTCTACTCACATGTGGCAACAACCACCGAGGTCACTCTGGACATGCTCACATGGTGCCTGTTATTTACTGGGTAGAAAACACATTTTATTTGAAGACATGATTATAATGGTACATACTGCATATTAAATATAAAGTATTGACAGAAACCCACAACACATTTATGTCCCTTTTGACTTCCTTCAGCTTCCCAAAATGTTTCTTTTGGACAATCCCAGTCATTTCACACAAATCACACCAAAAACACGTTCTCTCTAACTCCTCCAGAGATAACAGTTAGTGTTTGAGATACCACTTCTGAAACATCCACCTCCACCCCAGTATAGTCCCATGGAGGCAAACAGAATGGTTATGCTACGGAGCAGCACAACTTGATATTTTAAATTTGAAGACAGCCACAATGGCAGCTCTATGAGGCTGTAAAGACCATGTCAATTAAAACAAACAATGTAATAACTGGCAAGAGGGTTGTCTAGAAATAGTGAGCTCTAATTTTGCATGACTCATGCAGACCCTTTTTATCTTACCTTGAAATTCAATCCTTGTTTTAATAGTAATCCTTACATTATTTATCACTAAATTCAGTATTTCTGTTTAGCATGTTAGCATGTTAGTATTTGCTAATCTGCAGAGTAGCACTAAACACAAAGTACAGCTGAAGGTGATGGGAATGTCATTAGTTTTGTTGGAATTTGGTCATAAACCTACTGAAATCTTTACCTGATAATGGTGCTAGATGCAAATTCAGAGAACCACAAGTTCACAAGGACCATGAATGTCTGCACCAAATTGCCATCCATCCAATTTGAGACATTTCACACTGAATCACAAATGTCAATCTAATGGTGGTGCTAGAGGAAAAGTCAGTGGATCAGTGAACTCAGTAGGCTTCATCCTCTGAGGATCATGAACGTCTCTACAAAATTGAATGCAATCCATCCACTAGATGTTTGGATATTTCAGTCTGCATACAAAGTGGTGGATTGACCAACCAACCAACATTGCCGTTACCTGTCTCTGCATGGAAATGGAAACAGTGTCCCTGTCACTTAGACTTATCTACAGACCAAAATGACAGTTTTCAGTTTTCATAGGAATTATTTCTTATTTCTTAGGAAAACATGTGGAAGCTCTGTGGACTAACTAGTGACCAGGACATTGTTCATGGAGAGAAATATCGCTTTTGAGATTTTCAAATGCAAATAGATTTGCTGATATAAGCTCCATTTTCTTCCATTGTATTAGTATTTTGGAAGAAATCTAGTGGTGAATATCTCTAAACCTCTGCATGGCTAGATATCATTAGTGGTGAGGGAGAGCATTTCTTAAGTTCTTCTCTTTTCTTCAGATTTTTTTTTAAAGAAATTTGGGTGAACCAAACATTTAAACTTAGTGGAAAAGTAGCAGGATATATATGGCGGATATATAAAGGCAGTGAAATGTAACTGCTGGAAGATGTCAAGCTGCCAAAGCTGTTGATGAACAAACAAACAAACCCTGTGCCCTCAAGAGCACTCAGTACAGAGCTAGAGAGATGGGCTTTGAAGTTCATATGATTATGTATACAATTAGTCTTAATGTATCGGCTTATATGTTCAATATATTGTGCATTTGTCTGTGTGTGTGTGTGTGCAGGGGAACAGGCCAGCAGGCACGTGTGGGGGTGGAGGGCTAAAGGTCAAGTTTGACAATTTCAGGTCAGGTGATCACACGGTTGAGACAGATGGTGATTTACCACCGTTTGGCAGCAGGTTCCCTCAGGGACTTCACACACAGTCTTTGGGGGGCCGGGTGCATGTCAATAGGCATAAAGACTTGAGGGAAAAAGAGCCAAATTGTGAAGATTAGGAAGAGATAGGAGCTTAAATAAAATCTGAGTGGCAAATAATAAGTTTATTGAGTATAGCACCTTTCACAAACATAAAATTCACAAAGCACTTCACAGGAATAAAAGTTAGAGTTAAGACCATAAAAAACATACATACAATAAAAACATATGCCCAAACTTAAAGTTATCATAAAACGAAAACACAGGCACCAGGGAAGAAGAAACAAACAAATGAACAATCATTACACATCACATGCAACTCAAGATGACACAAAGGCCAATTTAAGATGGGTCAGTTTTTTTAAATAAGAGGAGGAGGAAGGTTTTTCTCTTCTTTTCCTTTTGCTGCCATGTCTCCTTTACATGATCCATGTGCGTTGACAGGGATATTGATAGACTCTGATCATTGCACTCTTTACTACTGGCTGCTTGTGATGGTTGCAATTTGACTGTGTCATGGTTAGGAAAGTATGTGTTGATGATGCTGATGAGTAGGTCGATACCACACTCATACCTGTCCATTATATATGAAGCTACAACCAGTAGCTGGTTAGCTTAGCTTAGCACAAACACTGGAAAGAGGGGGCAACAGCTAGCCTGACTCTGTACAAAGGTAAAAAAAAAAAAAAATGCAGACACTAGCACCTTTAAAGCTCAGTAATTACCAGGTTACACAGTATCTTGTTTGTCAAGTGTAAAAATAACAAGTTGTGGTTTTACATGGGGTAATTCACTGGAACTGTGTCTTAGTTGGGCAAGTTTCTTACTTTAGTCTTGTTAAGAAATAGTTCAACTATAGACAAACATGCTAATTACTGACCTTTAGACGTGCTAGGTAGAAAGAATATGTTGCCTTTTGGATTTGGATTTCATACAGAGCCAGGCTAGCAGTTTCATCTCTTTCTAGTCTTTGTGCTAAGCTAACTGGCTGTAGCTTCATATTTAACAGACAGACATGAAAATGGTAGTGATCCTTTCACCTAATTCTCTGCAAGAAAGCAAATAGTGAATAATATTTCTCAAAATGTCAAATTATTCCTTAAAGTAAAAGAAAATGACAACAAGTTTGATGTTTCTTTTGTAATGCCTATTTGTCATTGTGATATTAAAACACACCAGTTTTCAATAAGTGCACAGAGTGGTAATAAATCTACAACTAATTTGCCAAAAAGACTGAAGTCAAAGACATCTGACAACAAGAGAAATCTGTGCCAAAGGTTACAGAAAACTCATAAATAAGATCAATTTTCTTATTTTGTACGCTTCTCTCCCTCTTCCCTACATCCACGCCTTTACCAACTCCACTTCCCCTCTCTGCAGACAACCAGCTGCTGCTCCACACCTCCATCTGAGTGGGGGGTGTGATCCCCAGAGAGGAAAAGAGGGGATGGAGGTAGATGAGAGGTGGAGGAAGAAGGGCTGGCAGGATGGAGGGAGGGAGCGGATGGGTGCGACTAGACGCTTTGGGTCGTAGGTCAGGCCTGCATGTGCCGGGATCCTTTTGTGTTGAATCCCCCTCCGTCACCACCACTGCTGTTGTTATAACACACACTCATCATTTGACGTGAACACACGCACATTTTCTAATGGGCTCTGGAGGTCTCTCTGCCTCTAACTGCCTTTGGGGGTCCCAGTCCAACAGACTCCCACCCATACACTCATTACAAGGTTTAACTACGGGCGTATGATATAAGGTTTGGGTTTAACAGCAGAGTAGGGGTCAGAGCCCAGGGGAGAGAAAAACTCCCGACCCCAAACCTCCACCCTTGACACACACAGACCCGTGTCAGGAGATAAGTCATAATCACTCCACACCATCAGCTCCTCTTTCTCCAAATACCCCCCACCTGAAATATTCTGTTATCCCTTTTAAGGTTGTATGCTTTTTTTTTCTTTTCTTCTTTTCTTTTTTCTTTCTTTTTTTTTTTTTTAGAAAAGTGCTGCCTCAAACACATTTTATGCAATTACAGAAAAGCAGGTCACACAACTTCACTTTGTTTCTACATGGGAGCCGGGCTGCCGCCATTAGCAAACGGTAATAATGTAAAACTGCTAAAACACTTACAGAAATTTCCAGGACACTGCGCTTGGATAATGCTTCTGTTTGGTGCATTAAAAAGAAATGGCCTCATAAATGTATACTTTTGGGAGAAAGATAAGAGATTCAAATTGCTGTGTAGCGGGAGTGAAAGAGGATTTAATAGTTTGATAAAAAGCATAGCGCTTGTCGACGCGTGGTTTCTGAAGAAGAGGGCAGGGAACTTGAGACGAATGGCTGTTGATGGAGACATTGCAGGAATCCAAATTGTGATATTGGGACTGTAAACTACTTCTTCTACTGTATGAGCATACATAAAACTACAGCTCCTGTGAAATGCTATTACTTATGTCATCGATATCCATAACGTTAACCAATGCTTTCCTCTAATCTTTCCAAATTTGTATCTCCGCAGTCTAAAACCATCGACATTGTTCAGTCCTTCTGTCCTGCTGCTATTACAGACATGTCTGAACTAATCATCATCCTTCAACTGGCTCAAGTCATATAAGTTGTTACTTAATGAGCCTTAGAGATGCTGGTAGGGGAATTTTTTTTTTTTTTACCTTTCAACAGAGCCAAACTAGGTGTTTCCCCATGCTTCCAGTCTTCATGCTAAGCTAAGCTAACCAGCTCCTGGCTGTTGCTTCATTTATAACAAACACATATGAGAGTGGTATCAATCTTCTCATCTCACGCTTAGCAAGAAAACGTATTTTCCAAAATGTTGAACTATTACATGAATATTTATGTTGTTGTGTTTTTTTTTAAAGATTATTTTTTGGCATTTTTGCTTTTATTGGACAGTGGGCAGACAGGAAACAAGGGGAGAGAGAGATGGGTATGAGATGCAACAAGGGTCCCTGGCTGGAATCAAACCAGGGATGTCACAGTTATGTAACCAGTCAGCTACTGGGATGCTCCTAATCATTACTGTTGACATTGTCAGCCTCATTTCCGCTGGTCTCTGCCTCATCAATAATGTTCTGTCTCTTTATGTATCACAGCTCTGCAAAAATCACCCCCTCCCGACACTAAATCAGCACACTCATCACTCACTCCTCACCCCCAACCCCATCTTTCTCCTCTTTCCTTCACGTTAACCCCCACCTCCCTCCTCCTCCACCCCTAACTCCTCATCCCTGATAATCTGGGACAGATGATGCAGAGTGTGTGTGGCACAAGCCAAACTGCAGCAGCATTGCAACCCCCTGCGGACTCTCAGCTGTAAGCATATAGAAGCACTTCAGCGAAATATGAATTATGGATCATATGGAAATGAATAATGAACGGAAGATAATAAACCTAGCTAGTGCTGGAAATTGTGCAACCGAGAATAAGAAGCTAGACATGAATCAGTCCAGCGAGGCCATCATTACATTTGACACGTTTGCGGTGTCAGTGTGTTTCCCAACAATAGCAATTTGGCATTATCAGTAAAAAATATATATAATGTCACATGTTTGAAGCTCAGTCTACTGATGATGAATCAGATGCTGTTATGGGGATATGATACACTATCATCAATGTCAAATCAGAATGATCTGAATATCAATTTAAAGTGTCTTAATTTTTTTGCACAGAAAAAAAAAAGAATCACTTCCATGTTGAGCCCCGCAGTCCTCAGTATTGCTTAAATAGAAAAGATATTATGAAAACAATCACATGGATACATTGCAGAGCTACTATTAAGTCTTTTGGATCAAGTCCAAGTCAAATCTCAAGTCTCTGATGATGTGACTTGCAAGTCAAAAAGCAAATCTTTAATGCCTGTCAATGCTAATTAAACCACGACGGACAAAATCACACAGAATACTTATTATTTAATAGAAATGGTGCATTTAATGTGAGGGAAGTGAATCAAAGCATCTCTATGTGTCAAGTAATTCAATGAGACCTCCCAGAACAAAGGTATAAATATGTTCAGCAGCGCACTCATCTCTGCTTCGCTTTAAACCCGGGATCAATAATTAATCATTAATAATTAAAGCTTTTATAGCGGAGGCTGTAATTATCAAGCGCGGTGCAGGAGGAATCAGACTTTAAACTGTGTTACTAGTGAAAAGTTCAACATAAGTCATGCTTAACTAGCACAAAGTTATTCAGCTAATGAATAGATCAAACAAGTTTAGTGGTAGTTCGGTGAACTAAAAAAAACAGCTAAAAGATCCAAACTACTAAAGTAACATTTTGAACATTTGGTGAAAGGTTTAGGTAAAAAAAAATCACTCATTTTACTTGTAATCACAATCTTAAGAACTAGTTATGACATTTATTTTAACCTAACAATGTGCATTTTAAGTCAAAATAATAAAGAGAGCTCCAGAGGTCTATTAAGTTAATACACTGTGCATGACTGCAGCCGATCATGCCCTCCCTGTGTAATTAGCTTAGCTAGAGCAACAACAAGGCAGTCAAAGTAATTCTGAATCAATCATCTAGAGCCTTTGTTTATTAAATATTGAACACTTTGATTTCAGTGTTTGGAAGCAGAGAGCCCCACATACTCAATCAATAAACAGACTATTCGAGTGAAATCGTTTTAAGATCTTATTTTTCACATCTAACTGTGTCATTGTATTTATTTACTTTTTTTTTTTTTGGTCTGATGAAACAGTAATTACCTATAAAAACATACACAGAGATATGGGGTAACTACACCCCATTAGCAAAATATGTATCTAGATTAGCATCTGCGTCTATCAATGAGGACGTCCATTCTCCTCCAGTAATCTTCCAGTATGACGTGTTTCATCACGGGAGGTTTGATATGAAGCAAGAACACTGCAACGTGTTAAAGGAGGTGAAATCTAACTGCTCTCACAGAGCTTAAAACAACATCAGACAGCTCCGTCCTTCACTTATGGCTCTCTTCAGGTCACCTGATTGGATACCAGGATATGAAGGCATTCCTTTAGAGAAATCCTGCTTCTTCTAGGAAACTAGGGTGGGTTTTGAGAGAGAGAGTGTGTGTATGCTGAGTACTAACACGTGTCTGGCTGTGTTGAGAACACTGGATTACTTTTTTTTTTTTTTTTCCCTAACTTGTGTCGCTGCATTTGCTGCCATCTTAACGTGACCCACCACCAGTGTAATATAAACATGTAAAACATCAACAATGAAGTCTTTGCAAGTGTGACAGCAACAAAACCCCCCTTTTTTTAAAGTTGGATTCACTTCAGAAACACACACTCTGACATGTCCCGGGGTTCTGCACTGACGCAGAGTTTACTTCAAATTGGCAAAGCGTGCAGTAACCGAACATGTCCTCACCGTCTCCACAGGGTTGTGTTTGTAATTGAATCAACCATATTGTTCCAGCTGTGACCTGTTGCCTCATACGTAGCAGGGGTTTACATACACCCCAAGATGAGTCCTCAAAAGTAGTTAAGAGAGGAATTTTGATGTATAAATACTCAAAAAGCACAATATTTGACTATTGACACAGGATTAAATCTTTAAAAAATGTACTTTTTTATTTCTTTGTGTCTTAAATACCGAACTATAATTTAAGAGTGACTAAAATGCTATTGTTCTCATCATTTGTTATGTTGGTTCCGCTAAGGTACCTGCTATATTACCTCAATGAATTCAGCGTTTGACTAATCACATTATGTTGCCATGATGCTCTGACCTCATCTACCTCTGCATCTCATGAGCACGTCTGGAACAGCTAATGACTAACCAGCATTCCCCCTGTTTGCCTGTTGTCTATAGAAGAAAAAATCATTAGCACCAATTAAGTAGAATAGGAGCTGATTCATTCCTGTCACGTTTGCTAGAGGCCCTGGGCGATTTAGGCCCCTTGACAAAATAGACAGAGGTGACAGAGGAGAGCACAGTTTTGTAGATAAATTGGTATTAAGTTAATTAGGCTGTAGCTGGGAACCCCAATGGGTTGGGACCCTGGTATTGTGTCCACAGGTGATCCATCATGGGAACTGAGGCCTTCTTGACAGACAGAGGAAGGCTCACAGCTTTCAGGGCATTGACAAAAACCAACCCTTTGCTGCCACGGTAACCAACCAACACAACAGAGCTAAAAACAACCCCACAAGAATACTAACAGAGCAAAGAGAAACAGAGAAAACCAGCTAGTTTGGTGTCTGACTAAGATGTCTAGGTACTTCAGTTCCATCTTCCACCAGTCTGCCAATTTAAATGGGTTTTTAAAGTGTTTCTTATTCACCAGAACATTTGATACAATGTAAATATTTCATACCCTTTACTTATTGTAAACGTATTTTACTACAGCTGAAGTTTCTGAGACAGTAAGGAAGGTGTTATATGAGTTAAATGAGGCCTCCTTGTTGCCTTGTCTGTGGTTAGACTAACAGTATCACAACCAATCTGCTTAATTACATTAATTATTGTCAGACAGTCACAAGATTTTCAGGATTTTCCCCATCATATCAATGAGGAACCTAGTTTCTTTGATCTGGGTAAAGGATGAAAAGAGATGCAGTTCATACAGTTACTACTAACTATTGACACATTAAAAGAAGATCCTGAATAAATGAGAAAATGCAGATGCTTCCATACAGGGCACCAGGTCACTGAATGTTTTAATGAGTATGAAAAAGATGTAAAATCATTTGCTGTAGCCTTCGCAGTCACCACATCTCAACCCAGTTAAACACCTATGGAAGATTTTAGATTTGAACACTGAATGGAGGAATATCTTTCAAAGGAATGCTGAGGTTTTGTAAATTATTTCATCCATTAGTCATCATTAATCATTAATCTGTAATTTCCTGGCTATGTATACACTTACCTGGATTCTGACCGAAATATTAGATATATTTATGACAGGGAATGTAATACTGTGAAAATGTTGAGGGACAAAGATGGCTATCATGAAGTGCAGCATCATGTTCTTCTACAAAACAAGAAGTCTGAAACCGATTTGAATTCATCAAGCTTTCTTGGATGAAGGAAAAACTAAAACTGCAAACTGGGAGCGAGACATCTTACCCAGTGAAAACATGTCTGTGGTACGTCTACAAAAACATACAATGTTATCACACCTCACCAGACCTCTTACTTCAGAAATGTACTATCAGTAGAGGAACTGAGAGGAGACATGGGAGGGAGAGAGAGAAAAAGTGAGTGGGACAAAACAAAAGAGGAGAAGCCTCAGTGCTGATTGAGCACATATTATCCAGGTCAGCAAAAGAAAAACAAACAGTGGAAGTCTTTCTCCGGGTGAGTGGACATATGGAATATGACTTGATAATTATAATGTGTGCCACAGGGTGTTACTGAGCGACCTACTGATGAACACGATTTCTAATCTAGAGTTCTAATCTGGAGAGTTGCGCACGTAGTTTGCCAAAAGTTTATCCAAAAAGAAAAATCCAGACGATGTTTTTCATTCCAAAACTCCAAACCAAATGTTCATCCGATGATTATGCCGCAAGACATTAAAACTAAGATGAACCGCTGCATGATATATAGCCTTCTCCTCTGAGAACTCCCTCCAGGGTGCTGGAAAGCAGATGCCGCTCTATTGCGGAACCTCAGATTCAGGAGGAGCCTTTTACTCTTGCAAGGGTACTGGAAATGTCATGGAAGTTCGCCCATCCAGTCTACATGTGTTTTGTGAAATCGGAGAAGGTTTATGACCATGTTCCCCGGGGTATTTTGTGAGGAGCGCTGCGGGAGTATGGGGTACTGGGGCAGTTACTACAAACCATTTGGCCCTCGTATAACCTCTCCAATTCTGTGGGATTTTTTTTGGGGAGGGTACGGTGACCTCAGGATTGCATCACCTCTTTTTGTGGATGACGTGGGCCTGCTGGCTTCATCAGACCTCCATTGCACACTGGGGCAGTTTGCAGCCCAATTTGCAAAGCTGTGGGAATGAGAGTCAGCAACTCCAAGTCTATGGTACCCTGCCAGAAAATGGTAGATTGTTCCATTTGGATTGGGAATGAGTCACTGCCACAAGTAATGGAGTTAAAAGGAGGGTAAGTGGGAGCATGGTATTATATACAGTACTAATATGGAAGGTGTGCCAGACTGGAAGCTCTCAATTTACCCATCGGCCTAACCCCTAGCTATGGTCATGAACTATGGCTAATGACTGAATGAGTGAGATCAGGGCTCAGACGTCCAGAAGGAGCTCAGAGTAGAACCAGCACCCTGGACGCCTCCTTGTGGTGGTATTCCAAGCACGTCCAACTGGAAGGAGACCACAGGGCAGACCTAGAACAGGATGGAGGGGTTACATCTCCCATATGGCCTGGGAACCCCTCAGGATCCCCTAAGAAGAGTTGGAGGATGTGGTTAAGGAGAGGGACGTATGAGATACTTCAGTTAGCCTGCTGCCACTGTGACCCAAACCCTATTAAGCATTGGAAAACGGATAGAGTGATGTATTATATATAGAATTAAGCATGATGAAACGTTGAGTATTATGCATGCACTGCAGTGAAAGATCAAATAATGACATGTAGGCTGTATGTTTGGCTACTATTATGGATTATGCATGCAAATGAGCTTTCAAATCACAGCCACTTCCCAATCCCTTTCATCCTTAGTCATGCATCGGTGTTCTCTTTGAGGGGATGCCAATAAGGGGGCGAGGGGCAGAGGACCCACCGATACAACACAAAGCAGCAGAGCGGAATATGGCAGGAGCGATTGGGAAGAGGACGAGGAACGATGAGGAGGAGAGGAGAAGAGGAGGAGGAGCGACATCGTTAGCATGGGAGTGACAGGAGCATGACCCAGTTATGCACAATGCCTCAAGGGTGGAAGCGGAGGGGACAGACAATTGGGCAAACTCACATGCCAACACACACACACACGCGCGCACACGTACACACATACAGTCATATTCTGCCAAGGTGTAGACAAGATTTACAGGAGGGACAAGGCCAAGTAGAACAAGCCCGGACACGCTGAGGTTCTTCAATGACAGATAGAGCCAGGCGCAAGTCTGAAGCTTTCATACACACGAACGCACGAGAGCACGAGGCCAAGCGGTGACACAAAGATCTAAGGCCGCGCACCATCCGGCTAGGTTTTTTGCTTTCCGTGACCTACATTCACCATGTTAGAGGAATTAAGGGGTTTGTTACAGATGCTTTCTCGTGACTGACAAGCAGACGCTCGGTCCCGTCTCCTTCTGTTTCTCTGCCCTGAGGTTTCCCCTCAGCCGAGTAAGCTTTAGCACTGTTATGTACGCTGTTATATGAAGAGATGAAAGAGAAACTTAAGAGAAAAAAAAAACTTTCAAAGCACATTGGACTGAAAGGAACTAAGTCACCCTCACAATCACTTTCCTGCAGGGCACACTAAATTTAATTTATTAAAACGACGTGACGAAGTGTTCATCTCAACAAATGAAGTTGGTGAGGGATGGCAAAGCACTCTCCCAGACACTTTCTTGGCTGCCATCAATACCGACAGGCATCAGTGTCACTGTCAGCAAGCAGTGGGGCTGAATCTGTCTTTTGTCGGGATGTCAGGCGGCGTACGCGTTTCGAGTAGGTTGCCGAGAGATCCGCCGTTAGGGCTGTTTTAAGGAGGCGTGTTGCAGTGTGTGCGTCGTTCAGTTTAACGTGCCAGATTGACTCCAAGCTGACACTCAAGAGGGCTGATTCCCTCCCTTCTCCATCCTGCTGCTTTATTGTATAAAAAGGGACGTTGGGTGAGCGCTGAACAAAGGGGAGAGGAGAAATGACGGATGGCAAACGTTTCCTCAAGAGAGATGGAGAAACATCTCCAATTCTAATGGGACAGGAGAGGGCAGCTGGGGGGTCAAATCGGGGTGAAACACTGCGGGGGGATTAAGGACAAAGTGTGTGGGCAGGAGGAGGGAAGAGGTTGGTAGATTTGGGGTTATTTGCACCGTCACGGTCCTCACCTCATTTCCATAAATGAATCAGGGACGCGTGCCCTCCTGTGCTCGTGTTGTACTGGCAGCTGCTGTCTCGTTTGACAGACGCAATGTCCTCGCTACATGTCAGCAAGGGAAAAGGTTCAGAACATTTATTTCTGTCCGGGGAGATAAATGCATTTCATCGAGCTTGACTTTTTCAATCATTTGAATCGCTAGTGAGGTCGCTTTGGATGCGTTTCTGGAAAATCTGCTGTGTGCCAATCATGTTTGTGTTTCTTTGCATCTAGGAATGAAAACTGAAACCCAAATAGTCAGGCAGCATGCAACCAGGTGATGACATTGACAGAAAACGGCTCTCACAAGAAGTTGGAGCGTTCACTGATGCGTCTGTGTTAACCATTAAGTCCATGTAGAAAAACAGGACAGGCAACGTGCTTTGAAGAAATATTTCACTGAGAGTATTCTGGAGTATGTGTTATTAAAGTTCAGGAATTATCAACCACAAACATCTGAAGTCTCAACTGTGTAGTAAAAAGTTGACTTTAATAGGTCTGGAGGTTTAAACAGTTACATATATTTCATTTGTGCAAACGGTTTCACTTTCAATACCAGATGTACACCCAGATCATGTTTTATAGCTTCTTAGTTTTCAAAAAATATGTCATTTGGCTGGTTTCTACATCTTCTGTAGTCAAAGGATGTTGAAACAGACAACCTAAAGCCTGATCATCACTGTGCACGCCAGGGTGAATTGTTAGAGGCAGACTGTTCCATGAATGGATAACATGGCAGTCATGATTTTTTTTTTTTTTTTTTTTTTTTTTTAAGAAGCAAATGTCCCATCCCAGTGAAATATGGCTCCGACCAGTTAGCGCAAGATCCAACGCTTGGCTTTGTTTTGGACTCTCACTCAGTTTCAACTGCCAAAGATATTACTGTTTTGTTTTTGGATTGCTTTCGTTTTCTTTTTTTGATGTGTTGCATATGAGGAGATTTTTCTGCCTGCCACTACCACAAAATGCTGCCTGATCCTGCCATCTAGTGGAGACATGTGGTACTTTCAATTGATGGAGCATGTTAAAGGGTTAGTCCATCCAAATAACAGTTTCTCATTTATTCCTCGTAGTATCTAGCTGTGCAGAAAGTTTTTGGTATTTTTGTAAGGTTTTGAGATTTTTTGTTTCCAAAATGTCTGTTTCCAGCCCAATAAAAGCAGAGGTGAATAACATTTGTTTGTTGCACTGTAGCCGTACATTAAGAAAACTATCCACTAAAGAAATCTCTCCAGATACTGTATATAGTGTCACTGCCACTACCACAAAATGCTGCCTGATACTAGTGTCACTACTAGTGTCCCACAAGTCCAGCATCCAAATTTTTACTTAAAGGTGCTATAATTACCCTTACATGTTAACAGCGGCTCAAACAACTATGTAATGTAATGCGAAAGGGGTCACTCCTCTTGAACCCGCAGAGCAACACCACTGACCACAACTCCTCTCAGTTCAACACAACTTTTTTTTTTTTTTTTTTTTTTGCCTTTTTTAGCTCATTGTTTTTCTGTTTTGGTTCACTTTCAGTGCTCTCTTCTCTTCAACCCAATTCCCAATATCAGGGTTTATCAGACTCAGCTCTGATAAACCCACTGCACACTACCTGCCCAGCCCCAAACAGTGGACAAACAAAGTTAGCTGATGAACATTTAGCAGCTAAAGATATTTTCCCACAGAAGCTGCTCGAGTCCAAAAACTGGATTGAAAGGAGGGTGAATATGGGTCTTACATTCATCAGGTAGACACAAACACAACCTCAAATGCTAATGTTGTGTCTACTAGGTGTGTAAATAGTTTGTTTGCTACAGCACACATGTTAGTCACATCAACTTTATAAGTTGATAATATGTCAATGACAGACATTATCTGAAAAATATACTTCATTATCAAAAATAAAAGTATCCATTGTAGGCAGAACAGTACCTGTCATTGTTATTATAGTACACTACTGGGTTATTAATACTGATTATACGTTCTTTGGTGCTGTAATTTTTTTCTGAGATGAAATCACACCAACCAAATCCAACCTTCATGAATGTTGAATCTTTAGAGAGATGCTGATTTAACTGCTTACTTTGGAGGCTACACTTTGAGGTGCTGTTGAATTATGTTGCAGTTATACCAGGAACTTTTTCTAATAATTTGTCCACACCATTAATATCAATGAGAATAGACAGCATTAGTTTGTATAGGATAAGTGTAAATCTCAAAGTAAAAGTAGAGTGCAGCAGAACTTTAAAACATACTTTATCTGCTTAGATGCAACACAACAAAACACAAATGAGATAATAATTTATAAGCATTTGTCCGTCTTTGCCAAATAAAATTGTTACTCTGATTGTACTTTGGCCTCTGTTGGAGGAAGGGAAGCAGGTGAATATGCTGATTGTAAACCCAGGCAGGCTTAGCGAGTGTTGTTGAGGTTATATAAAAGTGTTGAACAGTGACACAAAAGGGTGACAAAGCAGCTGTGGTCTGCTACATTCCCCTCTACATATCAAATAGTACAAGTTGAATGCTGAGAACGAATTTTAAGTGGGAAATCAGATCACACACCTATTACTTGTCTGACAGCATAAAGTTCTATTAATATTTATAAAAGTTACAAAAAAGAACATAATATAAAGTCAAGGAACATTTGTTTGAGCTTGCTTTGTGTCTGAGAAATTCAGTCATGTCTACAAGAAGTGTATGAAAACTCAAACTAAAAGAGTTTTTTTCCCCAAAAAAGTATAACTGAAAAATGTATTTTTATTCTAAACATTTTAATACTATGTAATAAGTGTTTTGGGTTACCATGTTTTGGGAATCTCTAACAAACAGTGAACCACTACAGGGTTACTGTGAACAAGTGTGTCCTTATCCGACCCCTGGAACTCTCCTCCCTTTCTCCTCCTCTCTCTGCTGTGCTGCTAGTGACCGTTGGCTGCCTTGTACACCACATATCACCCACAGACAGTCAGCTCCTGGGCTAAGGGACAACAGTGGCCTTGGGCCAACCTGCAATCGTGGAAGCTTTAGTGAGGATAGAAATGTGGCAACTTATCTCTAAGTTGTGTCTCTGTCATTTCCACAAACCTCCGTCTCACCACACATGAGCACACTCTCCCATTTCCTGCTTTCTGTAAAATATAGTCCTCTCTGTGCCCTAATGTAACCTCACCTAAAGTTATCCTGGCGTCTCTGCTCTGTCTGGACGGTACAGCTTCAGAAAGAGCATGGAGAAGAATGAGGAGAAGGGTGAATGAGAGGGGGAAAAAAAGAGGGAAGGTGTCGTTGTACCTTCTTTCTGATCTGTAGCTAAACTTAACCCAGTCTCTCTAACTCTGCCAGTCCTATCACATGCTTTGCTAGATTGTTTACTTGCACTGGTTTGGTCTATATCCCTTCTGAGTTCCCTCCCCTCTCTCTTTCCCTTTCTCCCATCCAAGCCTTCCTCTCCCGCCCACTAGTTGGTTCCTGCTGGAGAGCAGAGACGAAACTAGAAAGAAGGTCTTAACAGCCCCTTTTCTCTCAAGATTCGGTCTTTTGCTGTTGCAACTTCTAATCCTGCAGTTTCACTCTCTTAGGACAACCGTGAGTATCTGTCTTTGCCGAATCAGACTATATTGGTGTTTTGGCAAGTAGTAGTTAAGGGGCCGACGGAGGGATAGAGCCCCCCCCCCAACATTAACCCACACAGCTAGGGAGAGTGGCGGACGTGCAGAAAGGATAGTTAACCATAACAGAGATCGAGCTGATTTCTATCTCTGCGTAAATGTTTTCATGTGCAGCAGTAATGTTAGTACGGGAAGCTAAAAAATACTTGTGAGACATAATGAAGTATGTCAAACCTGATAGTTCTACAGTATATTTACAGCAGAATAAAAAAGAATGATATAGTAGTCTTTACTCCTGACTTTTCCCATGCAATTTTCATCCCCTGCAGGAATAAAGCAATTTTCATCTCCTGCAGGAATAAAAACAATTTTCATCCTCCTGCAGGAAAAAAAACAACCATTAAAGCATGTGACATTAAGGCTGAATGATATTCCTTATGATAAATATTGCACCTTCCGGTACATTTTCTTGTGCAATAAAAATGCTTCAGAGCAAAATGCTTCAAAGTAGGTCACTTTTTTTTCTCTTTATAGTGGTATTAATAAAATAAGAGTTTTAAAAGTTTCTGTTTGCTTGTGACCCTCTTGGAAGGTCAGCTCGGACTCTTAATTTGTCAAAATGCCAATCTCCGCCATTTTCGCTCGCTGTCTGTGTATGTGTATGTGTGCGTGTGTGTGTGTGTGTGTTATAAGCCACAGAATGACAAGTAAAGGTACAATCAACTCAATCTTCAAACATACTTTTAAAATGATTCCTCACTTCTTAAAACTTAAAGTTGAAAAACTCTTTCCAAAATCAGTGCCAGCTTTGCAGTGTTGTACCTGTTAACTCTCAAATCCATCTGCTTCTTCAATCTAGGACACATTTTTTGCTTTTATACCAAAATAGGCTTCATTTTACTGTAATACCAATATCCCAAAGACAGAGAATCTGTCTGTGTCCCTGCAAAAACTAACCTGGTAACTATTACTGTGACCTCACCTCAAAGTGATCTTGTTTTATATTCAAACTTAAATTCTATTTTAGTGTCTTCATTTTCATTTTTTGTTGGACTGCAGTGTATTTAATAGTAGATGATAATGACACAACCAGACTGGCAAAGAACAGCTTTGACATTGATCCAGACCACCTTCATCGAAATTAATTTTATTTTTGTTTCGGTACCTAAAGTTGAGTGCCATGGAAGAATTTACAAGCTACAATTTAACATTTTAAATATATTTTTCTGACAACCTTTAAGGGCAGCATAGTGGCAGCAGCTGACATGAATTACTTAATTAGTCCAAACAGATGTTAATAACTTCCAAAAAGGATGCAGATGTTCTGTTAAAATATACAAGAAAGAAAGAAAGAAAGAAAGAGAGAGAGAAACTATCAACCCCTTTCAAGGAATGTGCCCCAACAAAACAGAAGCATTTCACAGATAGGTTTATTTGTCTTATTTTTTATTTATTTATCTTTTGTCCTTTGGGAAATCTAACGCTATATCCAGATATCCAGTCATCATTAAAAGTGGGTCACAGCTATTAGCTCAAGGCTTGGGAATTAAATGTAGCCCTATTTATGTTTCTTCCGTCCATCTTTGGCAGTAGTAAACAGTTTAAGTAGGAGGGCCCACCGATATTTATATGTCCATGTTTTGTTTAGGCTGCATGAAATGACTCGTGGCTAATTGTGCTAATTATGAGCAGATTTCCATGTTTACCGAGTATTACACAAAAAAAAAAAATGTCTGTGTTTTCCTAATATTTTATAAACTTATATTTCTGTGACCGCTTACTTGTTTTTACAGATGCTCCACTTGACTGCAGGGCGCGTGGGAAGCCTCTTGGCCAAGCGCGCGACAGCCGCCTTCACCACCAGCAGCGCGAGGATGGCGAGCCACCATCACGGTGCCATGACACTGAAGTGTTTTTCATATGCGCCATTTCTCTGACATGTAGACGTTGTTTATGTTGGACAGTCGTTCTTTACTCGACAAACTCTGAAAGAAATAAAGAACCGGACCAACAGTATAGTATAGTATAGTATAGTAGTAGTAGGCCTAGTTGTAGAGGCCAATTGCCCCTTTGCAGGTGTTTCACCAAATTCTGAGACCCATCAGTTTCCGTGACCTAACAGGAATTTCAGCTAAGTTTTTAACCATAGACCTTATCACAAACTTGGTTTTGACAGCAGCTGTTACCAAAGCTGGCGCCTCCATAGGTTTTAGATACTTTGATAGCTGTAAAGCAGAAATAACCAAACACAGGGACACACATTTAAACGTCACAACGGGTATACGACGTACACACTTGTGATTACCTGGTCGACCCTTATTGGTATTTTTCAAAGGCTATGTCCTCTAATATCACAGAATCTGATGAGTCACCGATTTTAGTGTAACGCCTGTACATATGTCCCCAAATGCTTAGCCGAAATGCCTGTTGTTCATGTGGACAGTTTCTGTATTTATTACAAACATTGTAAACACTGGCAGTCACGGTACATTGGTTTCCTGTCCATTTTCCCAGATGGCCTCTTTCCATAGTGAGCTTGAACCAGCAGATGGCGCTGCTGTGTCATTATGACGAGCCATTTATCCATATTTGTGGGTTGAACAGTTCACACTCCAGAAGTGTCAGGTGGAAATATAACCTGTGTTTCCAGTCTTTAACTCTTTGCTGTCTCTGTCCCCCCCTTCCCAGAGGTGGCAGAGTCAGTGGACATGTCTAAGCCAATGTACTGGGACCGTCTGGACACACCACTGCCTGACAGGCCCTTCAAAGAAGAGCTGACCTCTGCTGACAAGAGTCTGAAACAGAAGGAGAAGGGACCCTGGGGCCAGCTTTCTAAAGAGGAGAAGATTGCCTGTAGGTTATTCCCATGAGCTGCTGAGGTGGCAGAAAATAATGCCAAAAAACACACTTTAAACATTTAAGATGAATTTTGTATGCTCGATATCCATACAAGATCACAATTCATGATAAAGAATTTTATATAATCTAACACATTACATGTAATTTGATCTTGTACAAAGTGGTAACAGGGATGTTGACAACTACCACTGAAGTGAAATTATGCCTGGCATGAATATGTTTTGTACAGCACACCAGAGAAGAGGGAAGCAATAGTGCACCTATTATGAATGCTGTGGTTAAACTGTATCACTTCTTCTGTTTTATTCAATACATTAGTGGTTATGAATGGAGGAATTTAAGGAACATCACTATACACAAAAGAGAGAAAGGATAGAGGCTTTCATTTAGCATGAAAGGACAGGTTCACAATTTTTCTAAAACAACATTCATGAACCAAAAGGGACATGAAACAGGTTTTTCCTGCTGCAATCACTCTTCCTGTTCATACTGACCATTAGAAGATCCCTTCATAATGCACTTACATTTTAAGCGATGGGGTGCAACATCCACAAGCCTCCTTCTGTTGCAGAAATGTAATTAAAAGTTTTTATCTGAAGCTAATATGAAGCTTCAGCCGTCCAAATGAGTCAAATCAGGTAGATATCTTTCAACGTTACAGTCTTTTAAGTTCCTCTTTTCGTTACTATACTTCCACCGCAGCTCAGCAGGGAAACAGTGTCCTTTTAATGGCACACTTGTCGCTCATCTCTCCTTGTCCTTCACTCATTATCTCTGAACCTCCTCTAGTGTATCGGCTCATGTTCTGCAAGACCTACTCAGAGATGAAGCAGCCGTCGTCAGAATGGAAGACCGTCTTTGGTGGCATCTTCATCTTTCTGGGCTTGACTGGCCTTGTGGTCTGGTGGCAGGCGCTCTACGGTGCGTCTGCCTTTGTACCCTTTATGTTTTGAGTCATGTGTGGTTGTGAAAGTGGCTATAAAGAATCGCAACATCACACACTTGGTTCCACTGTCTGTCACAGATTAGGCCTTTTTTTTTCACTGCAGACATTTCGAGTCGTCACAGCTGTAACTAATCACATTAATGATGGCTCTGTTCTTTTTTTAAGTGTCCTGGTAAAGCCATACCAGTTAGCTAGCATGCATAGCACTAGAGCCCTGGAACTGGCTGGTCTAGATGAATTGCATAATAATGTACAGACATGCTTTTCTATATTGATTGCACTGGATAGTTCTTTGACATGCTATGTATCTCTCCCTTGTTTCTTCTTTTTGCTCTAGTCTATCCTCCGCGCCCCAGGACCTTTGACGACGAGTGGAAGGCCAAACAGCTAAAGAGGATGTTGGACATGAAGGTCAACCCCATCCAGGGCTTTTCCGCCAAGTGGGATTATGAGAAGGGCCAATGGAAGTAAAGAGACTATGGCTGAGGAGGCACAGAGTTTGGACCTGTCACCTCAGAGCTGTGAAGCTACCGTTGAAGTAAAACTGAATTTGAATGTTTTATTATCGACGGTCGAAAACCACTACAAAGATTGAGTTCCACTGTCAGCAACTGTGCTCTGTGCCACCTCTGGCTCGGTCAGTAGCCTCTTGTCCAATCACGGCAGCCCTCTGTCATGGTGATAACTGTGTCAGTCCTGTTGTGACCACATATTAATAAAGTTTTACTTATGTCTCGGTCTCCACTTTTATTAAGCGGAGTACGCTCTGCTCAGCTGATATACTGCTTGCTTCTTTGTCGCCAAGGTTGACTTTGTTTCAAATGCAAAACAGTAGCTACATAGAAATTTAAAAAAAAAAAATAAGATCATGGTCAAAGTTGAGCATGTGACTATGACTTCATTACATTTCCCTGGTGGTGGAAAGTCACTAAATATATTTATTCATGTACTTTACTTGAGTATTTCCATTTCACACTACTTTCACTATTTCAGAGGGAAAAATTGTAGTTCATAGTCCAAAACATTTATCTGACAGCTATGGTTACTAGTTATTTTGTAGGTTATTATTCATACAAAGTATATGATCTGATTCTAAAAATTTTTAGTCTGTGATGTAGTGTGATGTAGAAGTATTTAACATTTGAAGATCCCTTCGTAATGAACTTAGCTGAAGCTAATATGAAGCTTCAGCATCCGAATGAGTTAAATCAAATAGATATCTTTCAACGTTGCAGTCTGTTTCGTGGCAAAGTTCCTCTTTTTGTTACTGTACAGCTCAACAGGAAAACTCTATCCGAGGAAACAAAAAGGGGAAATTTGATGCCAAGAAGACTGTAAATGTGGCAGAATTTAATTTGATCAGCTGATATCCTCAGGAAGAAAAAAAAGAATCTTTGAGTGAAGGGGGACTTTAACTTCCCATTTCCTCTCATCCGTTGGGCACAAAATTAACTTTCTTCTGGCTGATTTCAGCTTCTGGAAATACCTTTAATATTTAACTAGTGTCTTAATGGGTAACTCTTCATGCATGCATGACATCCAAGACTTCAGAAAAGACAAGACAGACTCAGTTCATCTTCCAACTCGGGCTTTATTAGGTTCAATGTAATTTTAAATGTACAATGGCATTCTAAGACATACTAACAGACCATTGAGTTTGGCTGCGATCTTTAATTCTGAATTCCAACAAAAATGCACCAGAGATCTAACTTTTTGAAAATATCCTCTTGATTCGTTTGCATTTCCTTGTCTAGTAGCAGTCCAATAATCCTAAAAAAAAACTAAACAAAACACAACAAATGACAATGCACATCGATAAAAAGATGGAATTTAAGGCCATTTGAAGGGGCACAATTATGCTTTTTTACAACAAATATAAATAATGTTTAAAAGCCATCAGTTCTATTTTTCTTAAATATGTTACTAAGCTAACGCACTATTCTAATCAGTTTAAATAACTAGCATATATATATATATATATATACATATATACACACACACACACACACACACACACGCACGCACATATATATGTATATATATATATATATATGTATAGGGTCATGCCAAGGCTATCACACTTCCTTCATTTGTGCCTCCTTCAAGAAACATTTTTGCCAGACATAAATTCTCACACACACATGCACACACACACACACGCACACTCACATATGTGTAGGAAGGGAACTTTCAGTTTAAGTGAGGGCCCAGACGGCAGAGAACAAGCCTGCAAGCAGCTTCTTGGTGGGGGGCATACGCTAGAAAAATATATATATACTGTACTGGAATGTATGAGAGAAGAGCTTGGCTAAGAAGATGCCGAGGACACAAGCATTAAGAGGATGATGTTCATGAATAATCGATGCAGTCTTTTGTTTTTATTTGGTGAAATATTGGTTCCAAAGATGACAATGAGGACTTTAGAAAGGAGAAACCCATGTATGTCAATGTCTGCAAACATACATGATCATGTGAACTGTGATGTGATGGAAAGAAGCAAAAAAATCAACACTGATGAAAAGAGATGAGTCCTGCTTTGAAGATGGAGGCACAGCTGGCAGCTGGACCCTCTGACTTACAACGCAGTGATGGATGTTTCACGCGTAAATCCAGATTTTTCTTCTTCTTCTCTTTTTACACACCCCATCCCTTTAATGTTCACTCTCTGTGGTTTCACATCGCTCAATTTGGTGCCGAAACCCTTCTTTGATGAGAAAATGGCACCTGCGTGTCCTGCACCAAGGTTGTATTGTGCTTTATTGTGCTGAATGAATGGAGCCCAGGGTACACTGGAGTCAGTAATTGGAATAAGATCAAGATGGGTGGGTGGGTGGATGGGTGGCCCTCCCTCCCTCCCTCCTTTCCCAGCAAATCAGTGGAGCTGCCAGTTCTCGGTGCGTGAAACGCCAGGCGACAAACATCCCTCCGACTCCAGCTTCAAATTAAAGATGGAGAGATGTTTAGAGACAAACACCACGTCTCCTTCCCCTCGTCTCTCGTGGACTACATCTGACTTGACTGGCAGGTGTGTACGTTCTAAGTGTGTGCGGACGTCGAGGTGTGTTTGCGTGAAGCAGCAGGTGGGCCAGCTGTGACTGACACACGTGACTAAGTGCACTGACAGCCAGGGGAACGCAGAGGAAGGGGTGGAGCCCGGTGGAGAGGCAGAGAGGAGGAGAGACGGATGGAGATTTGACAGATATGAGGTGTCTGGGGAGGACGGGGAGGAGAGATGGCGGTGGGAAGAGGGTTCGACTGTGAAAGCACCGCATGGATAATGTGGAGTGAGTGTGTGTGAGATAAGATATGAAGGTTTGGGCGTCTAGTTTTACGGTCCTACAGCCCCCTGACAGTCGCCGATTTGCTCAAGATGGTAAACAGAGACGATGTGACACGTTCCCAATCAAATTGAACTCAAATGACTTCTGATGCAGAACCGCATTTTTCTCCTGAAAGGCAGCTGCTCCATCAGTTTGCTACATAAATCTTCAAAAGGCTGTTTTGTTAACTGTGATGGTGACAACATGAAGCGTGATGAATGCTGTTGATAAAAATAAGGAATGACTGTTGGATTAACACAGTGGGGGAAAAAAAACCAGGTAAAATAATTTTCTGTTTGAACATTGCAGCACATGATTAGGACTTTATTGCAAGATGATCAAAGAAAAAAACTTTATTCTAACCTCCCCTATTTAAGCAGAATGAACAATTATGGCTGCATAAAGCAAGGTGACGTCATTTCTGATTGATTCTAAACAACCAATTATCAAAAGTGTTTTAGGTTGATTTGATTGGTTGAGCTCTATCATGAATTAATCAGTTGTTTTGAAGACATTATAATGTAGTTGTTGGACATTTTCAAGTGTTTATTCATGTATTGTGTTAAACAATAATTCCTCCTACAGAGCAGCTACAAGTGTTGCATGAACACAAAATGAATGTTTGACTTGAATCTAATGTAACACAACTGTTATTTTATAAAATAGACCTTCACACTCATCAATATGAAATAAAAAAGTGTTCATGTATTATATTTATGAATGAAAGGTAACACTTTCAAGTCCCCTTTTTAGCATTTATGATGCAGTATATGATAATAATGTAGTCGTAAGCAGATATAAAAGCATTTATGAGTTCATTCATGTACAGTATAACAAATACTGAGGCATGTTTCTACTTTACAGTGTGTTATGAACCAACTATTAATTACTGATATACTGCTTATGAATGCTTTAGGCGGGAATTTATTTCTAACACCTCCTTTACTCTCCATGACAACCGAGAAGTCCAAGACATGCAGCGCAAAGCTCTGGAGGAAATGAAGCAAATGAACCTTTGAGTGAAGAATATCAAACTACATGTATTCATGAGTTCTGAACATTTTTTAAACCTGCTTGTGAATGATTTTGTTCACATGACTTAATATTTGTTATAGTGTGTCAGCGGCCAGTTATTAAAGTGTTTATAACACCATGTATGGATGCTTGATAGGAGAAGTTATGGTTGCGCTTAAAAAATGTCATTACATCTGCATCTTTAACGTGTCATAAACAAGTTATGAAGTGTGTATGTACGGCTTGTAAACGCTAAATAGGAGCGGTTAAAGTAAAAGTGTTACCAAAAATCGACAGCTTTACATCCAAATATCCAAAAATCATAAGACTGTTTATTAAAGAGTCTTTAATGCAGTAAGTTCCGGTCTTGTGCCGCTCTGTCGAATGTGTTGCTACAATATTTGCTGCATTCTTCCGCTACTGTGTGTAGTAAACATGGGGACCATGTGAGTCACGGTGTCCTGCTTGTATGAACTGCAGTTTACACAGACTTGAAAAGAACTTGCCACACACACACACACACACACAGTGGTTCGGGTTTGGTCGACAGGCTGACTAAACATAAACAGGATTCAAAAAAAAAAAAAAATCAAAGCCGAGTTCAACATATAAACCACAAATCAGCAGGAGAAGTGGGTTTTTTTTTAATGCTTAAGAAATCCAAAAACGAAATGCAGAGACTATAACAACCAATGAAACAATTTCCCCTGTTCTGGGTTTTTAAGTTTAAGACTCCCATGATTCATTAGCTAAAACATTCACCTTTCATACAAAAAACCAATAAGCATGAAGGACAGGCGAGACAAAACAATCAGTGGAAAGAGCAACGTAGCATGATGTTATACTGTAAGTGTGGGTTTTCAAGGTGGCTGGCAGGAAGTGGGAACTACCAAAAGCTGTCGAAGGGGCAGGTGCTACATCCTCCCCTGCTTTCATTCTCCATATGGCACATACAAAGCTATTGTGTAGACGACTGTGGGACCAACAAGAGCCTGGCAACAAAACAAGCTTCAAGACAAGACATGTAAAACAGCCCAGGCCCCCCCTCCCTCCCCCTCCCTCCCTTTAGCAACACACTTGACTCTTTATATCAGACAGGTTTGGGTTAAATTGTAACACCAGCATCAACTCTTTTTTTACCCTCTTTTGATGAAAAAAAAAAAATGGGAACATGAATTTGTTAAAACTAATATGTACATAAAGAACGAAAAGAACCAGTGGAGAAAAGGAACAAATGGTCGTCTCTGTATTAACCACTCATATTTTTTTTTTTTTCTTTAAATCGGGTGTGAAAAAGGTGAACACATGAACGCTCCTCCTCTTCTCTGTTATTTCCCCCCCCCCCCAAAAAAAGTTCGACGTGACTCTCAGTTCTTTGTAGGTTGTGAATAAGAAATACACCAAAAAAAAAAAAAGTAAACATCATCAGCAGTTCTGACGAGACAAACAGGACCTTCATTTTTCATTTTCCGTTGTTGTGTGTATAGATATATATCGAGGGTTTAGGGTGCAGGTGGAGAAGGGGCGAGGGAGCAGAGTGTTAAGGAGGAGGGTCGTCTCGTTATCTCCCCTCACAGGCGTTTCTGGGCGATGAGCGACCCCACCACAACCCCGGTCACCAGGGTCATCCCCGCCAGCAGCCACTTTTTGAAATTCTCCTGAGACCGCCTGCCCTCCGCCGCCGCGTCCTGCCCGAAGA
The DNA here is from genome assembly GCA_029490765.1 of Euthynnus affinis. Lineage (NCBI taxonomy): Eukaryota > Metazoa > Chordata > Actinopteri > Scombriformes > Scombridae > Euthynnus > Euthynnus affinis. Next base: position 6,289,537 of record CM055841.1, read on the forward strand.
TTTCAGCAAAGCGCTCCTAGAAGGAAAAAAAAAAAAAAGGGGAGGGGGAGGGGGGAGAGAAAAAGGAAAAGGAAAGGTTTAACACCAAAGGTGACTGTTGCTGATTACGTGATATGTATTCAAATATGGGAAAAAAAAAAAAAACCCACATGAATGCTCACTTCCCAAAACTCCCTATTCAAAAAAAAAAAATAAAAACACTGAAAAACAGAAAGAGCTTCAGGTAGATTCCCTTCTGTAAAGGTCTCGAGGCCTCAGACAAGCAGACTGCTGCTGTGCCACCCACGGCCGGGTATCCGTATGACTGGCTGAACCCACACGGTCACATGTGGAAATTTCCATCCACCAAAGCAAATCATACAGGTAAGGTGACATCATGACCACAAAAAAGCCCCAAAAGCCACCTGCATCCACGCTGTGCACAGTAACAACAAGATCTGATTGATTAAAGGAAAAATCCACATCATTAAAAGCCGGCGTCAGACACGGCACCTCTCGCTTTTAAAAAAAAAAAAAAAAAATTTCCAATGAACCCCTCCCCTCCTCTCCCCTCCCTCTCCGCCGCTGCCCTTGTCAGCATCCCACCAGTTCTACAGCAGATTCCTGTTGCTGCTGACATTCTTTCCCACTGTTGTCCTCAGATTGCAAAGCCTGCATAGCCGCCCACTGAAATCATTTCCTGGAAATGAGCTGCAGAGAAAGCCACCAAACAGTGTCGATATCCAGCCACAAGGAGGCGCCAGTTAGGCTCAAAAAAAAAGGGAGCAACAGATCAGCTGAGATGGACACAGACAGAGTCGCTACTGACGATGCTCATGTCGTCCGTTCAGTTCGAAACTGTCGAAGCTTTAACTCTGTAAACACGATCTGTGAAGGCCAGTGTTCTTTTCCTGAAAGCGTTTAATCAGATATAATGTGAAATGATTCAGGTGATTCTTAGTCAGAGGTGGATTTAACAGGCCAGACAGAAGGTCTTTTACTGGGTGATGGGGTGGGGTGGGGTGGGTGCCGTTACTGGAAACTCTGTTTATTACGGGGATAGACCAGACAAGAGGAAAGTGAAAAAGACTGAGAGGTAACCACTGAATCATAGGAAGGATTCAAAAAGGGGAGGGAGTGGTTGGGTTGTTTCTGGAAACAGAGTAATTAAGTCGAAGATGTGATTGTAGGAGTAGCGAAGGAGTCATCGGAAGCTGGGGGTCTGTTCCAGGAAGCGGGTTAAAGTAAACTCTGAACTGAGTTTGAACTCTGAGCAGGTGAAGCAGAAGGCTTGTTCAATCAACAGAATCCTGACTTTAATCCAAGTGGATGCGTACAATTGTTGATATTCTTTCTTTAATGGATGATTCACTGTATAGTTTTAAATGTATTTATTTAGATGGGACACTAGGCAGCAACTAAAGATGAATAGAATTAGATGTATATCCAATATTGGCTGTAATAGACCGGCTCCAGTAATAATGATGGATAATTGTTGGGTTTTAATCTGAAGTAAAAGCATTTTATGAACTTTCTTAATTTAGGAAATAACTCCTTAAACCAATATTTACTGGAGCTCCAGAGGTGTAAAAGCTGTTAGGAGTCCATAGTCCGTAATTAGGCTTTCTATTTGATATTAAAATACAAAATTACAGCTATTTGTATACAGCAAACATTTTGTTGACAGCATTGCCGTTCAGTCGTTGCTGCTGTTCTGTGGAGGTGAAAGGCAGTTTGAGGTCTCTGAGAGGGCCGAGCCTCGTCTCACAGTAGCTCTTTTCATTCATGGTTTAGCCCTAAATAAACACACACATGCTCCTACTGTAAAATACTTGCCGGGGAGAGAGCAAACATTTGCGAAGAGGCGCTGCGCTCGTGTGTCGTTTCCTAGTCAATGAATAAAGCCTGAGGAACATGTAAATATGTAACTCTAAAAGTGCGCAGGAAGAAGAAACAGGTTTGGAAAGAGAGAGAGAGAGAGAGAGAGAGAGAGAGAGAGAGAGAGAGAGAGAGGCTTACTCCACGTGAGAATTTCTCCTTCAACCCACATCATTCCTCATCTGTTACTCACCGGGACAGTGTGACCTAACTTCTCTGATTCTCCGTCCCGCTCCGCCGAAGCCTTGTTATGACTGTGAGGAATCAAAGACTCCTTTTACAAACAGCGTGTGAGGAAGCTGCCAAGAAAAAAAAAGTAAATATTTGCCTTCAACCCCACCTTGACTTCCTAAAGGGGCCTCGATACAGCACGCCAACAGATAGATAGAGCGGGCCTTCTTGTTAAAACATCCAACCAAAACCGACCATCCCACTGACTTATGACACGGTTGAGAAACACGGACCGATAAACGCGGGACTTAAAGCGAGCGCGATAACATCAGTCAGTGTTTTACGGCGGCCCGACAAAAAGGGTCAGGTTGACCGTCGCCTATCCCTTCCTGTGAACTCTTCCGAAAACAATGTGAGGAATGCGGGTGTAGAGGGTGACATTACAGCACCTTGTGATGATGGCTGACATGTGTACAAAAAAAGGACAAGTCAGGACATGTTATCATTCGGCGGGGAGGAGATATATCATGAAGCAAGACGTATTGATTATGTGCTATGTGGCAAGGGATGCGAAGGAAAGCTCTTTCACAAGCTGTGTGTGTGTGTGTGTGTGTGGATCAGTGGGCAAACCTGTGCTTGTGCATGTTTATATTAAATATTCATGCAGAGAACATCTAGTGTTCATGGTTAATATACTGCAATAAGAATTGTATATCTGCTTTACTGATCATTTATCCACAGATGCTGTAGTTTTGATGAATTACACTTTAGGAGAGGTTAACAATATTTCAGGTTTGCTTTAAAACAACAGTCAGGAGCCCAAAAAAGAGCACTGAAACAGGTTTTTCTTGCTCTTGTTCATACTGACCATTAGATCCCTTCATAATGCACTTACAATGGAAGTGATGGAGGACAAAATCCACACAAAAAAATGTATTTAAAAGTTTATCTGAAGCTTATATGAAGCTTTAGCGTCCAAATAAGTCAAATCAAGTAGATATCTTTCAACGTTACAGTCTATTTAGTGCTAAAGTCTCTCTTTTTGTTGCTATACTTCCACCTGCAGCTCAACAGGGAGACACAAAGAGGGAACTTGATGCTAAAAAAAAAAAAAAAATCACAAATATATAGTTAAATGTTTGTTTTTAGCAAACGCCACTCAAACAGGAGTAAATAGTGAATTTACTAGGGGACTATTTTCAGCTGTGGATTAACACGCATTTGGTGCTCTAGAGAATATTTCCAGTAGTAGAAGAGAGAGTGTGTGTGTGTGTGTGAGGGATTGATTTAAAATAAACTACAGTGCCCATGTTCCTCTTAATGAAGGAACATGTCACCCGGTGCAACACAGCTCTGCAGCAGCGCAGAAGAATGAGATCTGTCAGGCTTTGGAGACACTGACATCGCATACATTAAGGGTGCAACACGGTGCACGTTAGAGAGGATGTGTGGTATTAGTGAGCAGAATGTAAGAGAACACCAGCGCTGTTCTAACCGACCTGTTATGCTTAGTGATTTAGCTTTTGATTTTGTCTATAGCTCCTTTTTCTATTTTTAAATGTCTGAATTATTCTGTTGTGTCCACATGAAATACAAAAATGTATTTTTCCAATGGTGAACAGTGTCAAAATGTTAAAAGCAATACAGTTTAAATGACAAAAAAAACCAAAACAAAACAGACATTTAAAACATATGGGTGTTTCCAAAGGGACATATCTGTGTTGTATTATGAACACATGCATTCACCTAACAAGCAGCATGACAAGTGTGTGTTTCACTTCACACTGCCTTGTTTACCGTGCAGGTGATGCTTACAGGCTTGTAGAAACATGCTAAACCCGATCATAGCGATGATCTTTAGCTTTGATATCCATTTCCAGAGCCTTTTTTTTTTAATAATATATTTTCAGATTCAAATAAGATGTCTAACACCAACTAGAACACACACACACAAATCACTCATCACTTTAGCAGCAGTACCCGCAGCTTTCCATGTCTGCTTGTGCTTCGTTTTTTTTGTGAGCATGCGCACACATGATTCAAAATAATAATAATAATAAAAAAAAAAAAAAAGGACTCACTTCTCCGTTTCATTACCTTCATGCTATCTGCTCATAAAATTACGGTCTTCCACTTGGGAACGGCCTGCGGGGGCCTTCGCTTTTTATTTTTCTTTACAGACGTTACCAGTCAGATGAGTATCTGCATGTCAAAGCGGCACAGGTGGTTTTTGATACACTCAATCTCCCTTAGTCCCACCTGGCAGGTAAACCCAGTCTTTATCTACCTTCCACCTCGCTCTCTCTCCCATTCTCCCTTTCACACGGTCACGCCTTTATTTCTTTATATCTGCTCCGTTCCAGAGGAAATCAGGTAGTCGGCGGCAGGCCTGCTGGAGAGCTGCTTTCAGGCCTTTCTTTTTCCTCGCTTTTCTACGTCTTAAACTTTTTCTTTCTTCGTTAGCCGGGAAGAGAGAGAGAGAGAGAGAGAGAGAGAAAAAAAAGCAAAGCAAAAGGATGAGGGATGGATTAGCTCATGAAAGCAAAAGGTTGGATAGAGAAATAGTGAAGAGGCACAGGGAAGGAGATTCTGCAGTTGGGTTGCCAAGGCTACCGGGAAGCAGCTGATTAGCGTGCGTGATGTGTGTGTCTGTGTGTGTGTGTGTGTCTGGGCCTGAGCATCTCTGCGGCTGATAAATGGCCCAAATACTACATGTGGAGAAAGAGGCATCGTAACGATCATTAACGGTAGCTTCCCATTCATCAGCTCTGACTGGTTGGTTGCGCTGGTGTTGCACCATAACAAGCTGCAACAGTCAAATCCCCCCGATGGTGGGACTCCCCCCTGACCACAACACACACACACACAACACACACACCTAAAATTGATTAACACCTCACATCCTTTTCCTTTTTTCGGCAAAATGGAAGAGAAGACCAGATTGAAATCCAATAAATTAGGGACACTTTGAAAAAGGACATTGTGTTAATAGAAGCGAATCGGATGTGCAATCATGATGTCACGTTGGATGTGACTATCCCAATATCAGGATGTGTGTGTGAGCAAACGCAGAAAAATCTCCTTAACTGATCTTCTTATAGATACATTTACATAATATAGTTACATTTGCTGGTCTGTTAGGAAGATGTGTTGCATCATTGTGAAGACTTTTGGGGTTTGAACTGTTGCCTGACGGAAGCAAGACTAGTAAGTCCACTGTTTAACTGGCAATGCAGATATATCAGCAAATATTTGCTTATTATAATATATTGTATGTCCATATATGTCATATATGTATATGTGAGATCATTTATGAACAGCGTCTCTGTTACATAGTTTCATTAGAGAGCCCTCATTACAGTACAGTACAGTACAGTACAGTAGAGTACAGTATTGCTCTGTACATGTTTTGGTCACAGTTCTTGACAAAAACTCATTTAAGTTTTCACTGTTTTTTCCAGTTCCTCTCACACAATAGCCAGGTGCCCATATGTGCATCAAAATAGCTTTTGCTTGGTGCAGTCCTCCTCTTCATACCGAACATTCTTGACATGTTTGCCATGTAAGTGATGGAGGACCGGTCTTCGTTTTGCGCTCCAAAGTTTTACGTGAGGCTGATACAAAGTTACAGTAGTCTCACTTAGACGAATCAAGAGAATATCCTCCAAAGTGTTATTTATTCTCTTTTAGTATGAAATCCTCTCTTTCTGATTACTAGTGTCCCTCCACCACAACGTAGCGCACAAACACTGTCCGTTGAAACACAAAGACAAATTTGAGCAATCATTAGCAGTAGCTAAAAGGGCTACATACATACAGTACACACAGAAAACCTATTTCTATGTTCATATGGGGACCTGACTGTTAGTTTTAAGACTATTTCAGACCCTCAAATTAAGAATATGATATCAGTAAGTGCGGAGTTTGGTTATCATGCTTTGCTTTTCATAATAAAAGGTGGTATAACAAAAAAAAAAAAAAATACAACAGCGACCTGATATGATAAATGTTGTATCTGTCCTTCACCATCTTATCTGTGATTGGTGTTGACTTCTAGTGTCTTTTAAAGGAGATTCACTACAAATTATTTTTTTTTATTTCATTAGAAAGTAGTCCTAGAAAGTCCTGACTAGTGTCTACAGTCTTCCTGTCAGGGACATGCCGATATGATATGACAACTGATATGACAGGTTGATAAATAAGATAGGGCAGGCTGTATGGTGCCTGAGAGGAGAAATCCTGAAACTGAAGTTTATTCAGTCCATGAAATAAAAAAAAAAACCCCACCAATATCACAATAACAAGAATATTAATCAGTTGCATATTCATGTCACTGGCTTATCTCTCAGTAAAACATGCACATGTTTCCCTTAAAAGATTCCTCCTGCCTCTGTGTCTGCGTGAGGATGCTGCAACATCTGATCCAGACAGCCTCTTTTCAAACAGACAAAGACTTGCTTACTAGCAACCCGCAGAGCGCATGACATTCAGGCCACATTGACCACATGCGGATGCTGGAAACTGCCTGAAAGATGTGGCTGTGACGAAACAGAGCCGAAACCGGTAGAGAACCGTCGACTTCCCCGTTCACGTGCGGAGGAGAATCTGGAGGGTTCAGGAAAGTTCTCAACTCTGTTCGAAAAGCTGACAAAGGCTCTTCACCTTGGATACACACACACATGCGCTCTCACACGTAATAGCCTCTTTGAGTGAAAGTGTGTGTAACACTCCCTCTGAATAACAAATGAGTTGACAAAAACAATCTAGATCAACCAGCTCTGAACCAGTCTCATCCAGAGAGAAGGGTGAGATGAGTAACATGAGGTAAAAGTGGAAAGTTACTGTGTCTGTAGGGAGGTCATGTGGGGAGCCGTGAATCATAAAAGAGAGATTAAGGAATGATTCATTAATGGCATCATTTTTCAATAATGAGATGTATAGATGTGAGTAAGTTTTAGCCTTTTAAAAATATTTGATTCTGCTTATTGTTTCCAGATACACATAATCTATTCAGAATTTTAGGAATGTTTTTAAAAGGAATCTGTTTGTTTGGGTCGTTGACAAATATGCAGTATTTTTTTTCTTTTTGTAATATAAGGCTAATAATATAAGGGTTCTTAAAGATGTCACACAAGAGGACAAGATCTTTTTGTCCTCTGGTGTACCGTCACACAGGTGTCACACATTTCGAAAGTCTAGAAGAGGTGCCGCATGATTTATTATCTGTATCGACCGATAAAAGGCGTTAAAATGAAATATCTGCATCGGCTCCAAATGAACATTTCTGCTGATATGAGCAGGGCGCCGTTTGTTGCCTTCCTCTCCGTCGTCAAGCTGCGCTTCGCTCCGGGGACTGTTTCACCCTGACGGCCTCCTCCACAGGCTCGCAGCTCTAGCTTGGAAGCTAGTGGAGCGTTAGCTGCAGAGCCAGCTAGCCTCCCCAGCTAGCCCAGGCTCTCCCTTTTGGAGCCAACCAGAGCACCGCACCTTGGTTAGTTATTCAGGGTAAAGTGGGAAGAAGCAGTCAGGTCTGTCAGGCAGCTGAGTGAAGCGGAGCCTGTGGAGGAAACACCGGGACCGTCGAGGTGAAACAGTCCAATTGGAGCCCATAGACGTGTGCTCACTGTTTTCATCTGGGTAATTTGTTACAACAGGAAGTGGCCTTTCTTGGCTTCATGTGCCACTGAGCAACTTTCGTAAGAATGAACAGAGCCCCGCCTCACACATTGTATCAGTTCTCTTTATACATTCATGCTTCATAGGGAGCTTCAGTAACATGATCCTGAATGGGGTCCTTCAACTAAAAAAAAAGTTGTCTGAGGAATTGCCTGAATTAAAATCGGGATATGGACATAGTTGTCATTGACAACATGTATCAAGTTCCTATGATTTAGAAATATGTGAATGAAAAAACTGATTGCCGTTCACTAAAATAGACAATTGTAAAGTATTTATCATCATTTGTATAATTCTCTTTTTCATTTATAAAAGTTGTAATTTATTGAACCATGCTTGCCAACAATCCCCTCTGGTTTCATTTCATAATCCCTTCGATACCAAACCCGAAGTGCGAAACTGTTTTAGTGATGTGATACACAAACACACACCACACACACACAAACTGCACCCTGAACATTTTTTGAATTCCCCACGCCTGAGTTATGAAGGGGCATATCTGAATATCTCTTCATGGGAGAGCGTGCTGAGTCATAACTAAGGCCACGTCCGCACAATCAATGTCAATGCACTGGCAGAGAAGAAGGTGAGGAAGGCCAAAGACTCTGTTGTCCGGTTTTCTAAGGAAAATCTAAGGAAATTCTAACAAACAGGAAATGACGGCTTTATCCATAAGAAAATAAATAATGTAATCTGTTTCCTTGTAGGGACAAAAAACTGACAAACACCCCCCTCCTCCCTACAATTTAGCACTCTAAACTCACAGTGGATTGTTAAAAAAAAGGATGAAAAGTGTTTTATTTCACTTTAAAATGAATAAGCTTGGGTTTGGACTGATGGTTGGACAAAACAAGACATCTGATGACGTCCACAAGGACTTTTTTTTTTTTTCCTCTGACATTTAATACACCAAACAATGAATCAATTGATCATGAAAATGGCCTCCAGTAGGGGCCCTGAAATAAAATCACCATATTTCAGGGTATTTCTGTGACATTCTGTGATACTCCTAGCAGGATTTGTGGCTCTCCTCGCTCTCAAGCGTGTGCTTCTGCTTGAGCTGGTAAAATAGGTTTGTCCTATCGCCGCCTTTTCATTGGGTCGTCTCAGTCTTCTGACACGTTACTGTGGTTTGTTGTACGGATGATATTTTGTAACCAAACCACTTCCACACCGGTGAAGTCGCTCCTCTTTTGGAGCCGACTCCTCCACCGTGGAGCTGTGTTAAATTTGACTTGAAGCCATGTTTGTTGTTGCTGTGTGTAATCGGGTGACGTCATTAGATCGACAAGTCGGGATATATTGCCGTTATCACGATATTAAAAATGATATTATTGTGAACAATACCACATGGCTCACCCTTAGCCTCCAGATGAACTACTAAATAACTAATTGTTGGTTACAGCCCTAAACATCATCATAAAAAAGCGGATGACAAACACTGAAGAATGTTATATTCAACACCCAGCAAGTGAGGATCTTTTTGACATGATATATTTTCAAAAAATTCCAAAAAAAAAAAAAAAATACCCTAAACAGGACGGCTTAGACAATGTTAGCCTTGTTATGAAAGCATCAGGAAAAGAGAAAGCGAGATGATGAGTTCAGGAGTTCACCAGAAGCCGGTGACCCAAAGTTTGAGTCCCTGACAGTCACAAGGAGAAGAAAGATAGCTCTTAGTGAAGTTCAAAAAAAAAAAAAGTAAACTGTTCTGGCTGCAGCTGAGCAACACTTCCTGTAAGTTGCAACACTTGGGATGTGTACACGCAAACGCTGCATGGCCGATGTGCGCACACACACACACACACACACACACGCGCGCTGTGGTGTCCCTGGGCGCCGAGTACGCGACGTGGAACAAACTGTGTGTTTTTGTTTATTGAGTCAACTCACTGTTGCATCCTCGTAACTGATGAAATACTGTTTACAGAGCAACACGGGGAGGTGATAGCGATGGTGACACGATGTTCTGGCTGGCGAAATGAGATGATGTCATTAAACCGAAGAGCCTCGGATGAAGTTCCAAGAACAGCGAATGTGTGTGTGTTTGTTTGTTTGCATGTGCGCAATTACCTCTGCCTTACACTGTTAGGAACAGACCATGTGCAGATCACAGGATCACAGTGACTCAGCAACATCAAGAGGAAACTGTAGATTAACTTCCAAAACGCAGATAAACAGTGTAAACTCGCGTCAAGCCGGATGACAGATTGTATTTGAGATGTTCGATACGATACAAATCATTCATATTTTATCATTAATGACCACATTAATGACCTCTCTACAGAATGGATATTGTTTACACATGTATCCAGATTCAAATTGAGGTCAGTGGCATCCTGTTTGTTTTGATTAATGATTGATTCGGTGAGGTATCGTGACTTGAGGTAACCTCGATAATTCACAGCGCTCAACAGATCACGAAGCGAGCCAGAAAGGACCGGAACTCTGAGCTTCACCACTCCTCTACGGAGACGGAAGAACCTGCCGGAGGGATCAAGCGGAGACACCCTTTGTCAAAAAAGGCAGTCCAAGAGTATGATGAAGAGGATTCTTCAGTCTAACAAGACAAAAACATGTAACCTGAACTCCAAGAGCTACAAGAAGTGAAAAACCAGGTGCGGCTGAATCATAGTGGCGACAGCATCAGAATGAAGGAATATGTAGTCAAACACTGAACGATCCTTAAAGACAACTCGCTTCACAACCTCGGACCGACCAGAATCATACAGCCGAGACAGCGCCGGAGGTCGCAACATCAGCGGAGAGATCTGAGGATGGTAAGTTCACAGTTCACGCTGCTCATCCAATCACACACGGAGTATGAGAGGACGTGCCAGGACGGAAAGGAGAGACTTGTCCAAACCTAAGAATGTAAGAGTCTTACCCAAAAAGACTTGAAGCTGGAACTGCTTACCAGAAGTTCATCTAGTGCTGAATAAAGAGAGCTCAGTGTTTGATTTCTAAATCTAAAAATGTGTGGATGTTCTGTAGCCCTCTCCCCCTCTACATCGTCCCACTGCTTTCAATGAATGAACCCCCTCATTTCTTGAAAAACGCGACACTAACGTCAGTCTCACCACAACTTCAAAACTCTGCATGACGCCCTGGATTCAATCCTTGTAGCATCAAATCTGTGTCGAGTTTTTTTTTTTTTAAAAAAAAAATAAATCCAACAATGCGATAGCCTGTTCCTCCTTATCAATGTCCTCATCGTGTCCACGAGTTTCATCTCCACTTCCTGCTCCTCCTCAAGGCCTTCCTCTCCCTCTCTTTTTTTTTGTGTGTTTTTTCTTTCATCTTTATCACAACTGCCGTGGCATTTTCAACAGCGCAAGGACACAAACCCCGCTGCCAGAGATCCCTCCTCCCCTTCCCTTCCCCTCTCCCTCCTACGAGCGGGACAGGAAGGAATGAAAGGTAGAGCCGAGTGCTGAGTGGACAGACCGCTTCATGGTTAGATCTTACAAAACATTTTATCTGATGCCCCTTTTTATCAGCAAGTCATGCCAGTTCAGGGATTACTTCAGCCAGTGACAGGGGAGCAGGAAAAAAAAAAAGATGAAAATGCAGCCACTGTGCGAGGAAAATATGGAAAACACGTATTAGAATTGCTGATGCCTGAAGAAGAAAGGCGACCGTTTGAATCGTGTCGCTTAAAATGTGCATGTTTCATATAGCTCCAGTTCTTCTATGTAGTTATTTTATATCTAAAAGTGTCCGCTTGAATAAATAGAGCTCTTTGTGCTGGATGTGGTTCCCCTCCACTTACTTTTTTTTTCTGATGTGTTGCTAGGAATAATAAAACGTGACATTTTTAAAACGACGAGCTGACAGGCGGCGTACAGAAGACCCGGCTGGTGACTGGCTTTGAGTTTAATGTTGGGGTCATGTAGAGACGGGCGTTTTAGAGAGAGAGAGAGAGAGAGAGAGAGAGAGTGGTGTGATCTTCATTTGCGTGACCCTTCGAGCCACAAAGCAGGACTCCTGAGAACTGTTCCAATCGAATCCAAGGAACGGGTTTGTCCTTAATCGGTAATTAAGCTACTTCCCAGTCTTTGGCTACATCACCACCACCTACAGGAGGGAGGGTGGAGGATGGAGGAGGGGGAGAACAGAACTGTTTTGAAGTGCGATGGATGGTTTCCAAGCGGTACATAGCGGGCGAGAAAAATTAGGAAATGGAATGATTGAACTTCCTCTCAGTGGTGACACTTGCCGGTGTTTGTGCCAACACCGACGTGTCTGTAGGTGTAGAGTCTTTGGTCTTCGGAGCTGCCTCTTTATATGTGTGTGTGCGTGTGTGTGTGTGTGTGTGTGCGCGTGTGACACAAGTGTTGAGCCGGCGGTGAGGCCATGAATTAAAGAGGAGATTAATGAGTCAGGACATGGAGGCTCAGACTCTCAATCTGTTCCCTGTCCCACTCTGGGGGCCGTGTCTCCACAAAACCCCATTCTGTCAGCACACACACACACACACACACATACATATACATATATATATATACACACACACACACACCCCAGGAAGTCCAAGGACTCAGAACTGTTCATCTGGCAGAGAACACACGCTTATGAACGTTTAAAAAAAAAAGACAGAGAAGGAGAAGAGAAAGAGGCGGTTGAAGCAAAGGAGACAGACACTCTCGCTGACTGGATAACCCTCCACCCTGTAGGCCATCACCCCACCCAGACACCTCGCCACGACCCCGAGACCTGCCATCTGTCTGGGAGAGAGAGAGACAGAGAGAGAGAGAGAGAGAGAGAGAGAGAGAAAGGGCAGAAACAGAAACTGAAAGAGAAGGATTCAGAGAGACAGAAGGAGAGGCAGGGATAGAGAGAGAGAGAGAGATGGAATAAGTCAAATGAAAGAAAAAAAGTAGAACAAAAGAAGCAGAGTGAAGCAGGCTGCGGGGGGTGGGGGGGGGGGGGGGCTGACGAAAACCACTGGAAACTGACACGGGGGTGAAAACCCAAGAGGAGCAAGAGGTATTTCTCTCGCTCTCTCTCGACGGAGAAGGGAAGTTTTCCTTGAAACCGAGCTTCCGTCGCTTCGCTGTTCGTTTTCAGAAAATTCCGACGACATGAAAGAAAGTGATTTAGATGATGAATATCTAGAACCCGCTCACAAGTCTGTTTTCGCCCCCCCCCCCCCCCCCCCCCCCCCCCCCCCCCCCTCCCCAAAACTCTCACTGTTATTGCAGAGCCGCCGAAGATATCCATCGCCTTTATTGCTTTACCCCTTCGGCCATTCAAACAAGGCCGTGATGAATATAATGATGATGATGGCCTCTGCGCTCTTTTATCATCATTTAGCCCTTCGTGCTGGATGAGATGGGGTGCGCGCATTACCATGAAATACTCATCAACCCTCAACCCCATCCATCCCTCAGCTCTCCCCTGTTTTAATACATGCCATGAGACTCGCTAATCCCATGATATGCCTCATAATCTGATCACAGATATGAGCAGAGAGAGAGGGAGAGAGAGGGAGATGCAGAGAGAAGGATGGAGAGGGATGAAATGCAATCAGAGAGAGGAGAGAGAGGTGCAGGAAGATGCTTGGGGTTTGTGCTTGACTGCATTAAGACAGAAGGTGGGGTGAATTTTTTTTTTTTTTTTTTTTTTTTTTTTTAAATGTGTCGCAAGAGAATGGGTAAGGATGTGGGCTGGAGAGAAGCAGACAGAGGGAGAGGAGAGAATGGAGAGGAAGATGAAAGAAGGAGGGGGGTTGGGGGGGGGGAGGGGGGGGGGGGGGATACTTGCTTGTGACCTGATTTCACCGCTTAAGCCTCAGAGAAGTGGAGCAGCACACGAATGCGATGTATTTACACCGCAAAACGTACACAGCTGCTCCGTTCACACAACATGCAACCAAACCGCAACGTACATGCAGCGGAAATTTGACCTACATAAAAGGTACCCTCGTCTAGCTGAGTCACCCGTCTCTCTGTGTGTGTGTGTGTGTGTGTGTGTGTGTGTGTCCCCTCCCCGAGGCTATTTGCATTTACCTCTCTACCTGTGGTCCCTCCTCCACGTAACGGTGCTCTACCTGATATCTACTAGTCTGGCGAAGATGCTCCGATAGCTCCGCCCTCCACGCATACACACACACACACACACACACACACACTCATCTATAGCGCAGCTGGATGTCTGGCCTGTATATGTAAACAATGCAGTCATTACAGACTGTATTGATGTCTCACTCTACTGTTGGTGTTTTCCTGTGTGTGTTAGGGCCCGACTGATATTGGGTTTTTGTGGCCGATGCAGATACCGATATTGGGGAGTAAAAAAAAAAAAATATCAGCAGATAATCTTACGTACATACGAAATATATACATAAACACACACACACACACATGCATAAAGATATGAATGGATGTATGATATTTTAGAGTTTAACAATAAACTTTATTATATAAAATGACATCAGTGCATTGAAACAGTTAACTTCACTGGGAATTTAATAATCATAAATTAAAAAAAAGGATCAAATATACATAAAATGCTGCCTAAAAAAAAAAAAAAAAAATCAGCCATATCAGACAATATATAGCATATATCTGCGATAGGCCAATATCGGCCGATATCAGTTGGCCGATATCTGTGTATCGGTTGGGCTCCAGTGTGTGTGTGTGTGTGTGTGTGTGTGTGTGTGCAACGCTCCGGGGCTACAGGTCTTGTCTTTCACATGACCAACTAATGATTTGACAGAATCTGTAAACACACACACACACACACACACACACACACACACACACACAGGGAAGTTGTTTTCTAAAAGCCCTGCATGCTGCAACTATAAAGAATTCCTGAGTGTTAGACTGGTCTCAAGCACACTCCTGAATGATCTGATTGGACGGGGGCATGACGCCATATGCCAGACCAACATTTCATAGGCTAAAACACCTTAGTGCTTCAACATATAAACAGTTTCCTTTATTAACTGTCACAACAGATTGAGAGTGTCACATAAATCCACTTGAACCTCTGTACATGTGAAATTCATTCCACTGGACTTTGCACCAGTTTGTCTTTAACAGAGCAAAAATGCGAGCGGGTGACCCTGCAGGAATGGTACGGCCCTGTTTTCCTGTGGCCGCCTCCTACACCCAGAATGCTTTGGTCCAGCCCTCGAGTCTCCTTTAAGGCAAACAAGAGTCTTTACACAAACATGTTAGACACATGTGTGTACAAGTGTGAACACAACACCTAAAGACACGCATCCCCTGACATTTCCCGTCATGGAGGGCGACCCATTCACAATCTTAAGTACAAACACACACACACACACATATACACATAAACATACATGCATCGGATGAAAAACAAATGCATGAGCTTAAACGGGGCATAAAACAAACAAACAAAAACAACAACAACAATAGAAAAAGCCGTCCTCGCTCGAACAGCCGCATTCACACGGAAACATTCAGAGATCAATCTGCATGGAACCGCCCACCTCGCGCTTATTGATGGCGCTCCAACAAAAGTGGCCGCCATTGATCCGTTGCAGAAAGGGGTTTAGGGGAGCATTGTGCATGTGTGTGTGTGTGTGTGTGGATTTTATTCGCCAGTTAAAGAATGAGACAATGACAAAGTCACTTTTAGATCAGCTCGTCCTTTTCAGCGATCGTTTAGTCTGCAAAGCGACGACACACCTGTGGGGACAACTAAAAAGCCAGTGAAGCAAATTCCTGTGTGTGTGTGTGTGTGTGTGTGTGTGTGTGGTCACAGGTTCTTTGTCTGAGAAAGTCACATGACCAGTCTGACTCGGTCCCCTCCCCTCCCCTCCCCTCCCCTCGCCTCCCCTCCTCTCCCCGCCACCATACAATAAAATGTTAATATATGGGACAACAACAACAACCCGCAACAGTTCATGGAACTTTGCTGGATAAGCAAAACACTGATCTGAAAACACACACAAAAAAAACCAAAAAAAAAACCCACCTCTGCTAATTATCCACATGTAAGCCGTTAGTGATAAAGGGAAGAGGAAGAGGAGGAGGAGGAGGATGGGACGGAGGCTGATAAGGAGGGATGAAGGGGAAAAGATGAAGGGGAGCAGTGGCAGCTGCATGGGTGGGGGTGGGTGGGTGGGTTAGTGAGCGGGGATCGAGTCAGAAAGGAATCGATAGCGCTGATGACGATGTCACGGGCGACGAGCGTGTGTGTGTGTGTGTGTGTGTGCGTACGCCTTCGGTAAACAAACACGGATGGAGAAGCGCTGGGAACACGGGTACACGGGGGTTAACGGCGACATTGACGAGGCGTGTGGTAGCATGCCTGGCGTGTAACGTGTTTAGCCAATAGAGTCTGGGAAAAGAAGATGGATGGATGTAGACGTGGAGGGAAAAGAAGGGGAGGAAAAGGGTGGAAAGGACGGAAATAAAACGATGGATAGAGCAGGAGGCAGGGATGAGGAGGAGGGATACAGATAAAAAGAATAAGGGACAGAAATCGATCGGTGGCAGGGGAGGCGAGCGTGTAGAGGAGACATGTATAGAAGATGAAGGGTAGAGAGAGATAGAGAGAGAGAGAGAGAGAGATAGAGAGAGAGAGAAGGAGGCGGACTGGATAGGTCCCAGGGGTGAGATTCCCTGCTCGTCTGTCGTAGGGCAGTCTGACAGACGACTCTGTGGATCTAACTGCCTATCCTATGTGCATGTTAATTACAAAGATAGAGATAGAGAGGAGGAGGAGGGGAGAGAGAGAGAGGGGAGGAGAGGAGAGAGAGAGAGAGAGAGGGGAGGAGGGGAAAGAGAGAGAGTACATAAGTCAGCCAAGGAGAATGGCACAAAGGAAGCTCAGGTGTTTTCCTTGTCAAAACAAGTCAATGCACTGACCTCCATAGGCTTTTAATTACAGCCTCACTTTACAACACAGCCGTCCCCCCCTCCTCACACACACACCGTATAGACACACGTTTACCTTTGCACTATTCTAATACTGGTGATATTCTACACTGACTGAGTGTGTTAAAGTCCATTTCTAAATAATTTGCCAACTTCCCCAACCTGTCAGCCACATCGTTTCCTGCTAAAGATGTTAATCTTTGGGTCATATCGTTTCATTTCAAAAAAAAAAAAAAACTCGGTGATTTCCCAAAACAGCTGGCCACTGCAGTTCTTAGTAAACGTTACTTAAACAGGAAGAAAGAAAGAGTGCATTTGTTGGAGACTATTTTCAGCGAGGGGAATAATCTACATTTGGTGCTTTGGTGAAGATTTCCGGCAGCAGGACGGTGCATGTGTGTGTGTGTGTGTGTGTGTGTGTGCGTGTGTGAGAAAAGAAATGTCTGCCAGTGTAACAGTGATGTGTTTTTAATAGTCTTCAGGTAACAATGGGAGAGATAGATAGATAGATAGATAGATAGATAGATAGATAGATCAGGCTTGATGAATACTTTGTTAGTAGAAACGATTCATTGTTGATTTTGGTCTTTTAATGGGGAAAATATGGAATATCAGTTCTGTCAGTGCTGCCATAAATAACAGAGGTGATAAAAAAAAAAACACAATAGGCTAAAACAACAAGGCTATCTCGACGGCTTAAGGACATTTTTCTTGTAGTTAACTTCTCGCTGACCTTACAAAGACTGTTGACAGCGAGAAGCAGAGCAACTGGGCTAATGGTCTCGGTTTTTTTTTTCCCCCCTCCTTGTTTCTCTCCTGAAATCCCCTCATCCCCTCATCCCAGCTTCCCCAGACCATGGCAGCGTGCTTCTTTCTAAATGAGTTTAGCCTTTATTAGTCTGTCAGGGGGGGGAGAACAAAAAAAACAAAACATTGTTTCCCCTCAGTAGCAGGTTGAGATATTATTCATCTATAATTGGTAATAACCCCCCGTACCCCCACCTGGAGGCGGCTCAATCTCCACTGAGTAATCACTGCCATCGCCCGCTCTGCTGGGGAAAACAGCATTATTAGGTCGATGGCGTTGTCTCTATATCTCCGCTGTCTGCCAGGGAGGTTTATTATCTGACGATATATGGCTTTACTTTTTTTTAGAAAAGGAAGGAGGGAGCGTGTTTATCTCACAACCCGAGCTGCTAACAAGATATCTCAGCCTCATCCCGGCTAAAACGCAGCCTCCAAAATAAAGCTCCGGAGGGATCGTTTAAGCCGAGACGTTATCGGTTTCTATGACAGCCAGCTTCGCCGCGCCGCGCATAATACACCTTTCACCTTTCAGTCACCTCAACTGTTTCACCAGTTTTAAAACAGACTGTCGGACTGAGTGGGTTTACACGCCCACAGCACTCGTTCTCAGTAGCGTGACCTCTGCTTAAAACTTACACAAATGTACTTAATGGCTGTATTATTTTTACTCAGATAAATAAGAGATCCAGCCTGGAATATTTTTTTGAGATATTGGATGAAAAGTGACTAAATTGTTTCTTTTTGTCCTAACAGAACATTTTCATATAAAAGGGGTTGTATTCTGTATTACAGCGTGTGTTGAAGGGTGTCACGCAAACGCTCACCATGTGGTCATTTTTCTGACAACTATTCCTTTGTTTTTTTTTCTTTGTATTTCAAATTCTGTGTGGATTAGCGTTGAAAATCTACACAGAAATGCAGACTGACTGATCTGATCTGTGATTGGTTTCATTGTTTATTAATTGAGGAAATAAAAGAATTGGCAGATTAATAAATCAAATGTTGAAAACTGTGATTTCACATATGAAAAATTGCTTGTTTCATCTGACTGATGGCCCAAAAACCCATAAAACCTATTTTTACTATAATGCATAAACAAAGAAAAGTCCTCACAGCTGAGAATGGGAATTTTATTGGCACTTAGCTTGAAAAATGACTAAAATCATGAATCAATGGTGTATTGTAGTCAGGTGTGAAGGGTCAGGTTGGGGGAGTTTACAACAAATTCTGTAAATTCCAAACATTTTTTGGGGAAACACCGCAGAGCTGAAATCTGTGTTGTTCAGGTGATGTCGACACTTTTGACTTAGTTGAGAAAGTGACCTTGCTGCTGTGGAGCAGTCTGATATTTCATCAGCTAAACACTAAAGAGCACACCTGCCTCACAGCTACACCCGGGTTCCCACATCTGCCAACGGCTCTGTGCTTCATTCCTGGGAGAAGGCGCCAGGGGAAGGGAAGAAAGAGAGAAAGAAAGAGAGAAAGAAAGAAAGAAAAACAACAGAGTCTCATGTGGGTTTTTTTTTTTTTTTTTTGCTGTCGGAGACATGGGTAGGAAACAGGGAAAGTGTAGGTTGACTTTGAACAGACAGACCGCAGCAAAGAGAGACGCGACGATATTGTGACTTAAAAAAGGGGAAAAAGAGACGAGAGCGATTGGAAACCGTGATAGGACTCTGGCGGTAAAACACCTACTGCATTGATCTATTTCGGTTTGCCACTGCAGCTTGGGACTACCCCTGCGGCAGGTGTGCGCGCACAGAGTCGTGAATCACCGACACGGGACACACACACATACCGAGCCCCGTTTCTCCGGCAACGGGCGACTGCGTCCAAAAAAAACAACAGAAAAAGTGAATTAGACACAGAGAGAAAGAAAGAGGAAGTGGAATCATGCGCTCAAGTCAACGTTGATCCATCAGACAGGAGAAGTGAAACTAGTACATCCCCCCCCTCTACACGCTGATCCATTCATTATTTCGGATGAAGTCATTCAGCTTCTCTAGGTTACTCTGACATGCAAAGCGCTAACCGCAAGCAGCTACGCCGCTGTTGTGCCTAGATTATTTTGACCGTATGAGATCATGGAGCTCAACCACATGGCGGATGTGTTGATGGAACTGTTTTCGTGTCAGTGACGGTAAAAATATGCATTTGTGGTCGGGGTGAGAAGTGAAGTAAACGATTAAAATCAGGCTGATATGACACGCGCCTTCGGTTTGTGATCAACAAAAAAAAAACCTCTGCTCCAGGTGTGCTTTTCAGCCGTCTCCATAGGATTGACCTTCGACCCTGGAGCTGGAATGAACACAAACAGCCCCTCCCATCCCCCCATCACTCCCCTTCATACCATCAAATGGCCGGCACACAAAGGAAGAGAGCTGACCTTAACTGTCCTGGAAGTGCACACTAGGGATGTGCAGAGAGTCCAGTATCTGGATTTGTATCTGGATTTGTTGAGGCAGCAAAAAAGATTCGTATTTGTATTTGAATAAAAGTGGAAAGAGGCTTAAAAATCCAATAAGTGTTTATGAATAGAAGTTGGTCCCCAAACTGGCTGTCTGTATTTGTATTCGGGCCCACCTCTTGTACACACACACACACACACACACACAAACACACACAGGGACCGGGGACGGCTCACTTTGAGCTAACCCCAGAGAGAACACAGGGCTTTCATCAGCAGGCAGCAGCCTTGGTGAAGAACATAACAGAAGAGAGAGAGAGAGAGGACAGAGCAGGACAGGGGAAGAAAAAAAAAAAAAAAAAGGACAGATAGTGGAAGAACAAAAAAAGCAAAGAGCACAGAGCCAATCAACTGACCGGAGTGAAAACAAAGGGCTATCTGTAAAAGCCCTGGACTTCATCCCACCCTGTGATGAGAGAACTTCGATCCCCCGGGCAGACAGGGCTACAAAGCCCTGATGTAGCCCGTTAAGCTCCCACTTCGATTCCGCTCATTGAGCTCGACGCTGCTGATCAATTAGAGAACAGCTGAACCAGCTGCTGACCACACAAACATTCTGTCTTTTTTTTTCTCAGCACGGACGTTTTTAGTTTCTTACACCATATGTGTGTGTGTGTGCTTCCTTTCGACCTCCTCTCTATTTTTATCTTATCTTCAGTCTTTTTTGTCCCACCCCTGGCTGTGTTACAATCTCGCGGAGGTTGATAGGGTATTGTTGGCATGCTGGCTTATCTCGAGCCCGGTCGCAACATGTATATGATTGAGTCATGACATCAAAACTATGCATTGGATTTTCTTTCACGGAGGGGGGGGGGGAGTGAAACCACACCTCGTCGCCAATAGCAGAGAGTCTCTGGAGGTCAGGCCAGACGGAGCCCACGGTGTTCAGATAGAAGCTGACTGATAGGCACGTGATATCAACACACTTCAGCAAATGTGGTCTTTAAATATTTAACAGAAGGAGAACCGCATCTCTCTAATAAAACATCTCATCTATCCTCAAGTGTCCACGTAGAAATGTTCCATCCAGGTGACCTCAGCTTACTTAACTCATATAATTGAACCCGGTAATTAAGGGTGCTTGTATGAAAGGGGCTATACAAGAAAACAGCATCACATTAAACACACTCCAACACACTTTTCCATGCGTGTGTGTGTGTGTGTGTGTGTTTCTGTGTATGTGTGAGAGAGAGAGAGAGAGAGAGACTTACCCATCCTCCTTGGCTCTGGATCCAAGGCTGAATATGCTGGTCCAGGTAAACCGTCATCCACTCTATGATCCTGCTCACCAGCGGACTCATCTCCTTCTCCACGCACTCCACGCACAGCGCCCCGCCGAACGCGAAAAGCCCCACGATGCGGCCCCAGTTGACGCCGTCCCGGAACACCTCGTCCATCACGTTCTCGAAGCTCTGGTAGGCGGTGGCCGGCGTGATGTGCAGCTGGTTGTGCAGGTCGCTGAAGGCGCGGGCGTACCGCAGCTCGAACTCGTTGGCCGAGTCCCTGAGGGCCTCCTTCACCGCGTCAAGGCTCGTCGTGGAGGGCAACCGTTGCTCCCGCAGCGGGGACGCCGGCGGGGTCCCGGGACTCGTGCCGTTAAAAGTCCCGTTGGCGTGCGTCGCTACCAAGGGCTGCCCCTCGCCCGACCCCGCCTCCCCCCCATCGGTCCTGTTGGGAGGCTCTATGAGTCCCATGTGGTTGAGAGGATAGTTTCTCTGGGAGAGTTTATAGTTAATGTAGAAAACCACCAGTTCTCTGTTTTGACTCATTTTGAATTCAAAAGTCGGCTTCTTCTCTTCGCTCCGGGTCCGTCTCCGTCTCCTCCGCTCCTCTCTTGGTTGAGCCTTGTTGTGTTAAGAGTGAACACACACATACACACACACACACACGCTGTGCCAGGCTTTCTCCCTGCGTTCCCTCTGTTCAGACCACCATCGTCCGTTGATATCCAGAGGACACTCGGGGGGGGTGAAAACCAGACCTATACAAGGCTGACAAATCAGCTCAGGCCCTGTAGAGAGACAACAATGAAAGGTCAAAGTCTGGATAGCCTATAGGACACAATATATGTGTGTGTGTGTGTGAGAGAGAGAGAGTGTGAGAGAGAGAGAGAGAGAGAGAGGAAAGGGGGGAATGTGGCGGGGATGGCTGCAGATTTTCAAATTAAATTTGGACAGGTAGGGTCAAAGTGCATCTCTCTAATTGGGCTGTTACATATGGAGCAGATGGCGATGATATTAATGAGACAATGGTGGAGTGAGCGTGTGAGCGTGTGTGTGTGTGAGAAATAGAGAGGATGAGCAACAGAGGGGAGGAGGAGTGAGGAAGGTGAGGTTTAGGTGAGAGGAGATCAGAGGGACAGTCTGGCTTAAAAGATGCACCCAGACAGTCACCATCTCCTAATCAGTGCCCTCTTACCTCCAGTCTGAAGGTCCGTTGCCCACACACACACACACACACACACTCATCTGCATCCTGTCACACACACACACACATGCCCTTCAAACTCATACAACACTGACTTTCCTTTGATAGTTCCAAAATCCCACGAGTTATTATCTCATTACCAGCGTCGGCTCGAATGCTTGAGACTTTACATCACTGCTCACACCCCGACACTCCCCTGCTTTAGGTTTCATTATTACTATGGTTACCATGTATTGATATCAGTTCCGTTGTACCACAGCTTTGAGCAGTTCAGTCTCATTCAGCTGCATTTCAACGTTTAGCCACACTGACCATTCACACCGCTTCGACCGCAATGTTGTTGGATTCCATTTCACTCAATGGGTTGAACTCTTCAGAGAGTGAACTCAAAGTCAAGTGATCGGTTAGCCAATAACGTCGTCTTATGTAATTCTGTGGTTCTGCAGCGATGTGGAGGAAAGCACCACTGCAGATGGTAATCGGACGGGGTTGAATACAGGTTGATAACCTGTGTTAAATAAAGTTCATCTGTGAATGTGTTATAAATAACAAAGACAGGATGGAGACAGAATCATTGTCAAATTACAGACATTAATAAAAAGGAAAACAATAGCAGGAGAGAACAACAGAAGATGTATGGTGGTAAAAAAAACCAAAACAAACATCTACAGTATCTATAAATACATTCATATTAGAGCTGGAACTTGTCAACTGACAGAAAATGTAACTAATTTCATAAGTGATCAATCATTTCAGTTATTTGTCCAGCTTGTCAAAAGGTGAGGACTGGATGCTTTTTCTTTGTCATAATGACAGTGAACTCAACATCTTTCAGTTAAGAACCGACTCGGAAGAGAAAGTAAGAATATTCTGAAAAACATGTATTAATTAGTGTTTGTACTCTGCCATCTGCCCGCTGTGACACTATCCAAAAATATGCTGCTGCTGTGCCCAGTGATTATTATGAATAGATGATGCACTAATGTTACCTTCAGACAACAGCTTGATATTAATATCATGACGTGCGGTAAACATTTGCTCCATTAAAAGATCCGTGTCAGTATTCTGTGGCCAGTAGATTGAGTTGGAGTGGGCCGACGCTCCTGGAGATGGATCAGAAAGAGCCAGAAGCCCTTCCCTCCAATCCTGGGCTGTCACCATCCCATTAACTCCGCACAAAAAGATGTGGGAGGAGTATGACCTACTGCTCATCCAAAACCTGAACCTGACCTTTCCTACAACAATACTGACATTTAAAACTGATAACTGGTTGGACCTAATAATTAGTGTGGAAGGCGGATGGAAGGGGAGCTCCATGCAAATCGTAGCAGGTGACGTTACATAATACATGACCACTCTTCCTATCAGCACAATGGAAGCCCGCTACAGTCAAACCTAACTCCTGGACACAACGCGTTACCTCACATCGAACCCATGACTTCTTCAGCAGATACGTTCATGAGACTGTTAAGCTGTGTTTCATAGTCAAATACGCAGGAACAGCCTCTTACAGTAGATAAAAAAGACCCACAAGGCAGCAGTGTTTACAATGGCCACATGGTCCCCAGTCACCAGCACGTGGCTGGTGTTTTAACTACCCAGCACTGATGTAAACATCACACTGTTCTCGTAGCGAGAAAAAAAAAAACGGGCACCTGAACGCATCATTTCTACATGACAACCGCTCAAATATTAACTCCTATAAAGCAAACCGGAGGCAACATTGGTGTTTACAAGGGTGGAATCTGGACTGTAAGTTACAGATAAAGCGATAGTGTCTCTGTAGTCTGTTGCTGTGTTCAAAAACGCTATCTGCGTACCGATGTAAACCGATGTGAACATCCTCATTCACTTCTATTTTTTTTTATCTGAATTCTCATATAGAGTATATAAAATAATAATAATAAAAAACTAACATCAGCATCTTACCAGTAATACTGAATAAAAAAAAAAAAGAGATCACATGGAGTATAATCCTCGCTTCGTTCACCGTCTCCCTCCGTCAAAATGTCCCGGAGCTGTCAGTCAACCAGCTAGTCTGTGTGTCCCTCTGTCGCTATTAAAAAACTGTCAAAATCCCGCAAACTGAGTACAGCAGTGTAAATGTATTTGTGGTTTGCACGTATCATCCACGTCTCCCCCCCCCCTTCCTCCTCTGTGATGCCCAGCCCTCTCATTACGTAACACGGCGCTCATGGATCATGGCGAGACTCCTCATATAAAACACTTTATACGATCAAAATTCTACGTAACCTGTCACAAAACAACGGACACTGTATACGCAAACGTCCCGTGTCGAGAACAAACGGGAGACTCTATCGGACTAATGGTGTGTACACAGCTAGCGCGAGACGTTACGTCTGTATTTTCACTCTTTGTTCACATTTATAATCTGTCACAGGGGGTATATTTTGTGTACTAACATGACGCGAGGATGTTAATAACACCCCTCATGCTCTCCTCTTTTTTTTTTTTTTTTTGGAAGCCTTTCACTTGTGTTCAAATTGACTTCCATCCACATTAGACATCTTGGTATTTACTAATTAGAAGCACACCTTCCCTACAAGTCATTAACTAAAAAAAAAAGAAGAAGAAGAAGGGGAGGACTAGTTTAAAGAGCCTGAAGGCAGCACAAGCCCTCTTCTGTCAGGGATAATAAGACCTTTACCCTCAACACATAAAAATGCTTCTGCGACACCACCCTGAGAGCAGACTTCGCCACACTTACTAATCATCATTACAAAGCATTTACAGACACGGCAGCTCCCTCCGCCTGCATGAACGATACTGTGGGCTGGCTGCTGAATATGGCTGTCACTGTCATTGAGGCGTGTTGTAGTCGCATAATTCGCAGGTTGTGAAGCGACAGAAGCGTTTTTAGAGTGGAGAAACCGACTGATACAGCCTGGGAGTGTTTCTTAGGATGAAACTGGATGATATTTGTCAGGAAAAAGCTAGCAGGAAACATATTTCTGCTTAAGCCTTCTTCCAAATCTCTCGACCTCCTTCCTCCCTCTCTCTCTCTCGCTCTCTCCCTCTCTCTCTCTATCTGGATTCAGAGGAAAACCCTCCCTCTCTGTTCCTCTCTCTCTCTCTCTCATCTCGTTTCAGCAATGCTACGAGCCTAAGCATCACAATTACATTCACAAGATCACCAGAGACTCTTACTTGCAGGTTGGTTTCCATAAAATCATGTCTGGTGGTTCGCAAATCCACGGCACGGCAGGGATAAATCCAGCAGTCATTGCTAGCCTGTCAGGCTAAAACGCCGACGTAGATCATGCAGCGACCTACGGGCTGCAACTGATCCGCCCACTACCGCTACGTCTTCTACGTAAACCTCACCGTACGCGTCTTCTGTGTTTCCTTTCAGGTACAGTAGGCAGCTTTCAAACCTGCAGACCTCAAACTACTGTTTCCTGCGGAACCCCTTCGTCACATGTTGCATTGTCTACCGGTTAAAGTAACGTTTGCGATTGTTGTCTTGATTCATGGGTTTAAAGGTTTTATCCATAAAATGTGGGAAAATAGTGGAAAAAGATCCGTGAAAGTTCCCCACAGTCCGTGGATCCATCTTCAAATATCTGGTTTTGTCGGTTTATTAACATGAAAAGCAATAAATCATCACACCTGAGAAGATGAAACCAGCTCCATTTTTAGATTTTCTTTTTTTTGCTCAAAAATGACTAAAACTATTATTCAATTATCTAAATAGTCGATCGACTAATTGATGAATCAATTGCAGCTCTAGACTTATTTTGACTATTGGCTTTTAGGCTTGATGCTTGAGGAGGTAAAACATAGAAATCCAAAGCAAGTAAAGCAAAAATTAGAAAAAGACTTGGAAAAAAAACAACACAATTTTGTATCACAATGTTCTTATTTTAGTTCCCGCATCCTCTCCTGTACCATCATCTCGCGGCCCCTTTGATTAATCCAGCGAGACCTTGTGGGGGGTCACGACCCCCAGGTTGACAGCTTCACCCAACCTGAAGGTCCTGCAATAAACGGAGCTTCACGTCTGACGTACACATGAATTATTAATAAAGGTGCTGGTGCTTTTTCATTGTTAGCGGTTTATGAATTATGGCGTTTTTCTTAACGGGGGGTCCATGTAGCAGCTGTTAAGCAGCTTTCCACGTTACTTGCCAAAACAAAGGATGCAAGAGGTCTCCATGGTAACCTTTGTTACCCCAAAAATCAAGCCCTGATTACCAGTTTGAGTGCAGCGCCACCCTGTGGACGTGTAATACACAGACACTGGAAAACCCGTCTTTGAATTATTATCCGATAAACATGAAGGTCAGTGAGGAAGACTTGTGAACACTTATGATAAAGGTTAAATCCTTGTATTAGCAAACATGCAGGGTTAAAACTGTCTGTAGTGCCACTGAGCAAGTCACTGAACTCTCACTATTCCCTCCATCCTCCTTCTGTAGCTGAAACTCTAACAACCCATTCAATCTCTTCACAGTCATTTAATTCATATGACACCCATGACGTAAACAGTTTGAATGACTTCAACTGAATCAATAATCAATGGAGTGGATCAGAATTCAGGTTTATTGATTACTTCACCAAATGCTTGGAAGATTACATCACAATATTATGTATAGAACCGTATAGCGCTTTCATTTCTATGTATCTTACATTGAAAACTTTACAGTCTGCATTTTTTTTTTCATTTACTGTATATATATATTTATATGTTCCCTAGCTTTAGGGAAGAAAAGTAGACATCCATAGTTGCGAGGGAAGGAATGCTTCTCAAAAAAAATATTTAAATGCACTTTAAATAATTACATACATCCTTCTTCTTCTTCTTCTTTTTTTTTTTTAAAAAAAAGGCATGAAATAAACAAGGATTCAGGAGGCGGAGATTCCAAACCGTCTCTGTAGATGTGAGCTTTGGTTTCGCTCCGTTCCTGAACCCTTCTGAACTTTACTGTTGAATGTGACACAACACTGACGGGCATTCCAACTATCATGAGCAAGTTGGTACACTGAGCGGTGTTAATACATGAGCAAACTGTCTTAACACAGTCAGCAACACATGTGCAAAAAGAGTGTGTGTGTGTGTGGGGGGGGGGGGAAGGGGGGGTAGATAAACTACCGTGTCACCTTAAAGGGCCAATTGATGGATTAGTGAAGCGTTTTTCTTTATGAGCCAGCTGTAATTCTTTAAAGCCAGGAAGAGTCGACACCACGTTCAGTCCCTTCAGGCTCAACATATAAAGGAATGCATGACAGAGGGAAGTAGCCAGTCTTTCAAATAACTTTTTCATTGTAAACCAGCAATTATCCTCAAAAAAAAAAAAATATAATCATAAAACAAATTAAAGCAAGTGAGCAAAAAAATAAATAAGTAAAATCTCATTTGACAGGACGGTTGTGTCACAAGAGAGCAGAGACGTCACAGAGTGGAAGCCTGCGGTCGATCTTTGATAGTGTTGTCGTGGGACGTGCAGGTCGTCGTCACCTGCAAGCCGAGAGCTTCGGTCTCTAACAATGCAAATAGCCCGCTACCTAATAACACAGACATAAGAGGGAACATAAACATTAAAGTGACAAACAAATGCTTTGGGATGGACACTGATACATGAGGGTCCAGATATTACAAGGTACTTTGATTAGATCACCAAACTCACAATAAGGGCGACACCGATGATGTCATCGTTTTCTAAACAGGCACAGGTGGCCGATAGAGATTTTCCACAAAGGGCAAATGTAAGGTTCATTCAATTCAATGGTATTGTTCATTTGCTTTCAGCATTTTGATATACTTTTTTTTTTTTTTTTTTTTCTAAGTTAAGTATTTTTAAAAAAACAAAACAAAAACAAACCATCAAAATCAGATACAGGGTTTGCAACAATTTCAATAAATTATTTGTTTACAGTTCGTTTCTTGTTGTTACAGGTTTGGGATGAGAGTCGGGGGGAGGGAGGGAGGGAGGGAGGGAGGGAGAGGGGGGGGATGATGAATGACAACAGTCAGCAGAGAGAGTGCTGGTCACAGTGCTGTTCATCCCCGAGAGAAAGAAGGAAGAAAGAACAAAAAAAAACAAAGAAAAAAAAAGACTTTTCTACAAGATGAACGCGGTAGAAAAGCTTGAACACTTTTAATGCTGAAGTCCTGAACTGAGGACAGAAAAGCTACAGTCTTCATCGTCTTCCTCCTGACAAGCGTAGCCCCTCTGTAAACGGCTTCAGTCCAAAAGAGAGAGAGAGAGAGGAGAGAGAGAGAGAGAGAGAGAGAGAGAGAGAGAGAGGGGAGGGGAAGGGTTAAAGTCTCTCATCAGTGTCCGCCGCCGCGCCGTCGTTTCCTCTTCCTTCCATCCTTCCAACCTGTTCCCCCGCGCACTCGCAACACCGACCCCGTCCTAAGACGCGGGAGTCCAGGCGGGCGCCCCGTCGGGAGCGGCGATGTGGAAGACGGAGCCGATCCGCAGGAAGAAACGCCTGAGGACGGCCCGCAGCTCGGGGATCAGGTCGAACTGCATCATTTCACACAGGTGAGGGTAGTAGCAGGAAGCGTGGGGCTTGAACTGGAGAAGGAAAAGGAGGAGGAGAAAGAGGAGGAGGAGGAGGAGGTGGAGGTGTGAAAATGTAAATCGACACCACAGTTCAAACAAAGTGACATATTGTACGTGCTTTATTCCCGGTATAAGGAAATATTTAAAATACACACAACGGCAAAAGAAAGCTCTGTTGCTATTGGATAAAATAATGTCTTGAGAAGCCATTTTTATCTTCACTGATGCTTTTAGCTCTTTTTTTTTTCTTTTTTTAAGGGCAATTTTATTGAATTACAAAATCACCTTCAGGCAAATAAACGCAATTTGTACCACAAGATTTCTTTTAACAACTTTCCCACAGTGTGAAGTGCACCAGCAGACCTTGCACAACAGAGTGGTGCCAGCCGGTCCACTTTTACAATACTGTTGTGATTTCTGTTGATGCAGTGGTTTGTGTGGTGTTTGGCGTTTTTTTTCTTTTTGAAGCTGGCTGCATGGCGCCAATATTTCCTACCGCTTCGAGCTACGTGCTGGGTCGGTTTTTCAGACTGAAAGCTGCTACAGTTCTGGCCCAAACACATCCTGGAAAGAAACCCTGAGTAACGGGGCAGCTGTGAGTCATCGTGAATAATGTCATCTCTCACATACACACACACACTGTGTGTATGATTCAGAGGTGACAGCTCAGAATCACATGAGATGAATCTGAAGCGTCTATCCTTTAACCACATTTTTTATTTTTATTTTAGAGTTTTCAGGTCCTGGTTATGATCCATAAAGCTACTATGTGTATGTGTATGTGTGTGTGTGTGTGTGTGTGTGTGTGTGTTCCTGCCTTGTCGTCGGGCAGCCGTAGCGTCCTGGTGAGCAGCAGCATCAGCAGGCTGTTCCAAGCCTCTCTGTGGCTCTCCGAGGTTAAACTGATGAAGTAGGCCAGAGCTTCACTACACACCCTGAGAGAGACAACACAACACACACACACACATATTAGACTATTACTCATTCATTACAAAGCTATAACCATACAGTTATTATTATTATTGTTGTTGTTGTTGTTGTAGAGGCGCAGGCCGAGGGCAGCATCTCCTGAGCGAACACCGACCATTTAATGATTAACACCACACATACGTATTTCTTGATGTAATACGTGAGTCAACTGCTCCGGTGCAGCTGCTCAGTGACAAACATAACAAGGTGATTTGTGCTCGCTCATATTCTATGAAACACACACACACACACACAGTGTACAGTTCATAAATATACACTGAATGAGGTATGAGCTATGTGTCAGAACACAGCTCACTCAACGAGAGCAAACAACAGTAGTGCGCTTTCTGCAAATGACACAGTTGGTGCTTCTTTATCTAAGGTTTAACATTTAACTAGGCAGTGACATAGTGGAAACATTCAGAGATAGCAGAGATGGGTTGCTGTGATAACTATTTTGTTAGAAAAAAAAAAAAAAAAGCATTTTGAAAAGAAAAAGACAAGTCTGGTGATTCCATGAAAAGCAACAAAAACCAACAATGTAGTCTTGTGTGTTTATCCGAAGCCTGATTGATCTTGCTCCTCTGTGCTGTAGAGCTCCGTTGTTGTCGAAAAAAAAAAAATTAAAAACACATTAAAAGAGCCACAGGCCACACTGGATGACATTCATTACCATGAACACACACATTGTAGTTTATTTTCAGTCAATCTGTAAATGCACTTTTTAACTTCCCATCTTTTTTTTTTTTTTTTCAAATTAAAAGTTTATTTTTGTGTGTTTTTTTTGCACATTTTCAGTAGGAATGAAGGCTTGTGGCTGTAAAACCACTAACTAGCATTAAGAAACAGACAAATGGTGTTGTCGGGTTTTGGGATTGGAGGACAATAACAAAAACATACAATTGCTGGCCATCTTGACTGATCATGATGGAAGTTGTAGCGTGTTGTACTCACAGCAGCAGGCGTGTCTGGATGTCGGGCCACGAGTCCTGCAGCTGAGGATCGGAGTACATCCTGAACAAGATCCGCAAGCTGCAGGCCAGACTGCTGGTCTCCTGCTTCAACAGGTTGGGCTTAGATTTCCCTTTAAAGCCTGAGGTCAAAAGAGTGAGATGGTTGTTGTTTATAGGCGCTAATCATGGCGAACAACAGCGACATTCCTCGTTTAATTTCTGTATCTCTACTGTCTCTATCAAATTAAAGCCAGAGACTTTTTTTTTTTTTATATATATATATATATATATTTACCTGCCCTCCACAGAGCCGTCCTTTGTTCGTTGTTGGAGTTGAAGTCCTTGGCGAAGGTGTGCGACTCCAGCAGACAGTCCAGCAGTTTAAAGAGGTGCGCGGAGGTCATGTGTCTGTACATACCCTGATCCGGACCCGACTCGCCTCCCTCCGCTTCGGACTCTTCCAGAGCATCTCGCTAACGGGAGGATAACGTTTCGAACAAGATTAGCGACATTGAGTGTTATCTGACAATTTAGATAAACGCACGATCACTTCCTCATATTCTTCAGATTAGTGAGCAACGTTTCCAAGAAGGCGAAAGAGCGACAGATCAGCTTTCACAACCGTTTTTCTTTGTTCCTCCTTTTTTTTTTTTTTTTTTTTAAAACAGATTCAACGTTTCTTTAAGTAAGCTGGCTGACTGGTAGCTGTTTGTTATCTACCTGTGCTGCGGCCATGTTTTCAGCATCCTCTTTCTTGCTGGTTGTCGGGTAGAAGACGATGTTGTCTATGGTCTGGATCAGTTCCAGCTGTACGACGCATTTGATCAGCAGTCCCGCGAACAGCTTCTGGTCTGAAACTCCTGTAAGCACGGAAAAACACGAGAGGTGAGCGAATATGTGACATTTGAAGGTGAAATTTGAATTTTACACCAGATGCGGATGATGCATGTGCGTGCTTGTGCATGCCGTGCGCTCACTAGCGTTGGATTTGCCCTTCCAGGTGTCGTCGCTGGACATCTGGCTGTGTCCTCTCTCGGACAGAGCTCTGTCGTAGCTGCTTTGGGACTGGGTGTCAAAATCGGCATCCTGCAGACGCGCACAGCGACAAACATTGACAGGTCAGCGGTGGAAAGATAATTTGGAAATATAGCAGGACTTTTATTGGCTACAATATATCATATTTAAGACCAAGTATTGGAGCATCTGCTGAGCTGCTGTTGTACATTATTACTGTTTAGTCAATGAGTGTCTGTTTATTATCTTACAAAATGTTTGCCGTCAGCAGCTTCCTCCTCCTGTCCAGCCGGTCGCCATGTCAACAAACTGATGTGAAAAACAAACAGAACGGCAGATCAGGAAAAAGTGTTGAGATAACAGACATCCGGTCAAAGAATTAGCTGTCTGTCTGCACTAAAAAGCAACTAATAGAATTGACATGCATTTGCCTTAATTCCTAAATTCCCTTTGATTCCCTCTGAATGTATGTGCGCTATCAAGAAAGACTTTCATAAGCGGTTTCATTGACGTTTTTTTTTCAAACTGAATCGAGCTGATCTCTGGTTTCAAAGCACATTGGTTGCAGACGTACACATGAGGGCTGGTGTTTTGGAAGATCTCAAGCATGCAGGAGCAGGTGATGTTCCAGACTGTGGGGCTGAACTTCTCCCCGTTCAGAATCACCAGGTTCTCCAGACAGTTGGTCCCCGACCGAGCCAGCTGCTCGTTGTCTGAAAGGAGAAAAGTAATGAGTTAAAAAAAAAAAAAAAAAAAAAAAACACACAGCTGCTACATGCAAACACGGAACTTCACTGAGGTTCATGAGGTGCTTGTTGGAATCTTAGAAGATCCTGTTCTGGTCCGACATAAATGCAGTAACGGTGATAAATAGGGTTACTTTACTAGTGTTCGGTTAAAAAATAGAGTAGGTGATTCACATGTCAAGCCCCCTCTCCGCCACAGCCCCTTACTGATATTGATATCCTCAACTGCAAGCTAGCTGTTCAGCAGAGCACCAGAATATCTTGTTTGTAACATCCCATCGGTGTTCCCTCTCTGCTTGAAATCTGCCCTCTGTGCAGATAGATGAGTATTATAAGAGTTAAGTGCTTTTACTTGTCTACATGATTTTTTAAAAAAAACACCCACCTTGCCTGACACACCACTGTAACTGTGTGAAAATGTCTGCCAGCAGGATTTCACTGAGAGGCTCATAAAACTGGGTGAACACGTCGCAGATGGCGTATAGCGCGTGGTTGCATGTCGTCGTCATCCACTCTGTTTTCTGGAAGAAACAAAAACAAGCAGATTTAAGTAAAGTCACATTTAAAAAAAAAAACAAAACCTTTCCATCACTGTATGTGCACATGTATTTTTTGACAGGTTTTTTTCAGTTATTCTGCCTCTTCTAGATGAGAAAAGAGGATCTACCCTCATCTATTTAAGCGACTTGTCAGATATATAAAACAACCGTGGGACTTCTCTGACCTCTGTCTGCTGCTCGGGGAGCTTCATGTTGTCAAAGATGCGGAAGACGATTCTGAAGAGGTCGTGCCACCAGTGCTTCTCAAAGGTGTGGCCGTAACTCTTCATGATCTCAAACATGACTGTGAGACCCCTGTGGGACGCAAAGACACACAGTTTATAGTCATTAAGTCTTGTTGCGTTACAGCTCAGCAAAGAACAAAAACAGGCAGGAGTATGGGATTATTAGCAATACATTGTGATACTGAAAGACCATTTCCTCCTCGAGTCGTTGTTGTGTTTTTCCAGTTATTGTTATGGAATGCGGGCAGGTGAAGCACAAGAGGAAGTGCGGTGCTGAAAAAACTGCACGGTTTGAGTGTCGAACCTTTTGAACTCTCGGCTTTCTTGCTCGGTTTCCTCTCAGTTACAGATTTACAGGCCTCTGATGCCGCATGCCAAACTACACATGCCTGTGTATTGTTATAGTTGGGTTGGGTTCTTTTGTGTGTGTTAAAATAATCTTTTACGAGCAGATGTTCTGAGCAGGGCTGTAGTCTCTTGGTCATCTGGTCGATTAGTTGGTCAATATATGCTCTCATCCAACTAAAATCCTCATTGGTCTAATAATCGCTGTGTTGCTCGGGTTTTAAAAATTGTTAAGTCGAAACTCCACGCCGAGTCGTTTCGCTACCTGGTGCGGACGT
Organism: Euthynnus affinis; assembly: GCA_029490765.1. Taxonomy (NCBI): domain Eukaryota; kingdom Metazoa; phylum Chordata; class Actinopteri; order Scombriformes; family Scombridae; genus Euthynnus; species Euthynnus affinis. The sequence continues at coordinate 6,323,425 of CM055841.1, forward strand.
CCAGCTTGCAGCGGTTGATGATACAAGAAAGCTCAAAGAGGATGGGAAACCAGCCGCGGACCCACACCCGATCGCCAGGGGCAACGTTCATGTCATCACTGGTGTATTCCCTCAGCGCCTGGACAGAAAGGAACACACGTGTGTAAATAAAACCACACAAACAATATACTCAAAATGCTGTTTTTATTGAAACCGGCGTTTTCACCACTTCCCACCTGTGGCCTTTCGGAGACGTATTTAGCGCAGTGCCGTATGAGTCTGATCGCTTCCATGCTGGTGTCGGGAAAAGCCGCGTTGCACACAAACTCCGACAGACACTTCACCGCGTCCTGGAAGGAATCGATAGCGGCTGCGAAGTGCTCCTGGAAGGTGTTCACTGAAAGGGAGAGTGATGAAGAGGAGGAGTGAGAAAAACGGGAACGAACTAGACGTTGAATTGATTTGCTGTCTCGTCCTCGTACAGGATGAGAGTCTGGGTCTCACCGTCGGCTGAGCAGGTTCGACAGACAACACAACCTCTGTCACTTGGTTTTTATCGTCTTGAGCTAAAATAGCGGACGTAACGAAACGGTGGCGCTCATACTCACTGACAATGTGCCCGGTGGTCTGGAAGGCCAGTTCCACTATAGTCTCATCGTGGTCGGAGGCTGCCTGGTGGAACACTGAGAAGATGTTCTTCCAACCTGAACGGATGTTGGCTGCCTGGGAGTTTACCATCTGAGCCACGCACCTGATCACCATGTCTCTGATAGTGGGGGACCTAAGAGAGAGAGAGAGAGAGAGAGAGAGAGGGGGGGGGGGGGGTGGGTTAAGATGCTGCAAACCACTTTTATACTGATACTCGTCTTGTAGGATTTATTCTCACAGTATTCTCTACCTGTTCTTCTTCATGATGTGCTCAAAAGGCCTGAGGAAGTCTTTCTGGAAGCGGAAATTAGCCAGCTCTCCTTTCTCCAAGAACTTCATGGAGAGCTGCCTCAGTGAGTCCACAGCGAAGATGGCTACGTCCTCATTGGGGTTACAGCCCACCTATAGAGGAGACACAACAGTAGTGAATTAGGGCTCAGCAATGCTTTAAATTCACTTTCAAGACAGTTTGTTAAAGGATACACAAACTGTCTGTCTTAAAGGGGACATTTTTACTGATAAACTCTTAAAGCTTTTTCAGTGCTTGTGTGTATATATTTGTGTCTACTAACGCACAATGACTACATTTGTTACGTTACTGTAATTGCAATAAAAAGCTTCAGGAGTGTAAAGGCAAGAAGAGTAATTTCATTTAATCCGCACAAAGGATGGACAGATGGCAGGGGGAGGGGATTAAAATAGGCTATATCAGGATAGGTAATGTTATCAGGATATGAAATGACCTATATATTGGAATATGAGATTTTGCTCATATCATCCAGCGCTAGGTTCATTCAGGCTGAGCTTCACTAACATTACCGTGCTGGTTACCGGCGCCTGCTGTTGCTCACTGGCTGTTTGGAGCAAATAAATCTTCTAGTGGTCAGTTTGAACAGGAGGAGATGGTTGTGGCAAGAAAAAACTATTTCAATGCTCATTTGGGCACCTGACCATTGCTTTAAGGAAAATTGTCAATCTGTCCTTTAAGTTTATGTACTCAACACTCAAATCAATTAAAGTTTTAAACGAATGAAAACCGATGAGAGCTGTGAGAGTGAAGCGGAACGGTTAAGTTGCAGGCTGGCAAACCAAAACAATTAGCTGAATGATGCTAAAATGCTACAAAGAACTGAGGGCAGCTACAGAGTCAGGTGATAATCCTATGTGGGCTCATCATTATGAGCGACTTCGTTCACATTTCATCCACTGTTGATGGAATAATATCGATTATAGCAGCTTTAAGCTTGATTTCAGACAAGAAATTCCAGCAGATTGTTGAAAACATGCCCTACTACTGTACAGCTAAATAAATGACGATGTCCAGTCTGCATTCTGCAAACACATAACCTGTGTAGACATAACTTAAGAGTCTTCTTATGTGGCTGCAGCAGTAATAAATCAGCAAAGTCCAAAAGGGGGCAATACAGGACAAAACAGAGCGTGCGAAGCAGCAGAGGAGCACAACCGAAAGAACACAGTGTCCTCTCACCATTACCACTCTACACACGAGACTGTTGCTCAAACTTCTTCCTAGTGATACATTTTCAGCGGATATATTTTTAGACCACAAACTGTGAAATCCACTTTGCATTAGTTCTGTGTTTGCATACACGCACGCAGGGTGTGTAAAAAGGTCTACGCAAGATATTCGTCACCTACTGTAGACCTTTTCGGTCCACTGACCTTGTTGAAGTGGTCTCCTATGACCTGCCAGATCCGAGACCACTGCAGCCTGATGCGGTTCATGTTGTAGTAGGAGATTTCCACGATCTTCTGCAGGCTGAACATCCTGGGCTGGTGCGCCGAGGCCAACTCATCCATCGACACCGCGCACAGCCACCGCACAAAGTCCACTGGAAACAATTAAAAAAAAACAAAAAACGGCAGCAGTGTATCAATAAAACTCGCCTTTCTTCGCAACACGGCACAAACAGAGATGTCTGAGAGAAAAGCGTAACACCAACCGATCGCATTTCCATCTAGTCTGGTGGAACCGGTGAAGATCCTGCGAATATTAAAGCAGCTTTAGTGTTTGTAGGCGACAGAGACATTGACAAAGTGAATAAGCAGCTTTAATACTCATCTCATCTTTAGATGCTTTCATTATATTATCATCAAAGTCCCGTATCTCACCTGTCCACAGCGACCACTACACTCTGAGAACTGGTCTCTCCTACTGACTCCTGGATGTGAGCCATCTGTCTCTTGTCCTGACTTCCCACCAGGTTTCCTGCAACACCAAACACACAGACATCAGGTACGAGCAACAAATGCGTGGGACTTTTAGAAGCACAATGAAGCAGGTATAGATGTAGAATGTCTGTGCGATGTTATATGTAATTAAGACTGATGTGGCCAACCAAGACGTGTTATGTATGCATGCGTGTTTCCTACCTAGTCCCAGCGGCATGAACTCTTCTGTGCCGGTGGGTAAGCCCTTGATGCCGCCCTCCTTGTCCCGGACCACCCCCGATATGTAGCGTGTCTTCACCCCAGTGCCAATCAACTGGGCGAGCTCCAGCTGACTGATACACCTCAGGATCTACAGCACAAATAAGACATCGACAACAAATGACTTCATGGAGGGTTGTATGTTTTTTTCTTTTGCTGAGCTGAGAGCAGCTTCGGGAACAGTTCAAGTACAACACTGGCATGCGACTCGTGTGGCTTTAACAGTATGTGTGTATGCAATTTAAAACAGTAGATCATTTGACGCAGCTATGGGATGACATGTCCTCATCAACATCTATCCAATCACATTGTTTTGTATGCCTATAATAGTGCCACAAAATAAAATACACAAACTCTTGTATATGACAATAGGGATTCAATTTCTCCTACTTGTAAGCTGGAAAACTGTATTCTAGTTTCTTTTCTTCTCAGATTCAATTTTCTGCTACTAAACTTTATAAATCATATTAGCATGTAGGGAGTCACCTCATGCCAGGAGTTGCCCAGGTAGTTTCCATCAGTATGAGCCACAGTGATCAGGGTCTTGATGGTGTCGATATTCTTCTGCTTCATCTCTGTGATGCTGGAGCTGGCTGTCAGCAGGGTGAATCTGGCCAAAGCCTGGACATACGCGTCCCGCTCCAACTACAGAGAGGTGATGAACTCAGTTAACACGTACAGTAAGAACACTGAGCCGATGTGTGGACCTGTGCGTGCGCGTAAAACATCGCCGTACCTGCATGTTGAAGATGCAGGCGATCCTGATGGCGCATCGGATGCCTTCCAGACACAACGACGCCACTTCGGGGTCGTCGCAGTCCTGCAGTCCGACGCTGAACGCCGCCAGCAGGGGGGTCCACGCCAGCTGGAACGCACGGAAATCGGACCCGTCTTATTCTTTTTTTCCATCCTTCCAATTACTTGTTATTCATATTTCATCTGACATCATACCTTGAACATGGGCCTGACGTGTTCCAGGTGCGTAGCGCTGAAGAAGGGGGCCTGAGCGTGGCTGACGGCCTCCATCAGAGCTTTGGCCGTCTTCGCCATCTGCTCCATCTCCATGTTGTACAGCAGACGGCGTTGCTTCTCGCTGGCTACGCCTGATTGGAAAGAGGACAATCAATGTGTTTTTTTTTTTACCAGCAAACAGAGAACAGTGTCAGGAAGACGATGAGCCAAGAGGACATGAGGCAATATGTGACAGACGGCGAACTTCAGAGAGACGAGGAGCGAAAAAAAAAGCTTTTTATTTGAGTGAGTAATCCTGACGGAGTGAAACAAGAAATGAGACTCACTCTGCTTGGTGGACTTGGGGGTGATCGAAAACTCTTTGCTCTCCTTCATGGCAATCTTCTTGCCCGCGATCTCGTCGTATATGGAGGATAGATACTCTTCGGGCAGGTCCTTACTGTCATTAATACCCCGGTTCATCTTGATGTACTGCTCCTTCGTCATCTTGTTCTTCACCTTCATCGGCGAGGAAGATGGGGGGAAAAAGACATTTGGGAGTGATTATTACAAAAGGAATGGGAAGGAATTGCGTAAGGAAATTAAGAAAAAAAACATTTTCTGTCAAGCTATTCAAGTGTTGTCTGAGTTTGAACACAATTTTTCAATTTTGCAGGTTTTTCTGCTGCTGGAATTTTGGTTGGAGAAAGAACTTTTTTTTTTGGCTATGTGAGGAAATATTTGTCTGATGTCAGCTCAACAAAATGATCAATGATTGACTGAGTTTTAGAAATCAATGTAGGGGGGAATTTCAGTAAAAATTCAAAGCTCCTGCCAAGTCTTACTGGCTTCCTCATCGTGGTGCGCAAGACTGGAGCGGCTACGAGCCGTTAAAGTCAGGAACAATACGTGTTCACGCAGGAAGACACAGAAGAAAACAGGAAGGTAAAATGTAGTTGTTTTGTCTGGTGCTGTGCTGCAGTACAGAGTACAAATGTATCTTTTAATATACTGTGACATTTTTTTTTTTTTTTTTTTTTTTACTGCTGTCAAGGAAGTGTTTTATTCTCTAACGTCAACCATCTGTGTGTGTGTGTGTGTGTGTGTGTGTGTGTGTGTGTGTGTGTGTGTGTGTCGCATTGAGATCTGCCTTTCCCAGACTTTAAATTTCAGGCGCAGTTTCCCCTGTCACAGTGGTCTGTCAGCCGTGATAAATAAGGTGCAGCAGTTAAGACAGATAAAGCCCACTTATTCATTTATATGGGGATGAAAAATATGCCCAAAAAAAACAAAAAAAACAACAAAAAAAAAAACCCAAAACAAAAAAAACATGCAGGTCGTCGGGCAACAACATTTTAAGAGGCTCAACTTTTAATGGAATGTAAAACAATGTCATCGGGCGAGGTGCCAGCACACATTCCTGGTAGATGACTTTGTAACATGAACGCTGTGTTTCGACTGTTTGCCTTTGGACTGGCTGGCAAAAAAAATGTGACTGTTCCTGGTCACTCAGAGTGGACTTCCTGGATCGTATTTCATTGTCTTGAACGCCACACCTGAACACCACCAGCAATGTAAATGTTTGCATTTAAAACATTTTTTATTCATTTTTTTTACATAGAGCTGTTTATGAACTGAACCAAAACACACTTTTTAGTGATGCTGCCAGTCTTTCATGCTCTCCAGCACACAAGCCTTGGTCTGGACAAACACTATTTGACTGTAGTGTCTAAAGAAGGGCCTTCATAAGTATCCCACTGACACACAAGACACAAGTTAGACCCTGTAATGAAGAGTTCTCACCTGAGGACTGTGCAGGTCTGTGGTGAGCATAATGATGGAGTATGCCAGCACGTAAGCAGTGTCTGCGCTGGCAAACAGTGTCTGTCTGCAAAAGAAGATGCACATCAGAGCAACAGTTAGCAAGACTGCTCACACTCTATCTTTTCTTTTTTTTAATACATGAACTCTTTTGGCTAAATATGATTGTCCGATTCTGGTGCTCTTATATTTCAACAGGAAAATCTACAGGAGCAGTGTGGGCGGGCCTTACCCCTGGTTGCACTCCAGGTATCGAGCGGCGAACTTCTCCATCAGTCTGTCAATCTTCTGCGCCTCCCCCGGCAGCCTGAAGCCTTCCAGGAACGCTCTGAGCGCCGAGACGAAGTCCCGCCCGCAGAAGTCCAGCTGGTCCACGTAACAGTACATCACTTCTTTGTTGAACTTTATGTTCTCGCCCAAAAATTCACCCACTTGGGTCTGTGGATGTAGATGTAGCGTGGGTCATTAATCAACTTTTCTGTTTCTGTGTATATATAGAGCGTCGTGTCATTTAAGCTGGTGTAGTCCCTCACCGTGTCCAGCCTGTCCTCCTGGTGGAGGAACTGGGCGATGTCCTCGGCCGTGGCACCCAGCATGCCCTGGTCCTGCAGGTACTGGATACCTCGCTTCGGCTTCTTGTTGAAGCTGGGTAGAGGAACAGAGGAACAAATCTATTCCCGTCATCTCTTAACAAGAACAAATGAGTCTCATGCTCTGAACTTTGAGAAGTGTTACCATCAATAAAGACAGATCCTAACTAATCCTGATGTAAATCCTAATCAAAGGGGGGGAGGGGAGAGGGCTCACAGTTCAATGCCGTGCTCGATGATGTCCTTCTGCTGTTTGATGACCTCGTACTGCTCCGGGTGGTCCGCCTGGGAGAGCGCGACGCTGGAGGAGACGGTGGAGTCCAGCGAGCTGATGCTGTCTCGACGTCCCGCCAGCTGCTCTGGGAGCTTCAACTCTCCTCCCTCGCTGTCAGACGGATGCTCCTGGCCTGGAAAACACATCACACACACACACACACACACACACACATAATAATTACAGGTTCCGATTTGACCCTTCTCCTGTGCGTTGTTCACATACCTCAACACACGCTAACACACTTACCCAGGTTAGCTTGAAGGTTTGGATTGACATACATGTCTTTGCTCCACTCCACCATACATTTGAGGATGGACACCAGACACTCCAAACCTTTCTTACGTAGACTCAGCTCCTGTAGATATTACAACACACACACACTTATAATGGTGTAACATGCAAAACAAAACGTAGCAAACATAATTGTGCAATTCATAACAAAGGAAGGAATACAAGAGTTCAAGAGAGAGAGGGGGGGGGGGGGGTCGCTAAATTCCTGGGATGCCCACCTGTAGAGGAGTCATCCCGAGCTCCTGACCGCTCCTGCCCATAGCGATCTTAGACAGGTCGTTGACAAGGCGCTCGAAGATGTTGGCAGCATTTAAGTCACAGTCGTAGTTCACGTAGATGTCGACGACGCACTGGGCATCTGGAGGAGGGGAAAAGAATTTCATCAAAAAAAAAAAAAAAACTGGATATCCATCACAAGGGAAGAACATTTGTAAATGATACCGAGGAATAAAAACATCATTATTTCACAGAGAAGATTTTGAAACAGTGAACTGTGCTGAACTGATAATACACTGTTGGCTGAAAGTGATCGGTTAATTACAATACAGCATTTCTTGAATCACACACACACACACACACACACATAGGTGATTGTTCAAATTTTCCTAACCTAACCGAGCTGGCGAGAATAAAAACGTATTCATCTTTTGTATAAAAATGCATCAGTGCCAACTGAAATAACAAGAGAAGAATCACTGCAGGGCTGCAAAAACAGAACACCAGCCATCATCTGCCAACATCTGAAAACCCTTTTTTTATTGAATGTTCTGGTGTTCAAGTTGACAGAAATGTTTATCCCGTTGTTGCTTTGCTCTAGTTATGGATGTGACTCATGCCGCGCTACTAGAGCAGAGCCAGCTGTACTAAACACTACAGCACAGCGTGATGGTCATATTTAGCAGCAGCTACAAGTAGGAGAATTTGTGCCACTGTTTTTTTTTGTTTTTTTTAACTTTGAGTGAAAAGAGAGACAAACGTGTATGAGCGGACCTGCACAGATGCGCGTTAGTGTCTGGATGACCATCCACTTGTGCTCAAAGGAGCTGGTCGACGTCTCCAGGATGGTCAGAAAGATCTCCCGAAAAAACACCTGCGGCGAAGCGGAGGAGAGAGATTCAATGTGACAAGACGTTAAATATATCATAACTGCTCGTCAACACTTCTCAGTCCACGTTCTTGTACCTCAATCTGCATCTTCAGGTGGACCTTGAAGTGGGAGAGCAAGGTGAGGAAGATGGCGAGCGAGAGCTCAAAGACCTCGGGCACGGAGGAGACGCCGTTTTTAGACAGCGCCACGCACAGATACTGTTTGATGGCGTTGACGAACATCTCGTGAGTGCGAAACACCGGCCCGGCGCCCTGCAGCACGGAGAGCAGCAGCTGCAGGGAGACGATCTTGGACCGCAGCTCGTGGGACCTGAAAGAACAGCATGGGCTTTAGTTATACCGCCTTATACTGGAAAACCAGAGGAAGACACTTAAGAGACACACACAGTAGAAATGAATGTTCTATGTATAAATAATGTTCCACAGTCTGCTCTGAGTTGAGGTGAACGACAGATACTTTTGGTATAACGGTGTCGCATCGTGGTATTTAATGCAGGCCGTTGTGTGGGAGCTTCTTCCAGGGCTCAGTTTACTCTGGTCTATTCACACTGACTGGCCCTGAGTGTAATGTTACAGTAACTAGAGATGACAGGGCCGCACCAGGATGGAAAAGGGCACATTAACCTGTGGAGACTGAAAACGAGCGCTGTTTGGAAGCCAAGGGCAGCGAAGTGTATTTTGGCAAATTGTAGAAAAAACAGATGATTAAACTGATGATTAAAAACGTTAAGGACGTGCAGCGGTGGGCAAATAGTGCCGCGCCCTGCAGAAAAATATTTGGTCTTATAAATCCTAGAGTTGAGTTCATATTATTCGAAAACTGCGCAGTGCTGAAATAAACATACCAGAAATGAGAGTTTAATGTGTGAGTTTTAACATTTTTACTTTAATCTTCACAAACACAAAGGGTTGGGAGTCAAACACAAATGGTGTATTGATGCCATTTAACATATAGGCTCGTGTTTACACTGCACTGGTTAATGGCACCCACTGAAAAATCCTTAAAAAAAACTGACCCATGGTTGAACCTAACTGCTGTCATAGTGGTTTATGAAATGATTCTAGATGGAGATGTCAGGGTAAGAAACATAAAAACATCTCTTTGTGGTATGATTTGTGTCAAAACAAATGCATCTTACTAAGATCTAGTAAGACATGGATGACTTGGAGAATTAGCTGGTTATTGCAATCCATCATGTATTTACAGGTGGGGACTGTCATATGAAAAAAATAAAAAACACTCACTTTGGGTCTGGAGGTCCATCTGCCAGAGGCTTCATGGAGAGTTTGCACAAGGAGCGAAACACCAGGAACGCGTCTTTCTGCAGGATGTGAGAGAAGCGGGCGGCGTTGTGGGGTCCCTGCAGGGCCTCGGCGTCCTGACGCACACGAAGAAGACGTATGCGTCAAAGAAGGAAAACAGCTCGGACTTAGACTAAAACTCTGTAGCGGGACGCTTCCATATTGATTGGGGTTCGTGGCAGAACTCCAGATGTGGAGTCAAGAGATAATCCACGTACAGTTATTGATCCGACTCTGAAGTTCAAACAATCTTACCAGAAGGGTCATTTGCGACTCATTTTTAAATTCACCACTTTACTCATCACATGTGTTTCACTATTTTGACGTCACGTTCACAGAACTTGAGTTGGCATTTCTTTCTAACCATTCAAATATTTCATTTGCTTTGGCTATGTACAAGTGTAACTGATGAGAGCACTGATATTTACATTTTTCTCAGTGTAAATGAAAGAAAACACAAGTGTACACAAAGGAAGTCAACTTTCTGGACATGTAAGAAGTGTAGTGAAGATGAAGTCAATGGATCAGTGTAAGGGACCAAAAAAAAAAAAAAGTCTTTGCATCAGTAACATTAGTATTTCATGCTTTAATTCATTGCACTACTAGTTAATAATTCACACTGCTCACCAGCATATCAGCTGAAGAAACAGAAGAGCGGTCCTCAATGATGCCATTCATCTGCTGCCCCTCTGCTCTGACTCTGGAGGGAGCCACCTCTGTCTGCTCAGTGACAGGGTGGGCTGGGTAATCACCTCCTGGAGGAAGGAAGCCAAAACTGCTTTCACATATGGTTCCTGCAAATTTCTGGGATAACCTTTTTTTTTTTTTTTTTTTAAATAAAAAAGGTGCTGCTAGTGATTTTGACTGTTCACACATGCAGGAAAGTTTCCAACTTGCGCCTTTTACACACATGCCATGGCAATGCTGGAATAGATGGGGCGGGTGGGTGAAGGGGTGAAGGGGGAGGGGAGGTTGTGTGCGTAGCGAGTGTGTGGTCAACAGAGAGAGAGAGAGAGAGAGCGGGTGTGTGTGTGTGTGTGTGATGGTGGCTGCCAGACCGGAGCAGAGAGTATGAAGCCAGACGTATAATGTTAGCTGTGAACTGTCAGTGCAATGTGTGTGCAGTTGAGGCTATTTGTCAGTAAATAAATGCTCTTACTGTCGCTACATTTAGAGATGTTTCTGCTGTTTTCTGGCATGTCCGCCCCGGCTGAGCTCCCGTTAATCAGCGGGAGCGATGAGCGAATTTTAAAAATCCTTAAATTACAAAAATCAGTTTGCCGTCTCTTTTCCACGGATCTGACACCACCCCGCATCTCCACTCTCCACATGCCTGCTCACCAACACTTTGCTCTGCGCTCCACAAGAGTAAGTTCATATTATGGATATGATGATATGGGTTGTGATATTAAAAAGATGATAATGTTAAATGGAATCATGATGCTGTGATATTGTCACACCAAGCACAGACACACTTTTAAAAAGGGAGCCATTGCTTATTTTTTTTGTGTTATGTTTAAATATTTGAAATAAAATGTTTATTCTTTATGGCTTTATGAAAGCAATACTGTTAAAGTTACATGAATAAACAATAAAAAGAAGTGAACAGTTCATTTACAATATTTAAAATATTAAAAAAAATGTTTCCTCCATTAAGTGGAGTCCTGTGATTGGTTCATTTCGTTATCTTTTGTCAGACGGATGTGACCCTTTACGTTGCCGTTCCCTGCTGTAACTGGCATTTTCCCCTGGAAAGTCTTTAGGTGGAAAACTAGTGAAACAGATTTCCCTGAATATCCATCCCTGCTCCCAATTCACACATGAGCCCATGCAGCAAGTGTATCCCTGAACATGTCAGGGATACACTTGCATATGTGAGAAGGAACTCAAGAGGAAAATTTTCCAAGTCATGATTGTGAAGTAGAACACAACATAAAAGAGAAGATAGAACTGAAACAAAAATAGCAAAGACCGGTGATTTCTGACCTGTTCCAGTGTGAATCTGTGTTGGCGGTTGCTCTCCTTCATCTCCTTCAGGCGCTGCTGACTCTGCTGGACTGCTCTCCGCTTCCACGGCCGGCTGAGCCGCTACAGGAGGCGTCTGTGCACCTTCATCTTCAAAAACTGAATCTGATGTAAACAAATAAGCAAAGAGAGATTTCATGCTTCATTTAAAAAGAAAGCTGAAAGTAAATATTTAAAAGCTGAAATCTGGAGACGACAGATACCTCTTGATGGTGTGACTTGTTCTGCTCCTCCGTTCATCGGAGCGTTGCCTCCCTCGGGCTCCCCGTTCATCGATGGTGTGTCTGGCGCTTGGTCCTGGTCCAGGTCTGGAGCTGGGGGTGGGGGTGGGGGCGTGGAGCTGGTGGTGGTGGTGGTGGTGGTGGTAGTGAGGTCTGGAGTACTGGCTGCTGGGGATGGGGAACTCTGGGGTTCCGGAGTAGGTGTGCGGTCAGACCTGGGGGAGCCGGACCTCCGGCCTCCTGGGACCGGGGACGGGTTCTGCTGGGGCAGACGCAGCCGCTCCTTCTCTTGCTCCTGGGCCTCCAGAGCCTGTGGAGGCAGCAGGTGGTAAAGAGGAGCCATGTAGAGGAATAGTTTTATACAAGGGAGTGTAGCTGTGGTACTATAGAGATTAAGAGTCATAAAAACGAGGCGGAACACCTCTGAATCAAAGTTCACGTCTCACATTTGTTCAGCTATTCCAAACAAGTCGGTTGATCATCACCCTACCTATTGTAGTTAGCTAGTTGAATGTGTAAACAAGCCATGATCTTATTACACATATGGAGCTACATTAGCCTTTATTTGGACTCCTGTTTCTGGCCACATGACGACTTTTAGCTCTGTTTTAGTCTCCACCTACTCCTGAAGGACACATGTGTTTGTTAGCTTCTAAATGGGCCACAGTTTCCACCAGCTAGTTGCTAACTGTGTCTGTCTGCTGGACTGTACAGTAGGTTTATCACAACTTTTTCACTAAATACAGCTGCGACTGAAAACAACACTGGTGAAAGCAGCGAGTGAAGAAAAACAGTAAAGACTGTTCTAGCTAGGTTGTTTTTATCCCAAATGTGGCCGGCTTGTGCAGAACAAATTGTACTGACTAGACTACTGACCACTGATAGACTGTGATTGGACAATATTTCATATAGAAATGAAGAATCAAGGAATGACATGTTCCTTCATTTTGGGTTGCTGTTTGAGTCGGTTTTCAGTGGGGAAGTAGCTAAATCCTGTAGGAAAAGACACTAATGTTGCTAGATGACATCACATGCTAATTTGCATATCTATGATGTCATTACATGTAAGATTTTTGCAAAATTTAAAGCTATATCATTAGTCAGTTTTCTTTTCAAGCAGCTCCTCAATGTGCATCTAAATCCATCTCTAATAACACTATTTATGGATCAACTCTAACTGAAGGATCATGAATAGAAATATGATCATGCAACAAAATAAATTCACTATTGTCAAAGTTGTATTTTTGACAAAACAAAATAAGTGGGGAATCACTAAAGGGGTCTGAAAAGTCATAAATCTAGTGACAAAGCCCTTAAGATGGCAACATTGTCCCACACACACACACACCAACAACGCTACCTGAAACACTCACTAGAGCACAAAATGTGTATCAATCCGCAGCTGAAAACAGTCTCCAACAAATTTTATCCACTTTGAGTGTTTGCTTTTACAGCGCTCAGCTGTTGTAGGAGATTACTCAATCTTTTTGAAAAGTGAAAGTAAATATTTGAGCTGTTTTTTTCTAAGAGCCCTAAGTAGGAACAACTAGGTTTGAAGGTGAGTGCCATAGACAGGCTGGAGAAGTCAGAAAGTATTGAGAAACAGACTAACACATCATTAGTGTTGGGGCTTTTCATGATTTGTTGACAATAACACAATTATAGAATATTATGAGAGGTAAAAGCTATAATTCTCCCGTGTTTTGTTCAGCTGTATGGACAGATACCACGGAAGCATTGCATCATAAAAAACGTTAAAACTGGACTAACAGCCTGGTTCTCCATGCGTGTGAAGATAACGTTGAGCATCTGCGTGAGCGTGGCTTTAGCGGTGGTCTGGTTGATGAGGTTGCGGCTGGCCAGGTAGATGTTGTAGCAGGTCCTGACTGTGAGGAGGATGGTGCCTTCGTGAATCTCTATGTGCGGGGAGGTCACCGCCGTCAGCAGAGCCTGGATCGAGAGAGAGAGAGAGAGAAGGAAGTCGAGACTTATCATACAGGATGTCTTGTTCGGAAGATGAGGCTGCTGCACTTGCTGAATCACCGGCCAACTTCCCTACTTCTGCGGCGCGTTAAAGCCGCAGACGAGTAGTTCCTATAATCTGTAACTGTACGCTTGGTGCAGAATTCAACCGTGGATGATATTTAACTTGAAGAAAATTATAAGAACAATGTCCACAGGGCTGATTCATTTAAGTACTATATCATATATTATAGTCTGTTTGGTACAAGTCAGTCTAAACAGACTGCAGTGACATTCAGATCTCCTTCAGTGACGAATGAAAGCCAAAGCAGATGTTGATAATCTGTCCTATAAATCTTTTGTCAACAATCATAAAAGTCGGTGCTTCTTAAAAACAGGAGAGACTTTGCCCTTCCAGCCAAACAGAATGAGTATTTTATTCACAAAGAGGAAACTTTCAGTAAGCGGCCATTAAGATAGACAACTAGACAAACGCAACTTAAGTTTGAAGTCACCAGGAAATGTGAATAAAAATGCGATGAGAAGTCAGAGAAAGATGGTGCAAGTGTGCACTCATGAGGACGTATTGAAGGGATACATTGTAAACTAAACCATCTCTAAAGTTACACATGCAAAAATGAAAAATACTTTTTTAAATATGATAGATATCTTTGCAGTTTTTCAGGCCTTTGGATTCATACAGATGTAACATATGAAGAACGTTAGACTGACAACCCTTCATTTCTGCTTTAGAGGGAAAACTGTAGAAGAAGTAGCAGAACTGGTTAATGAAAAAAATGTGTCTTTTGTAACAGAAACCCATAATGTGGTTTTGTTTTATGATAAAAAAAAAAAAAAAAAAAAAAAAAAAAGGTTTGTGTGATCATAGAAATCAAATCTTAAATGATGGACATCAGTGAAATGATTCAGAAACATTCTGTTGTAGAATTGCAGGTTGACAATGTGATCAAGGAGCAAAGCATGAATATATCCGTTTAAACATTCAATATTATATTACTTTTCCTTCCTGTTAAGTCACTCCTCCTCGCTTAACAGACATGGCGTGTTGAAACTGAGTTTTTGCCACGGCTATGGACCGTGACTGAAAGCGCTCAAGTACGGAGGAGCAACTGTTTGACCTGATTGCCTCTTAATGCTCAAATAAACAACACCGGATGACAGCTGGAGGATCTGAAGGCTGCCAGATGACGGGAGAGGCACCGGGTGTACCTTGATGATCTGTAGCTGGACTCCCTCATCAGTCTGTGGGCCCTGGAAGCAGTTGCAGATGGTTTCCACCAGCCGGTCGATCAGCCTCTTGCCCGGGGTTCTGCTGTCCGGGGCGTTGCCCGTGATGTGGCCGTAAGCGATCAGCTTCTACAAATCAGACAGTGCACGGGTTAGGGCAGGCAGAGGCAGCGTGGGTGGGTGTTGAGTCACTTTCAGAGTAGTTTTTGGGTCTCTGTGTTATTTGAGTCATTTTGAGGATAGGTGCAGAATTCACTGTGGATGTGTGTGTTAGAAGGTGTGTCTGAGTTTTAGGGAGTTCTAGCAGCACTTGTGTGTTTTGGGTTCATTTTGAAAGAAAAAAAAAAAGAAGCACGCATGAGAGAAAAAGAGAAATTATAGGTTCATTTCTGTGTGTCTTATGTAGACTGGATTTCTGTCTCAGGGGGAGGTAGAGTGATTTAATATTACCTGCTGGTCAGTGATTTTATTACAGTCCACTGCACATGTGTGTAATTTTTTACCCTAACGAGTAATAATTACAAACTTGCTGGTCCACCTGTAGATTAAATAACATCTGGAGTGACATCCTTGTATTTTAAAGTGGATTTTAGTATTGTACTTCTATAAAGTTGAGGAACAAAGAGATCTGACAAAGAATCATTCAAATCAAAGCAGCAGGCGCTGCAATATCCTGTTGTTCAGTCTTAAGTATAGGTCCGCTCCCAAAAACACTGGATCCTACATTTCCCATCATGCAGCTCAACAGCATCCTTCCTTAGGTGCTCTGTTGGAGTCAATACAGTCTATGGAGCCAATATTGGGTTTTTATTTAGGTGAAATTATGTGGCCATTTGCACTCCAGGCCAGTAGGGGGCAACAACATGGTTATGGTGGTCGCCCTTGTTATTTGTTGATATAAGGCGTCTGGTGTTTGAATGGTGGGTGGCACCACAGTTCTTACAAGCAAACACTACATAAAGAAAAAGTTATCCATAAACAGACCTATGGTGCTTCAACTCAACTCAACACCACCATGAACAGTCATCTCCTCCAGGTCAGTGTCGACATAAAGAGCAAACTCATGTCATTCATTCACCACTGTACCAGTTGGTTAGCGTAGCCCGGCAATGACAATGTTGTTGCCAATTCGGCACTACGCGCTCGCACCCTGGTAAATTCCCGTCTCATTCAAACTCTGTAGCTCCGGTTTGTAACAAAGCCATTCTATCAATAACTTGTAGTCTCCACGCCTAAACCAAAATAACTCTGATGACATCAGAGTCATTTTTTTTTCAGACTTTGAACGGTTCCCTTTGGAATCACCAAGGACGTTATGCATGTTACTCTACAACCAGTTTACTGAAGTTAATGTGCAAAACGAAGTGCTCCTTTAATCATTTAAAAATAATTTAAAAATAATCCACGTTATTAATTAAAAACAGGAACAAGGACAAAAGTAAGATATGGCTATTTAGTCTCTGGAGACAAAATATTAAATGAAATAAAACAGCTAAATAAGTTTTTTTAAAGTGTGTGTGTGTGTGTGTGTGTGTGTGTGTGTGTGTGCTCCAAGATTCACTGATGGTCTCAATTGACTTTTCATCCGTAGTGCAAATGAATGTACTTAATGGATTATAACTAATGTGACCTTACGAGTGTATTTAAGTGGTTGTGGGTGTGTGTGTGTGTGTGTGTGTGTGCGTGTGGAATGTAGCGCCATTGTTGTAACCGCATGTTAGACATGTGAAACAGGTGTTACAAGATTTCACCCCTCCAGCCCATATAACGAATAGAGCAGAGGAAGAGTTTATTTAGCTGCTCTATGTGTGCAAGCTATAGTTTATGCGTGTGTGTGTGTGTGTGTGTGTGTGTGTGTGTGTGTGGAATATTAACCTGCAGACAGTCCAAAGAGGTGCTAACTATCCGGGGGGACTTTGACTGACAGGCCAACTCGAAGGGAAGCACATATTTGTCGGCCTCGATGTAGTTGGCTCTGGGTGGGACCACGGTACCATCCCTGCAGTGACGAGAGGAGAGCAAACAACATCTTCTAAAACACACTGTTTGTTCACATATTAAAAAAAAAAAAACACACACCAGACTCCAGGATGTGATGTTAATAAATCAAGTGCAGTGTAAAACATTTTACTGCACAATTTCATTTTCATGGTGCAGAATTTTTACAGGGCGTTCAAGCTTAATCTTAGAAAAACATAATAGCACATCGTTACGATAACGGCTTCCTTAAAGCTGTTTTTAAGCGCTGCTGATATACAAAGTGGCAGTTAGAGCAGCAGATCACCTCAGTGACTGACACAGTGAGCAGCACGGGGGTTTACTGCAGACCTCTTCAGGGCAAATCTTACTTCTATGTCTTGCCTCACGTCACAAGATAAGGAAGAAAAAAAAAAGCTTGAATCTACTGCTGTACGTTCACTCATTCAGGGTGAAAAAGGGCGTGTGTGTGTGTGTGTGCGTGCACCAGCATACTTACTTTTGTTTCTCAAGCTCAGCCTTGATTTCATCTATTGAAAGGAAACACAGGAGATCAAATGTTAGTCAAATGTGAACTTCGACCTTTGCAGCTCATAGCAGCGTGACATGATTTGACTCCGCATCTGGGGGGGTTACTGGGCCAATCTCAAATCTGACCGCGGCTGGATGTGTTGTTTGTTTTCTTTCATTTCAGTCGGGAGATGAGCAATATTCTTCTATCCTGTCATATAGTCAACAGGATTTACTTCAATTGAACAGCCTCCTTCAGATTTGCACTCTCTCCGTCATCCCCTGCATTCACCATTCCCATATGCAACTTAAAATCAATTTCCATTTCTTCATCATTTTGTTTCCCCCCACATTGATTTATCCATAGCCGCACACACATACACACACACACACACACACACACAAACTCAGCTATCCGGTGTTGTGGCCCTGGCTACACAGAGAGTGGTGGTTTATATTCAGCCGGCCCGACGTGACCAAATAAATTGATTCGATTCACACAACGTGGTGGTGAATACCACAATTTTAACGAACTCTCCATATCACAGAGCTGCACAGAGGAAATTAGCTTATGCAATACTCACAAGAAATGTCACAATCACCGTTATGGTGATGATCCAGTAACTACTAGGAATGTATGACCTGTCATTTTGAGTTCATCTGCTAAAAAAGATATGAGCTTTGTTGCTTTCTTCATGGTACTGAATCATAAGGAACCTAAATATAGAAAAGCATTAATAATATTCATGCCCCCCCTCCTTTTTTTTTTTTTATTTCGGTACCTGGCTAAGCTCTGGTGTTACACTTGAAAAACAGCCATTAACAAGTGATCTCTCCTTCCACTGCATGCTTAATTAATCATGGACGCAACACGTGAAGGAGAGCCTGCGATCCACAGCAGAACAACTGAAGCATTTGAACAGAGAGACAAGTCAGCTTTTGGTGCCGGAGAGACGGGATGTTCATGGAGTTCGCTCAAGTTTTACTCAGTCACAACACACAGTTAGTCAGTATGAGAGCAAGAGACAACCACAACATAGTACTATTAGTAGTGCGAGGAGTCAGAAGGAGAGTTGTGTTATCAGGGTGTCGTGAATAATGAGAGTGTCACGGGCAGACGGAGACGAAGCAGCTTAAAGCACACTGACCTGTTTGCCCGTCTCTCACTGACATTTAGATCTTAGCAGTCAACCTTGTACTCCTTTCAGACATGTTTTAAAAATGTATACAAAACACTCTACTTTGAATAATGGTGTATCTGATATGTTTTTCCCCCCACAAACAAAGTTCAATTAACTTGCTAAAATCCCCTAAATGGCTTTTATAGATTGCAGAATCTATAAAATATGCAAATAAAGTTGAACTTGTGAACACAGACGTCTCCTGCTTCACTGTATGTACACTAGAGGCTTCATGTTTCCACATCACACTCGTGTAAGTTGAATATGCAACTCGGATTGGCTTCCAGACTTGTTGTGATGTCACAAATTATGCTTGTGAGCGCAGAGAAACTTTCCACTTTCAGCAGATGGATGTGAAAACAACCCTCTACTGTCAAAACTCTGCACGGTGATATTCAGACATTCGACTGTAGGAACAGGAAGGAAGCATATTTTTGTGTGGAGGAGGATTTCGAGAATGAAACACAACTTCTTGTTTGAAAGACACACAGAGAGAGAGAGAGAGAGAGAGAGAGAGAGAGAGAGAGAGAGTGAGAGAGAGAGAGAGAGAGAGAGAGCAAAAACACCCCTAGTATGCCTGAGCAGGTCCCCTCAACTTGAGAATCACGTGTTTGAAGCATAAACATTATGCACCCTGTCCTCCAGCTGTCAGATTCACCAGCCCCAACAACAATATCACAAGGAGGGAGGTGGGTCACTCACACACACACACACATACACATACATACACATACACGGGTAGGGCAGCTTGAGCCCAATATAAACTAGAAAACACACACACACAATGAAGAGAGCAGCCTGGTGTGTGTGTGTGTAACACTATCTGTGATTGTGTTGAATGGAAAAGCATGGACGTCAGAGTATCCTGGAGTTTATGTAGCCTGTGTGTCTGTCTGGTTGGGTGACAGTGATACGTACAACACAGGGATTGGTCTGTTTAGCCAGCTAACGACAGCTACCTGTTAGCATGTTCACCTGCCGACGTTAACAGCGGTGACTGTGATGTGATGTGATGTGAAGGCATACTAAATATTAGCACTGCTGAATGAGCATGATGCTGTTGAAAGCGATGCCAGCCTACAATCAGGCTAACGCTGCCTGTAACGTCAACGGGGCAGCTGAGCAGGCGACGAAGGCCAATTTGACATGCTAACGCTAACTAGCTCTCCTCTGTCTCCCAACAAGACAGACGCGACAGAAATGTTTAAGTGAAGCTCCGCGTAAAAACATACTTACAAGCCGACACACGAAAACAAACACACTCACCGAGAGCCACCTGACAGGCTTTACGCAGCTGGCTGTGCTGGCTCCTCTTCACCTCCTTATCCGAGAGGATTTTCTCCAGCGCCCGAGAAAGAAACATGCTCTTAGTTTTACTGTTTTCTGCCCTCTGCTGCTGCTGCTGTGGAGGCCCGTGTTGTTGTTGCTGCTGCTGCTGCATCTCTCGGTCTGGTTCCCGCTCCTCTCTCAGGCCGTCATCTTCGGCCTGGCCCTGCGGATAGGCAGCAGGTAATAAGGAAAGCTAACGAAAGCCAGGCTATCGATGTCAGTCCCGTAGTAGAGCTGCTAACCTCAGCTCAGCACCGCCATGCTTGGTGACACGTCATGTCACGTGACTCTCAGCTGTCTGGGGTGTTTTGACTCCAGCACCCAGAGGAGTCGTCAGAAACCTCCCAAACGGGGGTCAAATAATCATATTCTTCATTAATGGCAAATGTAGGAGCCCATATTGCAAAACGTGCCCCGGTTAAATTTGTCATAAATGTGCTCTAAACGTTTTTGTTTGTTTTTTTAACCGTGGAAACAAGGTTTGAGCAGTTCTGTCTTCGCCGTGTAGTAAATCAAGCGCTCCCGAGGAGAAGAGACGCTGTTCATGAAACGTCCTGCGGGTGGCGCTAAAGCACCACGAAGCAATGAAGCTAAAGCACGGGTTCACAAATTTTCAGGTCGGTTTTGAAATAACAGTCAGGTGCCCAAGTCAACGTTGAAACAGGTTTTTCCTGCTGTTGTCATTCCTCCTTTACGGAAGCCGAGAACGGCCGTGTTTGCAATTATTGTTTATGTAGTTATCTCGAGATAACAAAGCTCGTTTTCTCCTGATAACAGTTTAATTTCTCGTGATAACGACGTCTTGAAATCATGGGATAATTCAGGAGAACTGGAAAATGAGTTGAATTCATCCTTAATTCATCAAAGAGCTTATAAAAGTAGTAAGGGCTATGGATATATCCCTGCACTGAGACAGTTTTAGGTAAATAACCGTTATTGAATGAAATATGACAGAAAATATAAAACATGACAGCGGTGAGTTTACCTTATTTTGCCTGTTTCATGACATCTCGCACCGATGCCTTCCATATAAAGTTGTCCAGCAGATGTCACAATTTGGACTGTATCAAATGCTTCGAGACAGTGAACCACTTTGTTTCTCCCATCACTAAATGCTGCCATGGCACTCCTGATCTCTGATAAAAACATTTTTATAAGCAATAAGCGGAAACGATCTTTGTTTTCTCGTGATAACAGGTCGATTCTCTCGTTATCTCGGGATAACAAATCTCGTTTTCTCGAGATAGGTGTTTTAAAAATGAGCACGGCGTACCTTCCTGCTCATACTGATTAGAGGAAGATTCCTTGTAAGTGATGGGGTGATGCCTGTAAGTGATGGGGGCCAAAATCCACAGTCCTCCTTCTGTACAAAAATATATTTATCTGAAGCTGAAGTTTATCTGTAGTTAATATGAAGTTTCAAATCAAGTAGATGTCTTTCAACTTTACAGTCTTTTTAATGCTAAAATCCCTCTTTTTGTTACTACACTTCCACTGAAGCTCAACAAGGAAACACTGTCTGAGGAAACACAAAGAGGGAATTAGATACTAAAAAGACTGTAAACGTGTCAGATATCCACTTGACATGACTAATTCAGACCGCTGACGCCTCATAGAAGCTTCAGATAAGCTTTTAAATGGATTTTTGCACAAAATGACTGTGTAGACTCAGTGTGGGTTTTGGCCTCCATCACTTACATTGAAAGCACATTTGAAGGAAGAATGATAATGGTGAGGAAAACCTCTATCAGTGTTCTGTTGTTTTAAGACACACTTAAAATAACAGGAAGTTGTAAGTTAAAAAATAGTGAACTTGTCCTTTAAATCAACATCTGTTTATGTAGTATTGTTATTGTAGCTTTTAATATCGAGTGCAGTAATATAAACACCAGACAGTGAAGATTGCTACATATTAGTTTATTTTATCCAGCTCCTGCAATCAGCAATTACATGTGTACATCTATTTATTTCATACATATCTTCAGTTGAATCTTAAAACATCTTCATTATGTGATAAAAATGTACATCATATATAGCATCAATATGAAAATACTGACAATCTTCATTACAAATCTATACCATAGGATTTATCTGGCAAGCAAAAGTCATTGCTCGATCACTTATAAAAACAAAAAAATTCCGACTCAAAAAAAAGGAAAAAAAAAAAACATGAAGCCTGTTTTGAGGTTCTGCTGATACAACCGTTTCTCTCCCACAAAAATCATAATTCACAGTATGAAAAAAAAAAAAAAGACGAAGTGTCATGCCTTGCACAGATTTTTCCTGTTGCTTTAGCCAGA
This sequence comes from Euthynnus affinis, assembly GCA_029490765.1. Taxonomy (NCBI): domain Eukaryota; kingdom Metazoa; phylum Chordata; class Actinopteri; order Scombriformes; family Scombridae; genus Euthynnus; species Euthynnus affinis. The sequence goes on from CM055841.1 coordinate 6,345,595, forward strand.
ACGACAAAAAAAAAAATCACCTACTTAAATCATGTCTAATGGGCAATAACATCTACCATGAGATTTATGACGAAAACAACAATTATGAATAAACAAACAGAAAAAAACCATATCAGTTATAAAAATAAAGTAATAAAATGTGTACAAAGAAAGAAAATATGCGGACGCATGATTAGAGAATAAATAACACAATGTTGCTGTGGTTACAATCCCAGTGTCCTGTGGTACAGTTAGAGAAAAAGAAAATAAATTAACATTGATTTCTAAAATGCTTCCATTCAGATTAGGGAATAAAAAAAAAAAAAGAAGACAGAATCCCACCAGTACCTGCTGTACCATAAAAAGGCCAAAAAAAAATAGACAGTACCTTATACATATACAGTAGCTTGAAACACAATAGTGGACGCTCATACACCAGCTGTGGGTTGAAGTCATTTCCAGTCATAGATATTCACCGTCTGATAGGCTCATCAGATATCGAAACAATAAGCAGAACAAATGAACATTAGTGTGATGGTGATTCGTATCAATGTACTGTGTGTTTCATTACAAGTGCACAGAGGCTCAAATGAAGCCAATAAACTGTTGAGAGTGTCTGTGAATGTGTGTCAACCATGTTTTTTAATGAGTGAGCAAAAAAGTCTGTCAACGCTTTTAACAGAAGGGCAAATGCTGGAAAAAAAAAATCAATAAAAGAAATAATAGACCATCTGCTCTCACTTCAGGGAGGCGGTTAGCAGCAGCATGTGAGGGTAATGGATATACAGTATAAACCTCCAATAAATGTTATGATCTGCTCCAAGTAGAGGGACTACAAAACGGTGCCAGAATGACTCCTTTCACACACACTTTTCTGAGTCATTTCATCAGCAAATGAATCGAGGTTAAGTGCAATTTAATACCATTTAAAGCTGCAATTAAAAAAAAAAAACTTACATGATAATGGATGAACTCCACTAGCCAAAAGTCAGATTAATCTTATTTATATGTAGCCCAAAATTCACAAATTAGCCTCTAATAGTTGAAACATTTCAGGGCTTGTAGGGAGGAAATTCATTTTTATCTCCATTAGAGACTTTTGAAGGAAAGCAGCAGCTTCAGTGGAAATGCCAAAATACAGACTAGAGCCAAGAGACGCTGTACATAAGACAGACCTGCCTCGCCTTTATCAAATATAGAAACTGAATAGATGTGTGTGTGTGCCAAGCGCACCTGCATGCGTGTTTGTTTCAATATGACTCAGCCTGACCACAGCTTATTTTACCTCACAGGTGTTTTTCACTGTACCTACCGCACAATTCCATCGACTCACTTCTATGGTCGATTAGTTTTACTCTCTGAATGCGTTACAGTCCAGCGAATGACGTGCAAATTAAGGTTATTATTGTGTTACATTCTCTCATAGTGTGCCGTTAATTGAATTGAAGGAGAGTGAAGATATGAAAAAAAAAGGACACAGGTGCAGAAATACTGGAGAACACTTTTCATATGCGAATGTCTCGGGGAAACACATCCGAGTGAACTCTGGATCTGGCTGGAAAACAACAGAGATGAATATACTGTGCAGTACTGAGATTAGATATTGAGTTGTGGTCCAGAAAGAATGCAGAGAGAAAGAGGAAAAAACAAACAAACGAACGAACAAATTAAATCACATTCACATTTTGTCATTTGTACACATGCAGCAGGGGAAATAGCCCTTGTCATGGAAAGGAGAGGGAGTGCAATATGAAGGAAATATGTGAGGCAAATTAATTCTAACATGTCCCATTCCCAGGTAGGATTAGTGATTCGCAGCGTGCCATTGGTCAGATGGAAGCTGGTCATCAATTGTGAGATACAAGTACAATAATAATAATAAAAAAAAAAAAAGAATCACAAAGTATTCAAAAAATATAAAGCACAGGTCTAATGGTAAAAGGGATTTTCAAAAGACAAGCTGCTCCCAAAAATTATTAAAAAAAAAAAAATCAACCATTCATGATCAGACAATCATTAACAGAGCTAAGAACAGTGGTTAAAAGCATCTGAGCTGATGCAGAAGACCCAGATTTGTTTTTAAGGTGGTTTCTCCTCAAATAATAATAATAATAATAAAAAAAAACAGTATTATTGCAGATCTCAGCACTTGGTAGATTATTTCGGGTATCTCATTCGGAGTACCGCAACTGTTTACCAATCACATGCTGTGGTCACCTGGGGGAAGTGGTGGGGAGTGTGGTGCAGAGGTGGGGGGGGGGAAAGATTGTCAATGAGAGCTCGAGTTAAAATCCTGTTTCAGTGTGTGTGTGTGTGTGTGTTGTGAGGACTTGTACCTTCATGTATTCATAGGACTGATGAAAAGAAACGGGGAGGATTGAGGTTCTCATGTTAACCCTCTAGTGGAAGCTCATGGTAACTACAGTTTTTTGGAATAATAAGTGCTTCTAATGGTTTGGAAATAAGGTAGAAGGTGTGAGGAGAGAGGTTTTTGTTTTGTTTTGTTTTGTTTTTTTTTAACCAAATGATAGTTTCTATTTCTCACATTTTTGTGCCTGCAGAGCTTGGAAGAGGGGAGGGTGGACTGTGTCACCGCTATGGCACACATGCATGGTCGCTGGCATATAGAAGAGCGAATCCTAGGGTGCAGTGTTTTATGTGTAAATGTTAGGAACGTACAAACGTTTTAGTATCAGTGTTGTGTTGAGTTAATATGTACACATATTGTGCTTCTCAGGTACAGTCACTGTATGGATGTATGTGTTTGACGGAACCGGACGTTCCTGTGTCTCATTTGGTGGTCCATGACTCCCACCCCAAGTGTGTGTGTGTCCAAGTATTTGAGTGTGTGTCTATTTCAGGTTTCCAGTGTTTAGTTTGTGAATGCCCAGTCTAGAGAGTTATAACAGTGCCGTCTTCCTCCAGACTCCGCCTCTCCATTGCTTTGTCTGGCGACGGTGTGGTCGATGTAGCGTTGGCGTTGCTTAGCGATCCGCTGCTGGCGCTGGCCGGCAGGGTCCCGTTGGCGTTGATGGAGAGGGTGGACGTGGACGTGGTGGCGGCAGCTCGGAGGTTGAGGTGCGGCTCGTAGCGAGGCAGCGAGGGCATGCTGTAGTTGGAGGAGGCGCGCCTGATGGGTTCGGCGTCACCTCCCGCCTCGATCACCAGGTCCTCGTCGTCCTCGTCGCTCTCCAGCTCCCCGACGGGGAAGTTCTGGATGATGTGCGACGGCATGGAGGCCGCCGCGCCGAACATACCCTGCGATGAGTAGCCGTAGTAGCTGGCACCACTGTCCGATGAGCGCCCTGAGCTACCAGACGCCGCACCCCCTCCTCCTCCTCCTCCTCCACTGCGAACGACATTGTTCCGTTGGTTGGCAGGCTTGACGGTGATGATGAGGTTGTGGCTGTTGGCGATCATCATGTCCGTCACCTGGTCCAGAGACTTCCCAGCCACTTCGATACCGTTCACTTCCAGCACCTCGTCGTTTACCGCCAGCAGACCCGTGCTCTCCGCCAGCCCGCCGGGCACCATCCGAGAGATGAATATACCCGGGACCTTCTCCAGGCCCTGCGGTGTTACCCGCACGCTGGAGCCGTCACGGATGTAGAAACCCAACGGCTTCTCCTGCCCGTGCTTGTACAGGCGCACGCGTCGGTGCGTCTCAGGCAGGATGTCGACATCGATGATGGAGGAGACGGGGCGGAAGTCCCTCGGGAGACTGATGATCACTGGCGGCTTTTTCCTGTTGGCGTCAGGCCGCAGAAGGACCGCCGAAAGCACTGTGTTTTTCTTCCTGGTCAGAGAGTCGGTACCAAATGTTGAGTAATCAGCTTCCTCTGCAAAATAAAAGACAGAGGAAGTAGAGAAAGGGAAGCACAGAAGAGGAAGGTGTGACGGGGAGACAAAAAAAAAAAAGAGGGGAAAGGGTAGCAGAAAGAAGGGGAAGAAAGAAACAACACGTGTTATCAAACGCTGGTTAATTTTCCATTAATATCGTGCTGGGCTCATTATACATCAAGTCGTTATTCAGGCTGACATTCTGTTGCATCATGTTCTTTCAGGAGAATGAAAAATACTTTGCAATAGAACAGCTCTCAGCTGGAGGCATCCCTGAAGGGTGTCTGCGCTGAACATACACGTGCACACACACGACGCTGATCACCAGAACTCCCCTCAGGTTGTACTGATGCAAAATGCCACACCAGCCAAGGCACTCAGTCCATTTCCTAGTCCTTCATCAGCACTCTCTGACACGCTGCCACCCACAAATTAACCTACATATGCTGCATACAGCCTCGCAGGTGCATATGGCGAGCAGAGATGCTGTATTATAGATTTAATTGAACATATGGTTGCTGTTAAAGATTGTTCATGTGGATCCTTCATTCTAAGAAAAAAAAGGGCCAATGAAGACATTACTGCTAAATGAAACCAACTGCTTTTAAAATGAATAGCTTGACATTGGAGAAATATACGCTTATCTGCTTTCTTGCAGAGAGTTATCTGTGAATATTGATGCCATAATCATATCTGTCAGTTCAATTATGAAGCTAGAGCTAACAGACATTTAGCTTAGGCAAGCAAAAGACTAGAAACAGGGTGAGACGGCTAGCCTGGTTTTACCACCTAGCAGGACCTCTGTAAAAATGATAAGTTGTGGTTTTCTTTCTAACCCTAACCCTAACCCCCCCCATTTCCAATCCTGTATGCTAAGCTAAGCTAAGCTAAGCTAACCAGGCACTGGCTGTAGCTTCATATTTAACAGACAGATATAAGAGTGATATCAATCTTCATCAAATAAGTGTGTTTTCCCTAAATATCAAGCTACTCCACCTAAAGTTTTTTTGCCATCTCTATTTCAAGGTCGACATGCCAAAAGTAAACATTTGAACAGAGAACATTATGGCCACATTTCAGCTGCATGAGTCAATGGGACGCCATGAAACACTGCCCTTTGTTAACTGTACATTCAAGTTACTCAAGCTACTATATGCTTTAAGCCCACATGGCTGCTGTGAACACTAGACGAAGGGCTGGGCAGGTAAGAGGAGGAAAAACTGGAACTTTGGTCTTTAATAGTTAACCAGTTGAAACACAAGAAGCTAAATATTAACATCTGTGGGACATTCATTCCATTTTTTTTTTTTTTTTGCCAGCATCCAGCCTGTCCAGTCAAATTTTTTGTCGAGTTCTGTTGTTATTTTTAACAACTTTCTATTGAATGTGTCTTCGACTTTTTCACCTTTTTCATATTTTGTTGTTTTCAAAGCACTTTGTAAAACTCTTCTCTTCTGTTCTTAGATGAAAGTGCTCTATAAATAAAGCTCTGGCTGTCTTACAATGAATACCTCTCCTCTCGCCATTTGTCTCTCTCTCTCTCTCTCTCTCTATCTATCTGTGTGTGTGTGTGTGTGTGTGTGTGTGAGTAATCTGGGAAAATATCCACTCAGGTGCCTGATAAAGATTCCAGCTCTCAGGTTCTGACAGGTACGCACCCCACCACTCCCCTCTCCATCCCTAAAACCAAAAACAAAGGATCGATTGTCCCGAGAAAGAGCGGCAGTCTCACATTTCAGTTCCCATGGGGCACGGGTCCAGCGTATACACACCGACTATATCTTTGCCAGCCCTGACCTTACAGGCCGACGACACACAAGGAAGAATATAGTAACAGCAGCGCAAGCGAGAGTTTCATGGGTTTTGTTCCTGTTCAAGCTGTTTTCTCTACATGTCGTGCCCTTTCCATGCACATAAAAACAGTTATAAAAAGGAGCATTATGCTAAAAAAACGGGCGTACAGGTGGATGTTTCAAAGCACTTGCGCGCAGACACGGGGGTTGTTCTCGCCGTGCAGTCATGCGTAGACTTCTTTTCATCTAAACCATCCTTCCATCCGCAGCATATGAAAGGCCAGACCTGACTCTAGAGTTATAGTCGAGGAAAGAGGATAGGACGGTCCCCTCAGGGCCACTCACTGGCGCACACGCATGGCAAAAGAGATGCAGTTCCGGCTCCAGTGAACGCTACATATAACGCTACAGGAGCATGCGCTACATATAAGGCTTCCTGATCACAGCATATGCAAGCACACGCACACACACAAGCAGACATTCATTTAAAAACACACACACACACACATTAGGTTTATCTATGGTTAGAGATGAGGTCTGTACCCTAATGAACAGGAACACAGAGAAACCCAATCCCCTGGAAACCCAGAGCTACATTATAGCTCGTTAGAGCACAGAAGCAAAGCTCTCAGTTTAATTGGCTACAAAAGGCCTATAGGCAAGTCACAACATAAATATTCACGCTCTTCCTCATTTGTTGAAGTACGAATGGCCTTCTTTTATTTCCACTTTTCAAATTTAGGGCATGGAGGCACAAATCTTTCAACAGATTACATATGAGACCAGTGATCATTTCATATTTGGGAAGTTCATAGTGTTACAGAAATGTTTTGGGCGGTCTTGGGACACAAACCTTAATGGAGCAGGCTGATAATACAGTAGACTATGGTCACATGCAAAATAGAAAATTAACCTGCTTGTCTAAACGAGTATACAAATTCACTTTAAATAGGTAGTGTATATGCTGTATGCACTTACAGTGTGTGGGTATTCTATATATGTTTAGATGGACAGATGGATCCGAGGACGGCCGCGTCGCTGGGAATTCACGCAAAACCCGACGACGCGGCGCCTTTACTGCAGGGTTGTGTGGGAGAACGGACGTGTTTATTTGTGCTTTAGAACGGAACCACAATGAAACAATCAGAAACTAACGTTTTATTTATCAGATTCACTGCTTTGATCTCGCTAGCGCCACTCCCTCCATTCATTCTCTCTCTAGCTTGCTTGACCAACGCTGCGGTGACCAACTCTCTCTCTCTCTTTCTCGCTCTGGTGTAATTGAGCTGGGAAGGAAGGGCCAACTTTGAATGTTGTGTTTACACCGACCAACTAATCCTGTATAGTGTGCCTTTAAGTGCTCTTAAAATGAGCTCATGGCCCACATGTACTCCAGGAGCGCCCCCATGACCACATGGTTGCTGTAACATGCCACATGGCTGCGCTGTCCCTGGTTCAGTTCCGGTCACTTCACTGTCTACTGTACAGTAAAGGAAGAAAAAGGCCACTGACTGCCTGTCAAACTTACTATTCTTGCTTACATGCACTTATAATAGTAACAGAAGCAGATTTATCACTCAAGTATTTCTCTAATTCCAGCGTCAATTTGCCAGGTCAAATAAAATCCAAACAAAAACCATTGTCATCAGCTCTAATTAAGCTAACGTTAGCTCTATGAGCGCTATGGTTGGGAAACACTCTTTCTGGCTAACTTGTTTTATTTGTCCAGCAGACCTGTTATAAAATGAGAACCCTCTCAGGCTCGTGAATATACACTTGATGGCTCCATACATGATATTGTCCTAAAAGACTCCGGCTAGAGCTGCACATTTCAGGCAATATATTCACCAGTAGATTTCATTTATTACTATATTGCAGTATAGAGCAAGTATGATGAGGAAAATTCCCCCAAAGGGCTGCTAACATTTCTCTACACTGGGAAGAGTATAAAATGCTTCTTGGCCTTGGCAGGATCTGAGTAAGGCTACTACTATAAGCACAAAGTTGCCAAGCAGGACATGCTAATGTTTGCACCTTTGCCCAGACAAACACTGTTTAATCGATTTCTGATACCTTCGCTCTTCTATTTTTGGTGTTTGAAAAGCTGAAAAAAGAAACTCTCGAGCTAGAATCCCTCTTAGCACAGCTCTATGCACACCTTCTTGGCACGTTGACAAACTCACGGCTTGACAGGCCTGCAGAGCCAAGTCACGGTTACTAAACTATGATTGGACAAACTCTGTTCGAGGCAGAGGTTTAGCGAACAGTCGATATATACTAGACGTGGACTGTACTAAACATCCTGTGAAAACAGTTGAATAATCTCTTCAGTGGCTTTAAAAAGGAGCTTTGTCAAGTCTATGAAGTTGTCATGGTGATGTCACCGGGGTTATCTAGCTCAGGCTTGGAGACTACAAATGTTTTTGTTTTGTTTGGGGAATTTGAAAGGTAAGCAGAGAGGGCCCAACAAAAACATGTTATTTGTTGCATTATGGGAAATGTAGGATCCCATGCTTTATGCTTGACCCATACTAGAGACATACTACATACCAGAGACTTTAAGTCAGGATATCTCCGCCTCTGCTTGTTTTATTTTGATCTTTTCTGTTTTAGTCTGTCTCTTGTGAGGGTCCTAACCTAATGGAAATGTATTTCTAAATTACTGGAGACCCCTTTAACCACTCATACAGATTATGTATCTGTCACCAAACCAGACGCTAGCTCTGTTGGTTACCTTTTCCCAAAGCTGCTCATCTCCTCAGATGACAACCAGGATCAAAGACCCACCTGCAGCATATCGAAATCAGTGTTCAGGCAGTGTTCCCAATCCCTGAATAAAAACATAATCCCCAGGCCAACACTTGCCATGGCTCTGCACAGGTTAGGTATTCCAACTATGCAGTTAACTTCTTTGATTTCTCACACTTTGAATGGAGTCAGTGAGGAGCGAAAGAAGCGGAGCAACGGAGGAGAAAATGACAACCCAACATACACAAGTGAGGACACACGCGATGACGCTTAGGTCAATCCTCTCTGTAGTATATAACTAACACACACACACACACACGCAGGGTGAACAACTAATGCATCTCCATTACGACATTGAAGGGACTTCACTCTAAGACAACTCCGCCTAAGGAGAGGAAACCACTTGAGCAAACCGGCAAGCACGGGTCAAACACGTCATCTTCCTCAGTGCTCTATTCTTCACACTCTCCGGGTGCATCGTGCTCCGACTCTGGACTCTGGCTATTAAAAAAAAAAAGAGTCAATGCTAATGGCTCAGAATAAGCGGGGATGTGCAGGCATTCAGAGCAAGCCCACAGCCATTGACATCAATATCTCCTCCAGTGACACTTCCTGCTCACTTCTGTCAAAAACTATTACTACACACCTGTAGAGCTGCATCTTTCACAATGGACATTGACATACTTCCCCCTCTATCACGCCACTCAAGCACACACCTGCTCTCATTAACAGGAGGATTACTCATAGTACTCTCATCCACCCACTTCTTCAGTAAACCACTACACCCCCTGATAACACAGTGTTAAAAAAAAAAAAATTACAGTGATACAAGGATGACGAGGCTCTGGCTTTCATTGTAACATAATGATCCCTGACGACAAGGATGACAACAACAATCCATTACTTCCTGGTATTTGTCCTGAGCGCTACGTCAGTGAAACCCGATACTGTGTGCAGGTGACACACCACGATCAGCTACATGACATGTCATAAACACTATCACTACTACTTCTACTTCTAGTGTTGCTAACTTCACTGCATCCATATTCCAGGTGTTTATGCAGCTGGATACAATGAATGTAAAAGTAGGAAAATCTTTAATTGTATGGTGACAAAATTTAAAGGCACAGTAACTCAACCACTGCTGTAGCTATTACTAGGCCTGTATAATTACAGCTACAGGGATAACAGTGACTGATTAGTGAGTATTATGAACTAGGTCAGAAAAATTCATCACTGGAGAAAATCTAATAATATAACCGTACAGATGTGCTGACCCCCGCTAAAAGCAAAAGATTTTCATTTATTTATGATATAGTATATATATAACAGTTGCTGTCCGTGAAGCCAGGCTATCAGTAACATAACACGTCTCCAGAGTCTGAGTAAGAAAAACACAAAGAGAAAGACGTGAAGTTGAAGGTTGCGGTGTTCTGGAAATAGTCAGGTTTACTGATGACAAGTCCACCACACAGTCTGTGCCACGGTGTTCCTGACACAGAACGATACAAGGAGGAGGAGGAGGAGGAGGGGGAGGAGGGGGAGTATGTGTGTGTGTGTGTGTGTGTGGGCGTGTCAATGTGAACTTGTGTTGATGAGAAAAACCAGGGGTGGTGTAAAACAAAAGACGAGAAACAGGCAGGAAAAGACGGGAAGACAGCAAAAACAGACAGAGTAGAAAGAGAGAGAGAGATAGAGAGAAGAGAGGAAAAGAGAGGAGGAGGTGATAAAAAAAAAAAAAAAAAACTTTCAAAGGAGTAAATTCCCGGAGGGTTACTATTCCTGGTGTGGTGAGCATACCTCCCTGGCACAGCCCAGATAAAAAGCGCCTTAATGCTGCTGATAAGAGAGGGAGAAAGAAATGGAAGGTGGGGGGTAGGGGGAGGTCAAAGGGAGAGAGAGAGCGTTGAGCGGAAAGGACGGAATAGGGACAACAAGAAAAACACAGAACAGCGCGGTGATAAGAGGCGTTTTTGGGGAAAGATAGATGCTTGTGGTGTAGAGAGGAGGCAAAAAGTGTGAGGCAAAGTTGGGAGCAGAAGACAAAGCCTTGATGTGGAATGGAGCTGACAATTTGAAGAATTGCTTATTAAATCCATAATTCAAAAAGACTCCGGTCATGAACATTAGCCTGCTTCTAGGCCTCCTCATATACCTGATCTCCACTCATCAGTCCTGCTTTATTACCCTGTCATGACAGCAGCTATTCATCAGATTATACAGAAACTAAAAATCTACACTGCGGTTTAAACGCCGCTGCGATGCAAAAACAATGAACAACTTGACACAGCTTTACTACTGGAACGTGATTCATGTATATATATGTTTTATTTGTCACTCATGTACAGCACTTTTCCTGTGTGCGTGTTTGCATCTCCTCACTGCAGTATGAAGCAATTCCATCAATTCCTTTTTGTGCTGACACAGACACCTTTCTCCTTCCTGCAATACTTCCTCTCCCTCCCCCCCCCCCCCCCCCCACCCACCCTCCCATTTTTCTCCCCCTGTGCCCTTCACTCAATCTGTCACTTGGATCCATCTCTCAGCAGGAACCTTTTTTTTTTTTTTTTTTCTTCTCCTGTGTCTCCACCTCTGTCTGTCCCACTTGGTCTTGTAGTCTTTCCTCTTTTGGCCTTCTCTTTTCTTGTCACCATCTGTCCTCTCTCTCTCTCCTGCTACAACAGGTTTATCAAGTGCAGGACTCAGTGGTCCTTTTGATGCCGGCATTAAGACAGCACATGCAGCACCTGCTTTGGAAATAAAGGTTTGTCTAGGACAAGTACAGATCTGATGAGGGACTGAATCATTCAGCTAAGAGTCACCATGGGGCATGTGTAGTGGACTGGTAGTGAAGGGACTATGGCTGGTGCTTGGACTTGGCAGGTCTCTTGGCGTAACGAAGTTGAGAGCAGGGATGCGCCTGGGGCTGAGGCTAGATTTGAGCTTGGGACAGGGTGGGGTAGGGGAATGGAGCAGGTCACTTGGGGATGTAGGTTTCAGTACCGGGTTACAAGAAGGAGGCTGGGGTGGGGTGGCTAGATCTGGGTCTGATAAGCGGAGCATTCTACGCAGCCCCGCTACGTGTAGCCTCCAGGAGGAGAGGGAAGAGGGAGAACGAGACGTCGGAGAGGACGGAGGAGAACAAGGGAGGGAGGAGCAACCACGTGGGTCGGGGGAGCCCAAGTCTAGCCTCACAAGTCTGTCACTCATGCGTCTGAATAGGGACTTTACTGGGGAGGGACGGGCGGGGGGACTCTGTGCTTCTGGCTCTGTCCTGCCTTCAGCATTTGACCCTGGAAGACAACACAGCCAACCTACAGTTAGATCTGGACACTGAGGCATACGTCACATTGCCAAGGTGAACTTTTAGTCCACCGCACTATAGCTCAAGGCACCGAAAGCCTTTTTATAGAATTTTGAAATTTGAAAGAAAAACAAACACATCTCGACATGTCAAATTAAGAAAAGCACAAGTGTGACATTAACGATGCCTGAATTCCATTGAGCTGCGTCACTTTCAGGCTCTTGCTGTTTGTGTGTATGTACGCTGGCTCGCTGTCACACTGTCATAAATTCCTGGGACACGTGAATAGAACGGAGCTATTGTTAATGTTATTAGTAACACCTGTGCTCTTCCGTCTATGACAATTCAACATGTCTGCTGTGAAAAAGAGCTCGTCGCTGTTGATTTCATCTGGCCAGGGCAATATCGTAAGATTAAGTCTGATTGTTAAATTAGCCTGACAAATCTTGTCTTGCTCATTTATTTGATGCCTCAAATCCATTACTTCAAATCTGCACTTTATTGTTTCCATGACAAACATTCAGGAGACTTGAACCTTTACAGTATCTCTTTACTTAGAGTCCCCTTGTTTAGCAGCTTTATAAACACACTAAAATGTTGTGGTAAGCAGATATGAGGATACTGTTAACTCCTCATATGAAGACATCATGAATTAAAACTTACACCTGCTTACAAATATATTATTATACATTATAAACCATTTATTAACTGTTCATATAATGCTTAGAAATGCTAAATGTGAGAGTGTGACCACATTAACTCTTGCATATAGTTTGATAAAGACTGTGAATGTATGGATAAGGAGCTAATAAAACTCGGTACAAACAGTGACAGAAGTTACGCAAACACTAACAGTGTTTGGGAGCTGCAAGTTGCAACCTGCTGACTATGTTGCACTGCTAGCCAAGGTAAATATGCTGGAATGGCATGCTGGAAGAAATTCACAGATAAGCATATCAGTTATCATTCCTTCATATCGATATCGCTGGAACACCGAACCCAGCAGACAGAAAGAATGTTTTTTTAATTACCAAACCCGGCAAGACACACGTATCAGTCTGCTTAGCAAGCCAAAATAAAAAATAAAAAAAAAAAAAGATAGAGCCGACATACAGAACAGACAGGTTGGTGATAAGAAACACAAAATATTCATGTATTTTTTACAATTGCCCAACATGAACACTCTCTTTTTTTGACATTTCTGATTTTCCCTTTTTTTTTTTTTTTTAATTTCAGATAAATGACTACACACTTTTCTATTTGTGAGGGGGAAAATCCATCCATGGTCTTGTGTAACACTTTGAAAAAAAAAATCAGTGAGATGAGGTTTAATACAAGGCTCTTTGTTGTATCTCGTGTGATATTATTGGGATTTCTCCAACAGCAGCAATATACTAGCTAACATTTATGACATGGCTTTGAATATGAGGCTTGACAAAGTTCAACAGTCTCTGTTACATCACATCACACGTTCACCTGAGCTGAAACAATCTGTATACACACCTCCCCGTTACATTTGTCCAAAGTACAGCTCACTCTCTACCTTCCCCTCTCTCCATCCCACCCGCCATCTCTCTTGTTTTTTTTTTTTTCAGTTTAACCAGTCAACCATTATTATTATAGTCTGTAGTGGTCAAGAGTCCACTTTGCCAGGTTTGCACCCTCTCTCTCTCTCTCTCTCTCACTCTCTCTGTCTGTCTGTGTTGGCCCAAAGTGCTGTTTCTTTCTCATCCACTCTCTGTTTTTCTTCTTCTTCTTTTCTTTTTTTGGTCCAGATCTCCCCCTGTTTTCTTCCCCCCCCCCCTCTCTCTCTCTCTCTCTAACCATTCATCTTTCCCTAACCAACTCTGAGCTGAGAAATTCTGACAGACTTTATAACAGAGAGCCTGGACTCCTACTGTCCCACCCCACCCCCCACCACCACCTCCCACCCTTCTATCCAAGCCACCCTCCTCCCTACATCTTCATGCGGCAAAGTCCAGCCAGGTTTGGAAGGGTAAAGAGTGACGTTTTAGCTTGCCAGTCTGTGCTCTCTCTCTCTCTCTTTCATTTTTAAATGTTCTTTTGGCTCTGTGCTTTCTTTCACTCTCTTTCTCTGTCCATCTATACGGCCTTGTTGATGGAGCCGGGCTCTGTAGCCGAGGGTCCGGTCTGAGCTGCTGTCTTGTCTAATCTATCCAGCAGACGTGATCAGAGGCTGGCCACATTCCATGCAAAATGACCCCCCCACCACCACCACCACCCCACCCACCCCTCCATCTCTCTCTCTCTCTTTCACTCTCTCTCTTCATTTCTCTCTCTCTCACCCTCCCCAACTTGGGCCTCACTCTGCATTCCTCCCTCACTAATACTATTCCCACTATCCTCCTCTCTCTCTCTCTCTCTCTCCCTCTTGTTGCATTCCTATCACACTTACATGACTCCCTCTCCTTTTCTCCACATCTCTAATTACATGCCTTCGCCTAAACAATGCCTTATACATTACTCCCTCTTTAATACCGTTTACTCTCTCTCTCTCTCCCCCTCTCTCTCTCTCTCTCTCTCTCGTCCTTCCATCTCTCTTATTAGAGCCCAAGATATGTTCATCCTCCACCCATTCCTCCCGCGGTGCTGCGAGTCCCGTCGCTTCCCCTCACTCATTACGTACAGCATCCCAGGGAATAATTCATGCTCTGTGGAAAACTTAAGAATCAGAGCAAGGGGTGGTTGATTTCTATTGTTTTCACTGATCACGCTCCTTTGGGGGGGGGGGGGGAATGACATCTATAACACCTGCCAGCACTTTAACTCCTTCGCTCTAAATCCTTTCATCTCAAGCCCAACATCTCTCCTCTGCTACGCGTTTGTTGGCGTCTTCTTTCCTCATTCTAACTTGTTATGCTTTGTCACTTTAATTCAAATTTGTCTTCCTGGTTTCATCTGGCTCTCTGTATGTGTCAGACAAGCCACGGTGGTTACATTCTCACCCCCCCCCCCCCCCACCTCTTGTCAGTCTCGCACTAGCGCTGCCGTTAACCTGTGCTTATTTTTGCAGGGTGGGTAGAGTCGGTCTGTGTCGTACGTTTTCATTTTCTCTTACTGGATGACTCATACGCCAGGTTGCTAATTTCTAACAGGGTAGTCCCTGCTCGGATATGCAAATACAACACATTCCTGTCCCTCTCCATTTACCTTACTGCTGGTGGAGGAGTTATGAAAGGGCTGAAAGTGCGTACACAACATCACTAAACAAACCCACGCCCTGAGAGAGAATGAAAAAAACTCCTACCAACACATGCATGACAACCTGGAAACAGTGTGTGCGTGTGTGTGTGTATGTGTGTGTGTGTGCGCAATTGCAAAGAATGTCCTGGATGACTGATACAGGCAAACACGGTGACTTTCAGACTCAGGGAAATCTCTCCGGACAGTCATGTTTACAGCCAATCAAACACAGACCTGGGTGTGTCTCATTGCTTCCTCAGTACTTGAATCACAGACCACACCTGAGGAGCAATATTCTTCATTTTCTTTTGAATCAAAGTCCACAGGTGTGACTGATTATATCACATTGTTTTTTTGGGGGTTTTTTTTTATGAGCGACAATGCAATCCTACTCAGTTTTTGGAATCTAATAAAAATCCGCTGCCATGTGCGATGTCATGTACAAATAGAAGATGATTTATGAAGCAACTTAATCAAACATCGCAATGAATAAATACTGGAATATTGTGTGTGTGTGTGTGTGTCTATGTCCATCCAAAGCTAGAAGACAAAACATAACAACACAACTGACTGAAACTCTAACTGAGGGTTTGTCTACAGTCAGAATGCAAAGCTGCATTGGCATCTAAAAACAGCTGATCACTAATATGAGGATGATGATTAAAACGAAAGAGAAACTAATATCAACATAACACATTTTGTCAACCACAGCTGATTCTTCTTCTCTGTTTACACTGAGCTTAGCAAAGTGTGGGTCAGGAAACAGCTCCTAACATCTTTCATCTATCAGTGAATGCTGCTTCCCTTCTATCATTTAGAACTTATTGATTTTCGTAGTGCGTCTGACACATACACTCCTCAAAAAAAGTAGCTACAGCTGCATGAAAATATCAGGCACATCTACCTGATAGATGAAGTTGTAGAAAGACATTTTTTTTTTTTTTAAAGTCTGAATGCTAACAGCACTGCTCCCAGCATGCTTTGCAGCTTCCCCATCAGCCTTAAAGAGACTCCAGTGCTGTTAATCCACCTATAAGCTGGCCTCTCTTCAGAGTTTCCATGACAACAAGTAAACACTGGACACCTCACTGCCAGCTCAATAGTCATCGACACATTGTTCAGGGATGCGGGAGGAGGGGAGGAGGAGGAGGAGGAGGAGGAGGAGGAAGGGGAGGAGGGGTTTAGGGGATGCCCAGCCAGTGCAGAGTGGTAGAGTAGTGTGTGTTGAAGCAGTCCCGCTAGTCGCTATCTGACGCATCCAAAAAACACACACAAACACCCCATTTTTCTACAGTGACTGGTCAGCGTTGTAGCGTGGACGCAGAAACGACGACGACGACGACCGCGACAATGTGGGCATTATTCAACGAGCAGACCACAACAATACAGCAACAGACAGTCACAGCCTCACATCCACCCCTCTGCCCATCCATCCATCCATATGTGATGGCGCACGGTACCTTACTCTATCTCTGACTTGTCTCGCTATCTTTGACGACCACGATAGAAATAAGTTAGCTTTTAACTTGATTGTGTTGACCTCAACATTTTTAAATGAATGTGTGTTTCTTACAGCGGGTGACATTGTTTCTATATGTCAAATAAATCAAAATCCAACCGTCTGCACTGAATGAACCGAACCTTCAGAGCACTGAGCCTGAAATAAAACTAGCCTATATTTAGTCTTCCAGACATATAAAATGCAGTGCTAAAAATAACCTCACATCATGACACTAGACACTCCTTCTTTTAAAACACACACACACACACACACACACGAATCAAGTCAAGTGAAATTGTCTTTTGTAAACCTTTCCGATCACTGGGGGCTGAAGCCTGAGTGCATCCATGTATTACGGTTTCACTGAGTTATTCCTGCAGGCCCAGGAAGAACAAACACTGGCCCACACTGCTGCTACCGTATCTGAAGTCCTGCTCTTATGCAATAACAGCCATTCACATCACATCAACACCACTGACCATCTCAGACATTTACATAATTGCTCGGTTACGGTCTTGAAAGAACAGCGGTAGCCTCGTACCATCAGAAGCCAGGCCCGCCACCGCAAGACTGAAGCTATGCGCTGATACGCTTCGGCACGCCGGACGCGAACTGGTTCAGCGGTCTAGAGCTGAAAACCTGTGCTTGCGTAGCACAGGTGTGAAACCTCCGTTTAAAAACCTTCCTCCCTATGCTGCTGATAACATGAGAGAGTCGGGACGTAACGAAGCCTTGTTACTAAAAAAAAAAAAAAAAAGAGGGTTTTAACAAAAGGGAATCCAGGTGTAGGGTCATGTGCGCAGATATCGCCATGACAACAAACAAGATGATGAAGGACTCATTATCATTTAAAAGATTTCTCCAAAATAAAAAAAAATGACATTCTCTGTTACTTAGACGAGATGTGAAATACTTTTAAAAAAGGATTGGTGAGTTGGCGTGACAGACCTCAGTTGGCCCCGACATAGAGGAGCCATTACCTTGCTTATAGAGTCATCACTATAACCGGCGTCTGCAGATACATAATGGTGTATAAGCTACCAATTTGCTGCATCTGCACACCGCAGAGCTTTTTAAGCTTGGACCAACTGCTCCCCGTGCTTAGCAGTAGGGTACGGGGTGTAAACACACAGGAGGGGGTGATGGGGTGTGTAGCAGTGGAAGTGTGTGTGTGTGTGTGTGTCTTCTGTGTTGTACAACATTTCCTTTCGAGGTTGTCTGCGACTGATGTGTGACGCTTGCTTGCCTGCGTGACTGTGTTTTCCTGGGTCTGTGTTTGTGTGTGTGTGTGTGTGTGTGTGTGAGCAGCAGTGAGCACAGCGTGGGGTTTGTGTCTGGAGCGTGTAATTGAAACACGGTCCCATGCAGCGCAACACAGTGACCCCACTAATCTCCTCCTGACAAAGTGGCTTAGCTTCTATAGGGTCATATGGCACAGCGAGACAGCTTAAACACAACAGAGCGCGCGCGCGGCCTGAGCTGCCCTGACCAGCAGACCCCCAAGTGCCCCCCACACACACACCCGCCCAATTCAACAGGTCACACTCAACAACTCATTAGTTAAGATTCCCCTTAAAAAACCTACATGAACGTTTTTTTAGAAGTTTTTATAGATGCAGCCTGACAGAAAAGGGTTAATACTACTTCCCTACACATGAACAAATGATGAGCACCTAGCAACCGAAATGTCTCAGTGCTACGAATGACATGCCGCCTGTGATACCATGTAATAGCAGGACAAACAGCAGTGAGGAAGTGAACAGACATATTGTAGTGTTGAACTTCCTAAAACTGACCATCGGCAGTCGCACAGTCAGAACCCAGAACACACCTCCCATGAGCCCGCCGTGACGAAAAACAGTGATACGTACTGAGCGTATCTGACCATGTTCGGCCGTGGTGTTGTCTATCTTATATCTGCTTTTGTGCAACATGATTTGAGAGGAGCAAAACAGCGAAAATACCTCAGTTCTTCGCTCATTATCGTTACTTTTCTTTTTGTTTTGTCTAGCTCTTGCAGTGAGATAATCTTTGTAAAACACACACTGCTCCCCAGCAAGGTCACTGATCTGTAGATATGTGGGTCAGAAGTAGGACACCAGAGGACGTAGCTAGGAGAAACACATAGGCGACACTCAGGCTAAACTAAAGTTTCATAACAATATTTAACATTTGTTGGACTTTTTGGATTATGCAGACAACATTTAATAACATATTTTCCTGTTCAACAGCTTCTCCCATATTTCTAAGCCGTACTATTCAAAACTAAAACAAGACTTTTGTTTGTATTTCCGCAGGAAAGCGGATATCAGCTAACAAACTAGGTGGAAACTAGGACGCATTGTTCAAATACTCTGTGCTCTGCGCGCTTACCTTTCCTCTGCAGGAACAGCCTGAGTAGAGGGCTGGCGGTGGAGATGGCCTTGTGGTAGTTGTCATCATTGTTGATGGGCAGCAGGTCTCCGTGCACGTCAGCGTAGCCCACCAACAGCTCCACGTTGGGGATGCGATGCACGTGCTGCAGGAGGCCGTAGAACTCATCGAAGCGGCCCGGCTTCGAGCGATCCAGAGAGAACCGACGAAACTCTGCACCAAACTGGGACGTGGCGCAGTCACACAAAGAGATAAAACATGTGAGCACTTGTTTGAGGGAGATGAGGAAACTGATTTATGAGACAACGAAACCATCAGATACACTGACACACTTGCCATGCATGCGCACAATATGGAGCAACATCTCCTTAAAGGGTCTGAGATTTGCGGCTGTGACTGATGAGCATACACTGTATGTCAACCAAGCTAACACAGCGCATGGGATGAATTATTGATGCAGACGTTGACATGCCTGTGTATCTCCAAGTTTCTGTGGATGCAGTACGTTGAAGACTGAACAGTGTCGTCTCCTCAGCCTGCCTGACAGAATGTTTGGTATGCCGCTGATGTAGTAAAGACTATATGTCTTCAGAAAACACATTGTTGGTTTATGAGTAACGTAGTAATCACTGTGGTCTGACTGGATCAATGGCTGCGCATGCCTAATCTGTAGGCGACTGTGTAGCCCAGAACGAGCACAATGTCCCATTGGTGGCGTTGATGAGGAGTACAAAGTGTTGTGGTTACTGTTGCTCAGCACTGACAAAAGATGATCTACAATCCACTGCCAACCTGGACACACAGCATCTTTAAACACTGGTGAAAAGCGGAATTATATTAAATTATAAGCTGGGAAACAAAAACAGGCAGCATGTTTGTGGTAGACATTAGAACGTGACTCTAGGCTGCTCAGTTTGGGACAGACGTAAACAAAGTAATGTAATGATCATATGCTTATTTTACATAAAGTGAATGATTAGATTAGCTGCTGATAAATTAAATGAATCGTCAGCTATTCTGATACTTAATTGTTTTGAGTCATTTAAAAAAAGAAAAAAAGTTCAAATTCTTGCTTATTCCAGCTTATTAAATGTTAATATTTTCTGGTTTTGTTAGTCCTCTATGACTAGAAACTTAATCTTTGGCCTGTGGACTGTTGGTCAGGACAAAATAAGACATTTGAGGACGTCACCTTGGGCTTTGTTTAATCAATAAGTTAATCGACAATGAAAGTAATAATTTTATTGCAGTTATATAAGGCTATATTGCTGAGGTCTAAAAAAAAACTAGTTTTGAGCAGCAATAAGCGCCCTGAAGCTCCATCCCTCAGACTCAAACCCTGAGTCAATATTTGGGACTAAGCAGAGGGAGGAGGCTGTCACAGGTGACACTGGCTCACTGCGGCGTCAGCTGATAATAACCTCCACCTTCAAACTAACGAGCTAGCTGTCAAACTTACCAAATTCACGGTTCACATCACCGTTTTAAAACACGGGGAGCCGCCAGACAGGAAGTCACGGCGACAAAAACCTATGTTGACCAACTGAGTTCTCATTTGTTTGTGTCTATGTAGGCTAGCTAATTTGTGCGACATCGTAACTTGCTACCAAGCCACTTAACAGGCTAAATTAGCAATAGTGGCCATCACACGAGAGAGAGGTGAGACTACAAATATAACAAGTAAACAGGACAAAAAAGTTGTCATATGCACCTTGCTCTTCACCTCCACGGCACTCAGAGAACGGTTGCTCGGCACTCGGTGGTTTTTGTTCATGTTTCGCCGCCAAAGCACTCACACACTCGCCCTGCTGCTCCTGCCGTCGCCGCCGCCGCCGCTCTGTATCCACACTGTACGTGTCAACCAGGTAACGTTACTTTGGAAGTAAAACAGGCTGTACAGGGATTTCTCGACGTCCAGAGTTCTGCGTTGTCTCTCCAAGTACGACAACGGCTGCCAACCAGCCTAGCTCAGCCTGTAAACTTGTCTCCTGTCATACTTGCCGCTGTGTGTCGGCTCTCTACTGCTTCTTCTTCTTCTGTTTCTTCTTCCTCCTCCTCTTCTTCTTCTTCTTCTCTCTCTCTCACTCACTCTCTCTCTCTCTCTTCTCTCCCTGCGCCTGGAGAGCTGCCTGGCGACGCCACACTTCATAATAAAAGTCTCATTCTCTGGATTTCCCTCACCCTTGACTTCAAAATAAGAGCCCTCTACTTTCCAGCCCTATCAGATGCTGAATGTCAGTGGTTCTCAAAGTGGGGTTCAGGGTCCTTGAAGGGATTCCAGGGGGTGCCCAGCAAAAAGGGGGGAAAAATATATTTTCACTATAATTCCATCCATATGTGTTAATGGCAGAATGTGTGATGTGTGTGTTTTGGTCATGGGATTCATACCCTCTGCAATAAAAGAAAATAAAAATCAAAAGCGAAAATATTATCAGATGGGGGTCCATGGTCTAATGTGTGTCATTTTAGGGGTCATTGATTTGAAATAATTTGGGAACCACTGCTGTATGGGATTAACTTTTAACTGTGGCATAATAATTGCACAAAACATCCCAAGAATCAAACAAGTTGAACTGAAAGTGAATAAAAAATAAACTGACACCTAAAAAAACATGACTTCAAGGGCAAAACTTACAATACAATAAAACTATTCAAGAGTGAAACATTTGATCACAATATACTTTGTCTTTCACTGATCTGGATTCCCTCTTGTGCCGTCACTTTTTTCAATTTCGCTGCTGAATTTTTCAGTTTCAGTCCTGAATTTCTCTGGAACTAGTTAGTGGGAGGAAATAATACAGTTATAAGTCATACCTTGTACGACTTGTTACAATTTGGACCATTGATTGCCCTCATGAGAGCGTTGTGTCAGAACTGAAAAATTGAAAATGTTGGGGAATTTTTTGTTTTAGCTTATTTTTATTCAGTTTCAATTAAATTGGTTTGATCCCATAATTCTTTGCCTTGACAGGAGCTAATAACTTTGCTCCAAATAGCTAGGTCAATACTAGAACAAGGCACATGTAAGATCCAATATCTCATCTCAGTGGGCTACTTCAATAATTTGGTAAATAAATGCACTACCTTCAGTGAAATGATTATAACACAATAGACACTGAGGAGATTTTGCTGGTGACCCTTAAGAGCCCTTTCAAGGTCTCCTTTAGGAATTATTCCCTTAACAGTTGATATTATAACCAAATAAGAAATATCAGAAAAGATATGCATTATTTATATGTGGCACACACTTTGTAGCTTACCAGAACCTCATTAGTCATTTTCTATCACCGTAAATATCCTCATTGTGTGCCAAAGTCTAACAAAAATACACTTGGTTATATTTTACAATGTGTGATATCCACTGCATATTGTTTACATGTGATGCAGGGTAAGTGTTCATGGTATGTAGCCAGCAGTCTATCTTAAATTCACTATTCAGATGTCAAATACAGATATAAAATGTATGTGGGTAGTAAACATGAAACGTTGTAGATGACTGTACTTTGTTTCTTGTTGTATAGTGACATCTTCTGGCCAAATGACATATAGGCCTACCGCTGCCTGCTCAGAGTATGCGCACACTTACATATACCCTGTAGAGTGCATATGACGGTACACACTGCACTGTATTAGTAGATAAAGGACAGTATTAATACAGTATGTGCAGTGATCCAGTGGTAGATGAAAATACATTGGAACGGTGCCCTGCAGTCAGTCAGTGGTCATTATAAGACACCAATGTAAATCAGTTCAGTGGATTAATGTTATATTTTTCTTGAATAAAACATAGTTGTAAATGAGATCAGTGTTATCTCATGTTACACAATGAATTAGATTTATGGCAGTCAGTCAGAAACAGGTGAATGAACTGATGATTCAGCTGAAAAGGTTATATTAACCTACTCTTATTGGGCAAGTGATCCAAAACTTTTTCATGCACAGGTAACTAAATTGATACTAATGAGACCACAGAGCCTCATGTGATATTATTATATTTTTGCTGTGTGACAGGATTTGGTACAGAAATATATGAGTAAAAGTGGTTCTTGTTTCATTTACCAGCAGCCTGGGGATTGAAATGTTAGTGAATTTAAAGTGCACAGCTCTTCCCAGCTTTAACCTGAGCAAAAATCCAGTCATCCAGGATAAGAGTGGAAACATCTGTGAGGGCGTGTAGTATATTTAAGATATTCCTTATTTTGTTCAGGACACAGAACACCCAGGCTCCTGTCAGTCCCTGGACACCGGCGTAGGAATCACCGTTGTTGAGTACAACAAACATTAGATCAAGGTTAAAGTATCTTTCCTGAGAGTTTGCCAAAGACGGTGGAAGTAAATAAGGAGATGAGAGTAACACACAGCAGCATGAGTCAGATTTGATTGCACAAGGCCGGCATTATCTGCAGGAATCATAGGCCTTTTTCATGGAAGTCATTTTGACATGTCACAGTGTAAAGGCAAAGGTGTAACTAATACAATTAATGACGGCTAAATTCCATTCAGCTCAGTTTGAAGGTCCTGGTGTTGTGCATGCCGGCTCACTGTCATGGCTTGAATAGAACAGAGACATCGTCAACATTATTAACACTTGTGCTTTTCCTACTATGACAAGTCAAAATGTCTGATATGAAAAAGGTCTATTTCTACCCTGCTGGCCTATAGAGACAGCATGAAAACATTTCTACAAACAAAGGTGGGAAGTCACTAAGTACATTTACTCAAGCACTACAATTTTGAGGCACTTTACTTGAGTATTTACAATTAAGGTTGCTTTATACTTCCACTTCACTACATTTCAGGGGGAAATATTGTACTTTCTACTCCACTACATTTATTTAACAGCTTTAGTTACTTTTCAGATGAAGATTTGACACCATGGATAATATAACAAGCTTTTAAAATACAACACATTGTTAAAGATGAAACCAGTGGCTTCCAACCTTTTTGTCTTTTGACGTCTTACATAAAACGGTGTGTAGTCGGGGTCACTCTGAAAATATCAAGTCCTTTTGTCCACTGTCCTGTTGTTCATTGGAAAGGGCAGTATATTGAGATTTTAAAAAAGAAAAAATCAGAACACTGTAAGAACGAAGAGCACATTGATTTTGATTCGTATACTGTATGTACACAGGCAAGGAGCAAGCAGCCAGGAGAGATTTGCATAGGAGAGAAGCATCAGAAGGCCCAGTAGTTTTTTTTCCCCATTTGTGGCCCACCATCCTTCTCATCCAGCTGAACGAAAACCACAATAACCATGACACGCTTACTTGAGATATTTTACAAATATCACAGCAAAGGTTGAGAAGTTAAAGCACAAAAGGGACACAATAATTCATTATTAAGTGCTACAGTCTGAGTCCTTCTAGGAAAGCTTTTTATTAGGGCAATGAAATGCCAAGTATGTAATATCATTATAAAACCAAGTGATGCATATTTAATCACATCCATTTGGAACTCAGGAATAGTATTAGAGTGGACCGAGGTTCTCCTGTAAGAAGAGCAGAAAGAGGAAAGCACGGATTTCAAGGTCATATGATTCTTAATCCTCTCCAGACTTCAGTCACACATGTAGTGCTCAGCTCTGCCATGCCAGAAGGTAGACTAAGTTGTCCAGCAAGAGTCCGTCGTGGGTGGCTGAGTCATAGACTTCCACTACACCTGACAATTTACTGCCGATATGACTGCTGCACTATGGAGCCCTGAGACAGACCAAAAATACAATATAACTCAATACAATATGTACAATAAATAATATCATTAGATAAATCATTCTAAATTAAAATGAAATAGAAAAAAAAGAAATAGAGATATATGAAAATATAAAGATTGGTATTTGTTTATTACGCCCTAGTACCTCCAATGTGGGCATAGAAAAAGAAATGAAATGAGAAATAAATTATACGACTATGTTGTAGTAAACGTCATGGGATCATGTTGTATGGTCAGAGGCAGCGATGGTTTCCATTAAAACAGGACTATATAACTTGCGGTGGAAAGGCGGCCACTGTGGCCACAAGATTCCCAAGATTCACTCTTGCTGTATAGTATGGAGACTCTTGAATGAGCTGCTTTTAAGACATCATCGTGTTTATAAGTGACATGTTCAAAGCACAAAGCAAAAGGGGATTTGAACACCCAAGTCAATTAGATATTTTCTTTTTTATTCTTTGGGCAAGGCAAGTTTATTTGTATAGTACATTTCAGCAAGAAGGCAATTCAAAGTACATTAAAACAGAATACAAAAGCAAGACAAGTAAAAAGACATGTAAAAACATTAAAAAAGTGTTACATTTGGATTTTTTTTTTTTAAAAAAAAGAAGCTAAAAAGGAAATAAGAGATAAAAGAAGAGAATAAAAGTAACAGTGCAAATGAAGGCATAGCTAAAACGTCTGTGCATTAATTTATCCTGTGCTTGTATTGGACAAGTTAAACAAAATAAATATCTAATTGATTTTAATAATGGCTTTGGATTTTGACCTTGGTTACATGCACCCCAGATCCCCTATGTCTTTTGGTTGAGTGCAGTGTTTCTTACCCCAACTTTATAAGTGACATGCAGGCACACAAGTAGAGAAAAAGAGTCATAAAGTAAGAGAAAATACTCATTAATGTTATTTACTATCTAAAGTTTGCTAAGATTAGCCACCAAGATTAGCTGCCATAGTCTACTGGTCATACCAGACCAAGTAAGACGGTAGCTGCAAATGTCCTGAGTGTAACCAAATGGGCACATGTGTTCTAATTTTTTAAGAATTCATGTTTATTTTTTTATGAGGGAAATCGTGATACTTCTGGTGCTTTCAGTTACATAGTATTTTCTTAAAGCAAAAATCATTTTACATTGGGAGATTCTTTTGTATTTCCAGTTGTGACTGCTGACCCATCACCACCATGTACCAAACATAACAGCAGTTGTTGGAACTGATGGACAGGATCATATTAAAGGAATAGTTTGACATTTTGGTAAATACACTTATTCATTTTGTTGCTGAGAGTTAGATAAGAAGATCTGTTTGCTAAATGTGAAGCTACATCTAGCAGCTTGGTTAGCTTAGCTTAGCATGAAGACTGGGAACAGCTAGCCTGACTGTCCAAAGTAACAAAATCTGCCTACCAGCATCTGAAGAGCTCACTAACATGATTGTTGCTGATATTGCAGAGAGCTTTGTGACACCGGTGCTGGTGAATGGTATTTGACTCAGGTTGAAATTAGCTTATACCACTTAAATAGCATTCTGCTAGCTGTCCTCTGCACATCATATTGCACATAACATACTGCCCTTACATGCTCATGGAACCTGGGCTAGAGGAGAGGAAACACTGTGAGTCACTGTGTATCTCTATATATATCATCACATAGTAAAAATGCATAAACCAGTGGTGCATTACTTGTCATTGCAAGTCCTGGCTCTGGGTGTTCTTAAAAGGATCAAACCAGTGTTTTTTTTTTGCTCTTTACCACAAATAATTTATCCCTTAGATTAGAGGCTCCTGACCTTTTTAGCCTGTGACCCCTAAAATGAGGCAGTCTACTTGTGACCTCATCATAGGAAGTACAATTATTTTTAATTAAATAATTAATTAATTTAATTAAACTGAGCTTTGAGCTACTCTGGTGCAGTGCATCATTCATGTTAAAAACCGTACACTGTTCCGATATATAAATACAATATAATAGAAGAATCCAGTATTTCTCAAGAAAAAAAAAAAATCTCCAACACCTCTTTATTAATTCCCTTAATCATCAGTAATGATCCACTGTCAGCTACTGTCAGATCACTGTCAACCACTTTCTAAAGAACACCAGACAGCCTATTTTGAGTCTTGAACATTGAAATTAGATTGTTTTTGTTTTCCTTCTAGACAGCCATTGTTTTCCATAAATATTACATACACTATGTCAGTCAAACAGATGATCAACTACCTCAAGCTTCGAGTCTTTTATGACTTGCAGAATCTTTAATAACTTATATAATAATAACTTATTTATGTAGCACGTATCAAAATGTATGTATCAAAAGCACATACAGACTGTACCAGAGTTTGAGTCTTTGTGATGAAGAACTTCAAGTTACCTTTCAGTGAAAGAGCCCAGAGAACGACTCCCAGTGCAAAGAATAAATTCATTCCTTTTGGACATTTTTTTTTTTTTTGGAATAGCAGGGTCATACGGCGTCCTTTAGCTGGGCAGAACAGGTAGGTTCAAGTACAATGTTGGCAAAGTGTCTGTCTGCTTCACATATTCTTGAACAAGACTCACTGCTAGAGCTGTGGACCTCTGTAAAGGAGAATCTAATGTATTTTTATACAGTAAATATGTTCTGTGATTGGTTTGTGGAGCAGAAAGACATCAAACTGACAGACACGCTGCTCCCCAGACACTTACCAGCAGTTTGTTGCCCTCCTCGGTCACCCCATTCCTCACTGCCCTCCTCTTTGGTCTGCCTCTTCCCCGCCTGCACACAGCACTGTAGATAAAGTGTCTGACCTCCCAGCAGACTTCCTCCCTTTCCCTCTCACTTCACCCCTCCCACCTCACACCTCCCACCTCCCCTCTGCAATATGTGCAATGCGATGCAGCAGACATCCTCTTTCCACCTATGAGGGGCGCCAGTAGCTACCTCATTGTCATCATGCAAAGCTTTTCACTGCTCCTCGTCCTTTCCATGGAAGTGTTAGGCCCCCACTGACACACACACACACACACACACATGCACATACGCCCCCTCGCTCTCGGTCCATTCCCTCCTACCTTCAGTGCACATATGACTGCAGAGGCCCTCTGTCTACTGGGTCTCTCTCTCTGTCTCTCTGTGAGATCATGATGTCATCAGCTGAGTGTCTGCAGCTCTATTCATGCAACATCCTGGAAAGTTTGATTCACATTTTGACAGGCAAATTGAATTGCAACATGTGTCGGCTGTCACTTTGTTAAGGTGAAAAAAAAAAAGCACTGCACTGCATAATGATCCTGTATCTCTATACCATACCGCAGGAACAACAGGAAGAGCACTTATTCAATTCTGATGTAAATGCTGGTCATTGAAGAATTTGAACTGCACATTTTCACCTCCTTTCTCTCTGCTCAGTCTCTCTATTACAGTGAATTGCATGCTGTATAGCTGGGTGGCTGAAAGTCATACCTGTAAATGTGTCTGCATGCCTGATGCAGGATGTGTGTATGTGTGTGTGTGTGTGTATGATTGTAACTCTGCAGATATTTTTACCCTTAAGGATAAAGTTGGACGATCGAGAGCTGACCAACATCTGGCAATCTGAGCAAAAAGGATACTTTTTTGCATTGTAAACTGCATGATTTCATCTTTCATCTTAGGGGCCACAAGATAATTACAGAAAACATAGGTTGCAAAAAAATCCTACATTCTCCTCAAGCCTCTAAAAATTGTTACACCGAGTTAAATGCGCAATCTTCAGGCCTATAAAAATCCCAAAGATAAACCAAACACCTTATATTTTCACCTCCTTAGGCTTCTCAACATTGATGAAAGAGATGAAATACAGGATTCATTCACCTTTCGAGGACTCATAAACTCCTTAAAATAGGCTAAATACTGGAGTCTTTCACCTCATCAGGCCTTAAAATACATGAAATTCTGTAAATATGCACATCCCCAGGCTCAAATAAGTGAAATGTGGCCTCTAAATGTCCTTAAAATGAGGCCAAAAAGGTTGAAAAAGGTTTTTCATGACTTGAGTCAGAAGTCCTCTCTCTCTCTCTTTCTCCCTCTCTCCTCTCTCTCCTCTCTCTCTCTGAGTTTAAGGGCTGAGAGTAATCATTCCAGACTGGCTCTTCCTCTCTGTATTGACCCTGTCCAGCTCTGCAGCTGCTCCTGCACCTCACTGACACTGTGAGTGGATGTTGCCACCGTGCACTCATGGAACTGTGTGAAACGCTGTGGTCGCTTGAGTTCCCGTCACCTCTTTTCTTGCCTTGTGGCTCTGCTCCTTTTATGACTCCTGTTTATCCTGTCGCCTCTCATTTTCTCCTCGTTTCCAGTCTTTACTGTCCTCCCTGTTTCACCCTCACCGCAACTGATTTTTTTTTTTTTTTTTTTTTACCCTTTTAGTCACTAAGGTCTCGCTCTCCACTTTCTCTTTCGTTTCATATCTCGCTTCTTTCCCCCCCCCCCCCCGCCTACTGAATGATTCGATTTCACCATAATCTTTCCATGAATCATTTGTGTGTGTGTGTGTGTGTGTGTGTGTGTAGCGAGCCCACTCTAACTGCAGGAGGCGCTAGCAGTAGGATAGCTCTCTCTGTCTCTCCCTCTCTCTCCACTGCCCCCCCCCCCCCCCCCCCCCCCTCAATCCTCCCCCTCTGCTGTGTCTGTGCCCCCACTCCCTCCCTCCCTCCCTCCCCCATCTCCCCCTTACTCCATCACCCTGCGCTGCAGAGGAGGCCTCTTGTCTCCCCCGCAGTCTGCAAGGCCTTTCTTAAGCTCCCCCCCCACCCCCACCCCCACCTCCACCACCTAGTCCTCCCCTCACTCCCTCTCCCTTCCCCACTCTCTCTCTCTCTCTGTGTGTCTCAGTGCTGGTGTTATTGTCCCACTTTGTGTGGCACCCTGATCTAGATGACCTCTAGCGACTTGTAATATTCAGTGAACGTGCGTTACACAATGAAAATGTGTACCAACAACATCACTGTTCTCCAGCGTCCCTTCCACTGGAGCACACTGGAGCAAATTTGCCAGTAAATTTATCTTTTCTCTCCGTTGGCTGAAAGGAATCTCGTGCCGGCTCCTTCAAGTTTCCTACAGGGGGCACCATCAGTGACTCCACTGCAGCCGTTATTACATTACAACCTGCTCACGACCCCCTCCACACATCCCCTCCTCCTCCTCCTCCTCCTCCTCACCTCACCTCCTCTTCCTCTCATGTCTCCCTTCTCTCCCCTCTCCTGCAGATGGCACATTGTCCTGAGGTTTGTTGGGAGCCCTGATCATCGTGCGATGCGATCAGCGCTCAGGTGGATGCAGGCTGCAGGTCAGGTGAAGAGTCGGAGGAAGAGGAGGAGGAGGAGGAGGAGGAGGAGGAGGAGGGGGGGTCGAATGCTAAACTGACCTGTGGCCAGTTCAACTAATTAGCCTTCCTCGCGTTAAGTACAAGGGCTGTTTTGTCTCGGCAGCCTGTACCTCTTTGTGTCTGACAGCACACATGCACACACATGCACACACACACACACACACAGACACACACACACACTAGGGCCTCTCTTTCTCTCCTCCAGCTACAGGGGGCGCCAGTCTCTACACCACCAGCACCTCCCCCTCCCTCTCCCTCTCTCACTCTCCCCCTCCTTCTGCCTCTCCTCCTACCTCCTACTCATCCCCCCCCCACCCCCCACCACCCCCATGTGCCCCACCACTTCCTCCTCGCTCTCTACCTTGCCACTCTCTTCTCCTCCACCCTCTCCCTTCCTCTCCTCTCACTCCCTCAGCTCTGCTTCTCCACCCTCCACCCACCCTCCCCCCCCACTCTCTATTCCTCTCCTCTTGCCATATCTCCTCCCTCGCTCGCTCGCTCGCTCACGCTCCTCTGTCCCTCTCTGACTCCCTTTTTCCTCTCCTCCCCTCCCCCCAAGCTCCTTTTCCCCAACCTCTTCCCTTCCCTTCGTCTCCCTCTCTCTGTCTCTCTCTTTCTCTCTCTCTCGCCTCCCCTCCCCTCCCCCCTTTGAAAGGCTGTTAAGCGCTCCTTCTGCACACAGCACTGCAGATGAGGCCTCCGCCTCCCCCACAGTCTGCCAGGCCTCTCTCTCTCTCTCTCTCTCTCTCTTTCAGCCTCCCCCACCACTCCTTCCCTTCCCTCCCTCCCTCCATCCTTCCCTTCCTCCCTCTCTCTCGCTCCTTACAACAGCATAGCAACACTGACTAGCCAGCCAAGGAGACTCTTTCCTCTCTCTCTCTCTCTCTCCCTCTCTCTCTCTCTCTCTCTCTCTCCCTCTTGCACTGGGGTAATTTCCCTCCATTTTAGATTCCTCATCCCAGGGTGGCAAAGGATGGGATTGGAATGAAACACTTGGAGGTAAAAAAATATATATATAGTGAGCGTACACATCTAATCTCACTCAATTTACCTGGGTTGGTAGACTCATTTGATTTAACTCAGATCCGATTCATCCCTTCTCTGAGAGAGAAGCTTTCATCCAATGGCACACCTCAGCGAAAGGTTAATAATGTAGTGTTCTATTTCTACCCAAGGCTTTTCCACATCTGATCATTGGTAAGATGCAGACAGGGTCCATTTGGTGCAGCTGTATAACCAGGAAAGAGGAGGACATATTGTAGCTGTCTGATGAAACACATCATTTATTCTCTTTCATTTCTTCTCCTCCCCCTTAAATCCTCTCATTGTCCACCTGGAAGAGAAGGAACTGTATTTTGAGAACAGTCGCATTAAAAAAAATCCAAAGGTGTAACAACCAGCGCCAAGTTTCTATGCGATGAGGCTTTATCGAGCAGTGACGCCATCGTTTCTGCTGTTTAGTTAATGTCAGTCAACCCTTGTTCTAATTCTGTTGGGAAACTTAATTTTGGTTACCAAGCAATGCTGGATATTCCTGGCCACTCCAACAGCACCCGCGTGACAAGTTTAAACTTCACATCGTTACTGCGATGCATCAATGTGCACATCCTTTATGTGAGGGTGGAGACGGAGGGGGAGAGTAGTTCTACTTCACCATTATCAACACATGGGAATAAAATCCCATCACTGCATTCTCAACCTACAAAGAACTGCAGGAAGAAGAAGAAAAAAAACCTCATTAACACTTTGCTGATGGATTTGTTAAGATATTTCAGAATTGATTGGTAAATTAAATATTCAAACACATTTACGATTCAGTTGACTTGGAAGGAGGTGGGGGAGGGTTGTTTTCATACCTGGAGATCGCATGCTTTGCTGTCACTTGTAGACTCTCTATAAATGATTATAAACTACAAAGACATTGACTTAAAGCAGAAAATCAAATGATGATTTTTTTTTTGTGGCACTGAATATCTCATATTCATTATTTTTTTTCCCTTTGAAGATAAATGTTTCCCTGGAAACTTGCAACACTATAGCCTTCAAATCATAACAAAACTGACTTTTTTTTTTTTTTTTACCTTAAAACGCCATTTAATTCTTCTGTTCATGTGTCAAAATCTTTGCTTTTCTTCACAGGGAAGTTTTGTTGGTGAAGTAATTGTGTACCTACAGGCACACATAAAAAAAAATGAAATATTGTATTTATAATATATATATATATGCATATATGACA
Source organism: Euthynnus affinis (assembly GCA_029490765.1). Classification (NCBI taxonomy): domain Eukaryota; kingdom Metazoa; phylum Chordata; class Actinopteri; order Scombriformes; family Scombridae; genus Euthynnus; species Euthynnus affinis. The sequence continues at coordinate 6,377,620 of CM055841.1, forward strand.
CTCACAGCTGTCTCAAAGCTGTCCGTGTATCCCTGAGGTTCCATGGTTTGCTTTCTACTTCTGGATGATCCCTCCTTCTACATCACTGCCGATTCAGTGTAAAAAAGTTTTAGCACTGGCTTGCAGTGTTTTTTTTCTGGTTGAGTAATATATTTCAACAGTGAACTGTGTTTTGCAAGAGAGACATTTGTTAACAGCTGGTTGATGTCTTGGATATTAAAGCTGAGACATTGTTGTTGAAAATACAACAGAGCCAGTGTTGCACTACAGTAGTGGTTCTCGCTCCTCGTTGGCTTTTGACCACTAAAAATGAAGCAATATGTGGCCTCAGTGTGTTCATGAGTTGTGTGCAGTGATTTTTTTTTTTTACTTCTCATATTTGTCTCATCTTAAGGATATTTAGAGACGTGAAGAGGTGGAAGAATCCACAGTCACAGATGTTTCTTGTATGTCTTGAATTATCTGGTGACCCCTCAGATTGAACTCGTGACCCCTGGGGGGGGGGGGGGGGGGGGGGGGGGGGGGGGGGGTTACAACCCCCAGATTAAGAACTGCTGCACTACAGCCATCAATGCACCTGTGCATTTTGCACTATTAACCATATAACCTTTAGCCTCCGCTGAGTACTCAAATAGGACTAGTACAAACACTTAATATGGAGTTTGGAGTTTGTTTTAGCAGGAAGTGCCTCTTTAGCAAGTTTAACTTTGTGACTTTACTTTGTGTAGCTAACTGGGGCATATTTACAAAAGTTGCAGTCTAAAAGAAAGGAAACCTTTTCCTTTCTAATTTGCATCACACTACAGAACACAAACAAGCATGAGAATCATTTTTGTGCAAAATCAGCAAAACAAAGTTTACCTGCTGGATATATAAGATGTTTCCTATGTCACACACTACATCACCTTCCACACAGACTTAAAGTGACTTCAGTAGATGAATGGGAAAACAAACTCTGCACAGTCAAGCTCAAACATCCAACTGAAGGAACAAGAAGCTAAACACATTTTTGACCCAGAGGGTGACTTTAATAACGGCTGAATTCCATTTAGCTCCTCCAGTTTCAGGGTTCAGGGGTGCTTTCCTTTCTGATAATGATGCTTCCTCTTGTTCTCAGACCTGTGACCCAGAAATCGACCGAGGTCTGCCATCACTGATGATGTTCCAACCTCTTAAATATAAGAGAGAGGAAGCTCTCTGAGGAGTTTGGAGCAAGGAATCACCTTTTCCAACACAAACCTGTTTGATTGGTCAACTGATCTAATGGGACAATAAATATAAACACTGTACCTGTGGTCTTTCAAATTCTCAGAAGTCTGTAGATTTTATCCAGAATACTTATAATTGTTTTTATTGCTCCGCTCTTTTAGTGATAAAAAATATTTTAATTATCCATTTGTGTTATTTCAGTGATGCCCTGACACTACAATAGATCTTTAATTAGTATTGAAGCAGCCATCAGCAGGCATATGATTCTTATCTATCTGGGAGGCATCTCATCAATCCCATTTTTTTTTTTCTGCGGCATGACAACCGACTCCAAACATCCAGTCAGAATCATCATCGTCTTTAGTGACAAGAAGAACAAGGAGACCTGCAACAGATGGTCTGGCCCCTACAGAGCCCTGATCTCAATATCATGGAGTCAGTCTGGTATTACAATGCAGGAACAACAGACCTGCCAAGCACCTGCAACACTGTGCAGGTGTACCAAGGAGAACTTCATTTGTTGAAGTTAATTAATAAATAAAAATTAATAGTGGCATTATTTTTTGAAAGCATCCTGCCTTTAGTTTTACTGCCAAATGTTTTGTACAGTACTGTATGTACACTTGATAGTTAATGTGCTTTGTGTAATGAGAATTACAGTCTCCTCAAAAATAATGGAGTGAGTGTCCTATTTAGTGCATCTCTTCCTCACACCCTCACTGGGAGGAGCAAAGATGCGAGATGAGACAAGAGTGAGGGAAACGAGAAGGCACGTTCTCCAAATGGGAAGCACCTCTGATAATGGTCATGCTGGCTCGCTGTCATGGCTTAGTGGGATGTTTGAACAGAACGGAGCCGTAGGTAATGGTAGTTGTAACACCTGCGCTTTTCCTACTGTGAGCAGTCAGAATGTGTGCTGTGAAACAGACCTTTCCTTCCTCTGTTCCTTTTCTGTAAACAAGTGGACTGACATGGTCATCATTTTCTGTGAGAAGCACAATTACAGCACTTTATTGTTCATAAATGCTTAAGTGGAAAAATGAAAACATAAAACAAATACACACAATTCAAAAAAACAAAAAAAAAACAAACATTAAAACACAACTCTTTAAAAAAAAAAAAAAAAAAAAAAAAGCTTTCACTTTTGTGGATGTCAGTATGGTGGTTACTGTCCAGTCTTGTGGGTCAAAGAAACATCAAGTTAAAATAGTGAAAATAGAGAGCAATTACAGTACAGTCAAGGATGGTGAGCACAGGGCTGCAAACAAAAGTGGATGAAATACTCCTTTATACTGTAAAAGAACAGAGAGAATAGCTTGGCACCACTATTCTTTCAGAAAGGAAATCATGAACTAAAAATGAAAAAAAAAAAAAGGATAAAAATAAAAAAATAAAATCTAAATCAAGTTAAACAGCAAAAAACAAATCAATTGTTATTTCATTTATATATAGATATATTATTTTGCCAAAAAAAACTAGGTTTTTGTTAAAAAATAAACTTAAACATACAAGAAAATACCAGCCACCAAAGCGACACCTATCGTTAAGCATACCAATGTAGAACATATGAGGCTACCTTACACACAGGTAATAGCAAATATTTAAGGGTACATGTACGGCAACATCTGTCCAAACATGTCTAAAAGACTGTACAAATTTACACTAGCTATTCTCAGTATGACTACATGAAAAATGATGGGATTATCTGGTCAGATTAAAAGCTTCACCGTACAACAACTCAATATTTTAAGCCACGTTTACAAGTCCGGTGGCTAACTGAACATTAAATCACTCCTTATCTCAATGTAGTAAAGTATACAGAAGGCAAAAAAAAACAAACAAACTTTCTATTCATTTGCCCTTCCTCCCACTTGGGGAGGAAACATTAAACTTTGTTCACCGATCTTTACATCAATCCTAGCTGCTCGTTGAGTCCTGCCTTTAAATGTCACTGGATGGCTTGTTGTGAGTTTTTTTTTTTTTTTAAACTGAAGGAGACTTCTCTCCTTATCGCTCTCTCTCTCTTTCACAGATGCCTAACGTAACTGGGCAGTGTCCTTCAGTTCAGGCGAGGCAGAGTTGTTGGCGTGGATCAAATCTAAAGTGTTTCTCTGACTGTGTGAGTCGTTTTTTTTTTTTTTTTTGATTTTTATCAGTCAGACCTGCTGTTTGCCCAGCTGCGCTCCATCTCTCCCGCTTCTTGCAGATGAGGGTACAAACTTGGGGATAATGATAGGTAGCGCGTCTCTTCCTTTAGCAGCCTGTCTTCCTGAGCCCTCTGTGGGCCCGAAGCCGTTCTCTACGTGTGCCTCTTCGTCGTCCTCGTCCTCGTCGTCCTCATCGTCGTCGTCCTCGTCGTCGTCTTCGTCTGACAGATCATCCAGATCTGAAACAATCTTGGCCCCAGTCCTCGGCTCAATTCTCTCCTTAGCTCCAGTAAGCTGTGCGTTACCATGGAGATGTACCTCTCCCTCTTGTTCTTTTATATCCTTCTGCTGCTCTTCCTCATCACTGTCAGAGTCAATGGCAATGGGCTCAGAGAGGTCTAGAGGCATTTTCTGTGGTAAGGTGCTGTTGATTGTCTTGGTTTGGTCTCTACTGGCACTGTTGGGTTTGGGGATAGACAAGGTTGCTTTAGAACCTTCCGCAGTCCTGGTTGGTTTTCCCTTTGGCGGCACCACGCCACCATTAGCAGCTACAGACTCCCTGTGTCTCCGACGAGCCTGCTCAGACACCCCCATGCATGTCCTAGATGTTCGCCTTTTGCTATGTCTGCCCTCACACACACTGTCCTGGACGAACGCCAGCTCATGACTCACTCTGCTGACCTCGTGCATACTGAACCCAAGCAGCACGCTGGCATTCTGGGTTTCACATTCCTGTACGCATTTCCTCCTTCTGTTGACAAAGTGGCTGGAGATGTCTGACTTCCACAGCCACAGACTGGCTGCTAGCTTCTCCACCTCCCGCCGTGTGGGATACGGCGCCCGATTGAAATACTGCGTTAGAAATGCCTTCCTCGATTCGTATGACTCATTTTCGTGTCCTTTGGGGTCGAGAGCCAGAACTACAGGTTCATCGGGGTTTTCTACAAATGTAGATGGACCGTTGCTATCCCGGGGGTGAGCTCTTTCCCCCGGAGGTCCCGGCCTCCTTCGTTTTGGTGCACTAGTGTCAGAGCTATCAAAGCTGGCCCGTTTGAGAGCACTGCTTTGGGCTTGGCTGACCCGAGAGGAATGGGCTGCCCTGCTGTCCTGCCCGTTCTGGGATTTCCCTACACCTCGGCAGTGAACCAAGTGCAGAGTGATGGTGGAGGCAGTCATGTTACTGGTATAAACCCCCAAGCAGTGAATACACTTATAGGTCAGTTTCTTTTCTACAGGGTGGACCGTCTGAATCACCTGGTGCCTCTCTCTCAGGTGGTGGGACAGTGAGTCTGAGATTGGGCCCTTGAGGATAGAGAAGCAAAGAGGACACAGTGTTTTACCCACATCCCTCTTGTAGGGCACAGAGGCCTGTGGGGCACTCTTGGTTGGGGCACTGTCAGCAGCCCCCGAAGGTGTTTTGGGCGGGTGTTGAGGTAATAACCTCTTGCCTGATAATAGGGAGGCAGACAGGGCTGATGACACAGAGGTGTTGTTGTTTTGGGCGTGAAACGCCACCGACTCCTCCGGGGCATCTCTCATGTTGTAGGTAGTGACGATCAATTGAACGTTTTTGGGGTTGCCCTGCTGTAGTGTGAGGTCAAAAGTCAATGGAGAGTCTGTGCGCGGGCCGACGCTCTCGTCTGGGTGCGACAAACGCATGTGGGCCACCATCTTCTCGACGTCATTGAAAGTGGCACGGCAGTACGGGCAAGACAGCCCATGGATCAGCATGTGATTTAACAACGTGTCGCTGGGGAGATAGCGGTTGCAGTAGAGACACTTACTGGTGAAGTTGTGGATCTTCATGATGTAGTTGGCCACGGCGGGCACCTTCTCTGCTTTGTGTTCTTTCTCAAAATGAGAACTGTACACGTTCTCTGGGAAGAGCTCGTTGCAGATAGTGCAGATTTTCCATTTCTGGGTGTAGGATGTGCCGAGGACTGAGGAGCCGCTTTTCTTAGCTGTGACGGAGGCTACAGTGGTGGCCGCCGCCTGGACCCGAGAACCCAGGGGGTTGGATTTGAGCGAAGAAGAAGCACTTGCCACGATTGGACTCCGCAAGCTGCCGCCAGAAATAAGCTGCTTTGCTGCGTGTGACTGCTGGGGCACGGACACCTGGGCGTTCCCTGGTAAAGTGACCCTAACCTGCTGGCCGCCGAGAGAAAACGGCTGGGTGGTCCCAGCCTTTAACCCTATCGCATCATGCTTCAACCCAGAGAGAAGACTCTGAGAGCTGAAGCCAGTCTTTGACGCCATGACAACTCGCCCCAGGTGCTGCGAGGCGGGAGACCTGGTAGTAGCCATGACTGCA